>JAMWYP010000217.1:600000-849031 GCA_025563575.1 Acacia pycnantha
ATTTTTCATAACTCGAGACAAAATTTTTCTCACATGCTTACTTCGTAAATCGTAAAAACCTATTCTTCAAAATCTATACATACACACACGGCACACGCCAAACTAATATTATCTTAATTAGTTTGGTGTGTACATGCATATAATCAGAAAATTAAGGTAAGCCCTTCACAAATCATGCATGGATGTTGTTGCACTGTGACTGGAGCAGCCATTATGATTTAATTTCAGTACGTGCATGATGAGATACTAGGGTACATTATATTCTTCATTAAAAAAAGAATAATAATAATAATCAATACCAAATTAAGGACCATGTTCACAAGTGTCATCTAAATATTAGTGTACGTACGCGTGAAAGTGAAATAGTAGTCTAAATGTCAATTCAAAGTCATGTAATAAGGAAACTAATGAATTGATTATTAATTAATGAGATGATCAGCTTAGAACCAGACCCAAAACTTAAGGATGACCAACCAAGCTTTGACCCTATAAGTCATCACGAGCAGAGCTATTAAGGATTATTGGTGTGATTAATTTAATTAGAGGAGTGTATAATAATATAGGGTAGTGGGTCCGGATCAATTTGTGACGTAGGTGATGCATATATGAATGAATAAAAATAAAAATATATATATATGCCGAAGGTGATGATCCATAAACAAAATAGAAGATACACGCACGCTTGCATTGCATGAGAATATAATCAACTAATTTAGAATTGAATTAAGAAGGGATTCTTTTTTCTTTTGGTTGTCCACCCACTTCACCCCGACTAATTCGGATCCGACCCGCGTCGCGCACCTGGTTTTGATAGGAAAGTCTCCAAAAGGGGATTTTTTGCATTTACAATGCTCGAACCCGAGACCTTGCTTAAGCGACACAAGCCGTTTACCTCTTGTGCTAACCTTAAGAAGGGATTCTATAATGGAGAGAATGCATTAATCGCTATAATTAGTGGGGTGGGCCCAGAGCCGTTAGATTGGGAAGAAAATTGCATGTTGGCAACAACAGATGTGTATTGGGGCCCAGCGAAGGCCCGGATTTAAGGGGAAAGCAATTACTAATCCATATCACACGTGAACCTACTTTGGCCCAGTTGCCTACCCTCCCAGTGACACGGAAATACTTCTCTAGTTAGACGTCAAATAACCGAATTAGGTGGTTTAAAAAATTGATTAAAATTAATTAAAAATAATAAATATATCTTGAAATAATTTTTGTTCTTCTAAATATGTATTTATTTATAATAGGAAAATTAAGAGAGAGGAAAGAGTCAACATAAGCATCACTAATCCTTTAATTAATTCAATATACATAATTAATTAGGGGTAAAAGTGGGAAAAAATCATTAAATATTAAGGCAACTTTTATCTGGCTATTATAAAAATGACCAAAATAATTTAAATTTTCAGCTCTTATAAAAAATACATGAATGAGTATAACATTAGTTTACCCTTTCTCTTCGTTCTGAATTTTACAATATTAGAATAATATTTAGAATAATTTATATCATTTTATATAATTTTGAAATCTTTGTAAATTAACAAAAAGTCTTTTCTACACCGTTTATTTTATCGACACAAATTAAAAGTTTTCCCTCGTCAAGGCAGAAAGTCTCGTTTGCAGTAGTGTGATGATTTTTAAAATTGAAAAAATTCCATATAATTAAAAAGAGAAAATAAATAATGTAACAAATGTATATTGGGTTAAAGTGTAAAAATGTATGTACTTTACACACCAAGTGTTTTTTAGGTGTAAAAGTGACTAGTAGTTACAAATTAAATGCAAAAATGTCGTTTGACTGTTAAATTAAACTGTTTTTTGCTGACGGGACAATGATATGGCTTTCAAACGTGTAAAAATACACATGTGTTTGGCCAAAAGAGTGCCCAACACCAACTTTTTTTTTAATTTAATAATTTTATTTCAATTAAAGGATAATTATTATTTCTCTGGGTATAATTCTTGGGAGGCCAAAGTTTTTCTCATGATATATCATTTTGAAAAGGAGGATTTATTCAAATGGTAAAAACGGTAAAAATTTTATTTCCATAAAAAATATATTTTATTTTTCAAAAAAAATCCTTATTAAATTTTCTAATTAATAATTAATAAATGAGTATTTATACATTTAAAATTTGATATTATAAATAATATATTTACTTAAAAATACTTTTAATTTTTTTAAAAAATAAATATTTAAAGAAATAATTCATTTATTCTATCAAAAAATAATAATTCGTTTACTTTAAAAAAATCAACTTATAACATTCCTTGACTTACTTTCATTTATCATATAAATAGAAATAACTTATTGAAAGATATTGCATATTTCTTAATGCAATAAAAATTAACCAAAAGCAGCACCTTCTTCCCCTTCACGCTCACTCCTCGCCAGATTATTCATAAGGTTTAATTAGGTCATATATCAATTGATCTTTTTAATCGAAGGCCTAGGTTACGGATGATGATGATGTGTCGATCATGCCTCCAATTGATAATTGTTAATTTTGAGCCCTCAACGGGATAATTTTGCCTTAAAATCCCACCGCATCGAGAAATTCCTGCTCGCCGCTTGAGGCCCACTTTGGCGTTGCATAATTGATTAACAAGCAGATTCTCGCATTTTTTTACAAGAAAACCGGATAGATGCCTTCATGAAGCCGACATCCGACTGGGACCTAGGTGGATGCGTTCATGAGAGCGGCATCAAACGCAATCGTTGATGTAACTGTGGTAAGATGGAGAAGACCTACGTCTCGAGCACTAGTTCGGACCTTGGGTTTCGGTCCACGTTCTTGCTTCAAACGCCGCGTTTTGTATTGGGAATATTTTGACGAGATCGGGGTTTTGACAACCGTTATTCTTGGTTCTTTCTTCAGTCGTTCTTGTTTCCATAGGTGAGATTTTCCCGAAATGTTCCGAGAAAGACTGAAATTCCTTCAACCCGTGGATCTCGTGCTTATCCATCGCTTATCGAAATGCCTCAGCGTTGAAAAACAGAATTTTTCCCGGCCCGATTCTCTCTATTCCCGACCGCACGGGCGACGTTGGACGACTGTAGTGAAAATCATGACTTGAGGTGGGGAAGGTGGGCCCTACTTGCCGGACAAAGACATGTCGCATTTGCTAGTGATGGCACGAAGTGAATTCACTTGCTTGGTGTGGGGCCGCGTTGTTTCATGGTGGTGGGCTCCATTTGGTTGCTTCGTTTAGTGTTTTTTTTATGGGGGATAAGGCACTATGTTTTGTTTATTACTTTATCTATACAAAGGGTCCATTTTTCATGTTCAAACTGTTACTGACATGCATAGCCATCACCCCTCGTCTCCTATGGATCTCCAAAGTAATTGTGAATAAGGCTTTTCATTATCTGGTATGTTTTCTACAAATTACAACTGCCATTATTTTAAAGGATATTGTGCTGTCTGATATATAAACATTGCAAAATGACGTATTTGGCGAGGATATTGATTCTTGCCCATGCATGGCCATGACTGGTTTCCTTTTATTATACTTTTGGCTGAGTCTCTTGTTCTCAATGGCTATAACTGTATGTCAAGTTGATTCTTTGATTCGAGTTCTAGCTTATTCTCTCCCAAAGATGGGTAAGAAGAATATTATTGTTAATGTTGCCACCGATGAAATCTCATTGTTGACATGGGTGTTCAATGGAAGTTAAAGTATTTTCAATTCACTGGTTGCTACATTACAACTTTATATCGAACATATATAAATGCTTGATTTATCAATTAAATCATTCCTCATCTATGCCTAAATGTCTTAGCAATTAAAGTTTTGAAGGCGAATAATTACACTTAATACTGTTAAAATCTGGCTCCGTGTAAGTTTCGCGAGAAGTAATTTAAGCGACTCGATTACACCAAATTTTTGAAATAATTATTCCGTATAAATTTGAAGGCGAACCCGATTACACCTAATACTTGTTATAATCCGGCTCGCATAAAGTGTTGAAGAACATAAAAGAAGGAGAACCCTAATACACTCAAATGGTTTAATCAAATATGTAAATTTGAAGCGAATAATACTTAATACTTAAAATCTGGGGTTATTGTAAATTTTTATTAGTCAAAGGAAGGCGGACCTGCTACACTTAATATGGCTAAAATCGGCCCGCATAAAGTTTTCAAAGCAAAAGAAGGCGGACCCTGCTACGCTTAAACAAGCTTACAATCCGGCTCGTGTAAAGAAACTCTCTCGAGAGCATTGATTCAATCTCCTCCAATTGCTCTAACGACAAAGACATCAACAAAAGAGCGAATACGTGGTCACCGAACCCGGTCATAATTCAAATACGAATCAAGAATAAACCCGGCTTTTCATCGGAGGGAATTGTCTCCGTAGAGCTATCGCAGCATTCTGGGACGCTTCCTAACTTACTCCAGGATATCAAGCGGAATCACATGCGACTCCCCGATCAGTCAAAATGTTCTGACGCTTTCGTGAAAAACCAAACCCGGCAGTGACAACTTCCTTTATCCTAGGATGACTGCACAACGAACCTGGAATTATACGAGGCGCTTAGAATATCGACCCTCACCACTTTACGGCTTCAATACCGGATGCACTTTCGCACTTTCGCAGATTCTCGCATATCACACCTTTGACCCCGTCCTGGCCACTCAATAGTACTCCAAAAACTAATGCGAGTTCACTATATCGGTTCATCGTGGACACTGATGAAACTCTACATAAATATTCGAATTGATCGGAAGTGAACAAACTTTCATTAATGATCAAGTCAACATAGTTTCAAAGCAAACTCGGACTACATGTCCGGGGCAATTCAATCGAATACAAGTAACTCCAAGTTCTTTGAAACTCTGATAGACACTTTATCAAAATCAAACGAGTGGTAGCATCTCTGGATAAGATATTCGGACTAACAATAGATCCACCCCGATGCCCTTAGAGAACGACTATCAGCCTGGAGCAATTACTATACTGCTTGTCAATAACCAGAGTTTACAAACTCGAACAAGCATTCAAATGAGCAAACTAAACGATCGCGCATACCGAATATAGCCTCGCCAAGTCTCGTATTTCACATCAAGCAAACATTAACCTCGGCACTCGTACACCGAACTACCGAGCTTGGGGCATCTGCATGGGCTCGGTCAAGGCCCATTATCTCAATCGACCCACGATTTAAACCGCAAGACCTATTCAAAGTGGGAGGTTGCGAGATTCATGGACACACGATGACACACGATGCGGAGATCTAACCCTAAGGTACACTCTACAAATACGAGTAAAACCCCAAAGGTCTGCATCTTCATCTTCTACGATTATCTCCTATCTCCGATCTCCTATCTTCTACACTGGCCTAAGCTCAGGCTAATCACACACGTATTGGCCACAGAGCGTACGACCATCCCCTTAGGCTAAACACCTCCATTAATCCTCGAACTACGTGACTTTGATCACTCTTCAGTGCACGTAGCCCTAGGAATCACTCTTGTCAAGTCCCAATCTACAATTAACATCCTAGCCCCTCGAAATTACATAATCTATTTCTACACTAGAACACTTTCATTTATCATATAAATAGAAATAACTTATTGAAAGATATTGCATATTTCTTAATGCAATAAAAATTAAATAATATTGTTCGGTTTTGATTGAAAAATTATTTAAACAATTTTAGTTCAATGTTAGATAAAAAAAAAATTAAAATTATTTTTAAGTAAATATATCATTTATAATTTCAAATTTCAAATGCATAAATACTTATTTATTAATTAGAAAATTTAATAAGGATTTTCTTAAAAAAAAAATTTATGGAAATAAATTTTTTACCCTTTTTACCTATTAAATAAATTCTCCTTCCCAAAATGATAAATCAGGAGAAAAAATTTGGCCTCTCAGGAATTATATCTAGAGAAATAATAATTTTCCTTTAATTGAAATAAAAATATTAAATTATTTGGTATTGGACACCAAACCACATACGTATTTTTAACAATTTTGAAAGCCCATGTCATCTTCCAAATGACAAAAAAAAAAAAAGTCAAACTTAACGGCCAAACTAGATTTTGTATATAATTTGTAACCACGTAGCTACTTCAAGATCTAAAAAGTACTTGGTGTTAGACGCTCCTCAAAGTAAAACACATGTGTATTTATATTCCTTAACTTATATAGATTGTAGCTAGTTTGAATTATACATTGGTTGAGTTTATGGGGGTTGAGTTTCTCTCTTAATTCTTTTTTCATTATCTCATTATATAAATCTAATAAATGTGACATGGCATTTGTCTCTATATGCAAATCCATTTTGCCCAATTCATAAACTCCCAAATGCAATTCTCTTCTATTTGCTTCCAACCCTATCATCCATCCTCAGTATTCCTCCATTTCAATATTCACTGACAACAACTAACTCAGACACAGATTCATTAAATTAAGCAACAGACACCTACATACTCTTCCGATTATAAATATAGGACAAAATTTACAATTAATTTATTTAGGGGCGGAGGTAGTACATGCTATTACTTTCATGTACACAATTATACTATTGTCACATTTTCTTTGATCAACAGTCTCTAGTGAGTGAATTATCATAAGTTTTGAGCAAAAAAATATTATCATAAGCAAAGTTTGAAGTTTTGAGAATGGAATGGCGTTACAATGAAGTGAATGTTGTTGTGGGGAAGGGAGAAAGTGAAGAGTGGGGAAACATATGAATTTATGGGGGAATGATATAATATAATCTTAAATAAATGAAACAGAGGATTTCGAAGCAATAAGTTGCTGTGCGTGTGTCCCCTGTTATTGCTACAACGTTGCTCTGCTCAAATCATCGGACTTGTCAAATTGTGTGCGTTTTTTTTATCACAAGATTTTTCCATCTCCCATCGTCTTTGAACTCTTAACTCCCCAAATTCTGTTCCTTATCCTGTAGCACTATTGAGTTGCTGAAAAAAATTACAAAGTGTACAGTTCCTTTACGCACGCTTTCTTATCTGATCAACCGTACACTACTCTGTTTTGGGTTGTTGGTCGATACCAACTAGATTCTTACACCTCTTTTCCTTTTGGGTTGGTATGCCTTTGTTATTTGTGACCACATGAGCCTAAGCGAGGGGTTGAACCACCTTTTGTTTGAGAAGTTGAGAGATTAAATGAATGGAATGGATTCAGAATGAGAGAATTGAGGAGGCATCGTTTTCTTGGTTAAGAAAAAGGGGTTGATGAGCTTGACGGTTCTTTCTTTGCTGGTTAGGGTTGTGGGCGCATCAATCATGGCCTAAAAAAAAGCATATAAAAGTAGGGTTTTGTGCCCTTTTTGACCCTCCAGTGCCCTGCTTTTCTTTCTCTCAACTCAACCTCACAGCGAAAGGTTGGCCTTAAAGTAAAACGACAATATCCCCCCCACTCACTTTGAACAGACATGTGTGACTCCAAACATAGTCTCTCCCTTTCTTTTTTTCTCTCTTGGCTTCGATCTCTTTTGATCTGAAATGTTTAGAGAATGACAATCATGTGACATGTCTTTGTCCTAATGCAAAAATCCATCCCCAACTTTTGTGTTCAACAAATTAAAGTTGAATGAATAATTGATTTCCCAACCTCTTTTCTTTCTATCTCTTTTGATCATTTGGAGTTGGATAATTATTTAATAGTATTCCTCAATAAGCACATGATTTTTGGGGAAAAAATATATAGTTCAAAGATCCAATCTATATTATAACTTTTCTTTAAAAAAAATAATTACGTGATTTATTTGCCACTGATTTAGTAGTTTTAATATTGTTGAATAGTATGTTTAAAATAGTTGCACATAAAGTGATGCATGAAAGACATTATCTTACTTTTTTTATAGCCAAAACAAGTCCCTTTGAATAAATCTCAAATGGCTTTGACGGGAAGGGAAAGACGACAAAAAAGAAAATAAATGGACGATCAGTGAACAATCAATTAAGCCAAACACATTTCATCTTAAAAGAAAAATAAAATTGGAAGACTAACCAAACAAAAGGTGAGATAAAGTAAAAAAGCAAGTCTTCTCCTTCTATTCTAACGTCCATTTCTTCCACCTAATTATTAAAATCAACTTTGTCACTTGAAGACCCAAACCAAACACTCTTTTTTTACCTTTCCCCTTAATATAAAATTTACAATGCAGATAGAGATGGAACTACTTCTAGAAATCATTGACTCTGCTTATGCTAGTTTTCCCCTGTTTTCCTCTGTTGTTGTCTCCCATATTGTGAGCTTGTTCCTCCAGTTCCTTCCCCTGAAGTCCCTAAAAAATCACATCACCTTGGAAGGGCATCCGAATCATGAGGATTTGAGCCAATCAGTCAAACCTTTTCTTAAATCCCCCAAAATTTGTTGAGAATTGAAATGATCTCCTCTGTTCTAAGAATACTGCCACTTTTTAAATAATTTCCCCTCCTCTCTGCCCGGAAAATCCTCCTCCCTTATAGTAATAGCAAATTTTTTCACTAGTGCCCTCAATCATGCAAGCATCCATTCTAAATTCCAAAACTTAACAAATATTTTAAATTTCCATTCACTTTGTCCCTGTTTTGTTGGCTTACAAGCCAAGGAGTATATAGTAGACCAGAGTAATTGGTAGGGCTATCAACATCCCAAATATAACCCTGCAAGTAATAGCCAGAGACAAATAAGAGAGGGAAAATAGAAGTCTCCCAGATGAAAAATTCTATATAAGAAATTGTGGACGATATGTTAACAAAATATTGATTTATAATTACTTTTACTTTATTGTCTGTCAAATAAGTTTCCATTCACCCGTATTTTGAATTTTTGGAGGGATAAAAATAAGGAGATCGAGCAGCTTACGCCGTGCTAAGAATGGCGGGGTGAACATTGTACTCCTTGGAAAATACAAATGGAACAATCCCTTGTGGAAGTGCTGCCTGTATTTCAACGATTACGTTTTCATGAGTTAACAACGAAACTATCTATTGAGCTCTGGTAAGATTTTGATACGTCAGGAGGCAAAAAAACAAAGAATTAGCTACCTGAACGATTGCGATGTGTAAGAGGGTGCCACGGAGGCCGACTGCGATGGAAGCGGCAGCCATGACGGCGGGGCCAGTGAGGAACCGAACAGCCATGGCAAATGTTGCAACCGAGTTCCCACATGCAATGAGTTTAGGCTGAAGTGCCATAAACAGACCTGCCAATCATTTTTAATTAGCAACTATAAATTTATATTAAAAATGTGTTTTTTATTTGTTGAGAAATTAAAATAAATTAGCCATCACCCTCGAAAGCCCGCTGCTTTTTGGACCACAGAGCGACGTAGTTTAAGAACAGACCCCACATGTCGGGAACGTCTCGGGGTGGTTATCCAATCCCCGTTGTGGTCAAGTAAAAACCAGATTAACATTCAAATCTTCTGGATCATGTTATTCACGCACTTTTCTTTTCAAATAAACATTTATAAAATTTTGACTTAAATTTCTTTCAAAATCAATATTGAAGATTGAAACTGTTATTACAACGTTTTACTTTCTTGATTTATGAGAAAAAACAGAGGTGGGGATGAGAGCTGGAAGGCACAGAAAAAAAGTGGCTCATACATGAAAGAGGAAATTAATGAGTCGTGATTCGTGAATAAGAGAAGCAAATAATTGAGCAGGGTAGGAGTTTAAAGTTGTGGAGGCGACCACTCACCTAAGCTGAACATGGCCATTCCGAGCCCAGCATCTGATAAGATGGAGATTGATTTCTCTATTATTTTGGGCATGTGCACATTCCACCTGCATTTTCATCAAATGATCATTCATGACGATCCTCATAATTAGTGTTGCTATATTTATGTGTTTCAATTTTTAGTTGTTGAACTTTTGCGGTACGCTTTTCAAGGAACATTTGGGAGATTATTGTTAATTAAATTTTTAAAATGTAATTTACCTGAAGGCAATGAGGGACCAAACTAGTCCAATGAGGCTAGAGTATGTGTTGGGATTACGGATGAGCTTCCTCCACACCATTATCAGTATCAGACGGGTCATCACACTCGCCGGAGGCATTTGTTTCCCGATACCGGAATCAGCAATTCCGGCAGCTTTTGGGTGGAGTTCTGCCGTAGAACCGGAGCCCAGCTTGTTCAGCCCAGTGGGTCCCTCTTTTTGGTCTCTCTCTTCCAGATCTGTTGGTACTTCTTTCGCCGGGAACCTGAACTCATCCCCGCCAAGCTGCGGTTCTGGCATAGCCTCATTTTTTGCTACTAAATACAGAATTAGTAAATCTCGTCATTCTAACTTCAACAGAATCTTTTTTTTTTTTTTAACGAAATTTCTATGGATGAAATACCTTTGTTGGTTTCCCTGTTTGGAGGGTGATCATCAGGTACAATCATTCGGATCTCTTTCGCACCCTGATCGGACCGTCCAGATTGCTCCGACCCTGCGAAGTCGGTGCCGCCAAACACGTGCAGGCCGCCGCCTTCTGAAACCGGCGACGCGCTTGAGCTCCACACGAACATGTGGAGTTCCTTAGCGTCATGGCTAGCTTTCCCTTGAGCCTGAGTTTGTACTTGCGACTGTTGGGAATGTTGCTGCTGGTTTTGGTTTTTCAAACCCTTGCTCAAGGTTGATGATGAGAATTCTGGATTCGGAGCTGGATATGACACCGGCGCCGGCGCTGTCTGTGCAGGGTAGAATCCGAATCTTGGAGAACTGGTGGCCTGAGCCATTGGAGGAGGAGCACAGTTTTCTTCGAAATTGGATGGTCTTGGCGTTGGGCCTCGCGATGACTGAACAGAGTACATATCGGCGGGGCCGAAGTTTGAATGCCTCGGGTACCCCATCATGGAGTAGAAATCGGCATGGTTGAAATTCGAACCCCGGGGTGTTGGATTCCGGGAGGAACTCAAGCTGTAAATCTCAGCGCCGGTGAGGTTTGACGGTCGGGGAGTCATCGCAAACGATCGCCTCGACGCGTTCGACTTCCTAACCGTCACGTGGAGCTTCCCATCGTCCCCAACCTCTGCGTCCGTCTCCAGAAAGTCCCGGCCGTCGAGTGAGACGACGTCTGAATCAACCTTGAACGACACAATCGACGCCGCCGTCTCCGGGAACTGCTCCATGATCAGCAACTTGGCTCCGCGGTACTCGAAGAGAAACAGCAACAGTGTGTACCAAATAATACACTGCAACACCACTATCTGAACCATGAGACTACCTGAGTCATATGGACTAGTGCCGTACATAGCGATGAGCAGAGGAATCCCCATGACAAGAGTGTTGGGCAATGTCGAGAGAGAGAAAATGGTGATCATCCATTCGAGGCTTCCGTTCTTGGTGAAGTTGGTCCATATTCCGAGCGCAAAGAGCATGATGATCTTCTGGAGGGTGTCGGCGGCGATGAAGCGTAAGTTCATGGCGTAAGGGTTGTTGGTAGATATAAAGTGGAAGGAGAGGAGAGGAACGGCGAAGACCGCGACGAAGCGGTTTATGCCGGAGCACTGGTCCGGCGAGAATATCTTCCACCATCGGACGGAGCCATACGCTAAAATCATCGCCACGTACAGAGGAACCACCGCCGACATGACGGTGTAGAAATCCTTCCAGGTAATCATTTTTTCTTAATAACTACCAAGAACAGAGATTTGAAAGTGAGACTGTTAGAGAGTAATCAGAGCTCTGCCTGGCTTGGAAGCTGAGGAGGAAGGTGAAATGGCATGAAAGAAGGAATAGAGAAGAGAAGAAAGGGCAAAATGGGAAATGAAACCGTTAGATAACTAACTAGAAGTTAAGGGATTTATGTCCCTGCAAAATTTTGGCCAGTCCACTGCTCTGTGAGCCTCTGATTCTGCTGCTGATGAAGCTTTAGAGAGAGAAGTGTCAGAGAGTGTGTGGGAGAGAGAGAGAGAGTGAATTTACAATGGTTTAAGTTGCATAGAGTATAACCCGTGTATATATATAGGCCTCGAGAAAGCGGGGTGAGGGTTTATTTTAATTTATTAATTTATTGCATGGAGGCATGAAATATTTCAATTATTTCTGAAAATAAAATACTCCAGAGAAACAAGTGTGAGTACTAGCTAGCATCATTTTAAGCAGAGTTTGGGGGATTGTATTGAGTATTGCAGTAGTGGGGACCCGCGGGAAAGTTGGACAGGTTGGGTTAGGCAATGACCGAGTGATATGGTTAAGTTAACCCAACATGGGTTAAGGAGGAATGGGAGTGAAGTGACGTGGACAGCCTCGTCGTCGCTTTCCTTTTCCTTTATGAGATTTTTAATCCGGTCCGAGTTGGAAAATGAAGCCCCAGAGATGATGTGTGTGAGAAGAGAACGGGTGAGACCTCAGCTTTCTGATAATAGGTGTACTAAACAGGGAGGGAAATCTCTGCTATAGTGTGAAACCTAAATGTTGGCATTTGTATTAGGAACATAATAAAACTTTTAATATTATTAACTTGTTTGGCGCATATTACAACAACCAGCAGAGACACACAAGAGAGGGAATCTCTCGTTTGGTTGGGAGATAATTAAGAAGATGAAGCATGCAGGGAATACAATCTCATACACGCATGAAAGCAAAAGAATGGACATTATATGATCTCCAAAAACCCAGCATACGTCATTTTAAGTGATGTGTGTGTGTAGAGCATGCATATAAGCGTTAGGAGTAGAAATAGGTCAGACCCTTATCAGGCGGGGGCTTGTAGCCTGACCTGGTTAGGGCCTGGTTTGACTTGGCCTGTTTGTTAAAAAGATTAGGCTAAGGCCTAAATGTATAAATAGGTCATGCCTATTCTGTTAATGCATGACTTATAAGCCTTCAGGTCTGACCTCTTTACACATTAATAAATGTAATTATATTTATATCATATAAATAACATAATGTTTATTTTTTTAATTCTTATATTCTAATTTCAAAGTATACAAAGTCTACTTATAACATTCAACGCCTGCAATATGATGATTTTTTAAAGGCCTATATTGCAAGTGGGTTATTAAAAAGACTTCAGACTCAACTAGGCCTTATAAAGGCTCAGACCTAAACCTAAAAAATAGCCTGCATTTAGGCTCAGGTCTTTTACCCTCATTACAAGCTCAGACATATTTAGTTAAAGTCTGGTCTGACTTACCAATTTACATGCCGCATACATACATGAGCGAGATCGATGGCCAATGTCTATGAGGGTGTACTCATTATAAGGAGCCACAATATCCAATTATCCATAACCATATATTTGTGCTTGCTGTAATTAAGAAACTAACTAACATATGTGTGTTGGATTAGCAGTGAGAAAATGGGTTTTTGGATAAAATTAATTTATGAATATGATTTTGAGAATAGATTTAGTGCATATGTTTGAGTTAATGATAGAAAAACATGTTTACGTAAATCAAGATAAAACTTATCTCATCTAATTAATATTAGGACTGTTTGAGCTGGCGTTTGAAAAACACGGTTACACAAGTCGAGGTAAAACTCATCTCACATACTTATTTCATAAACTGTAAATCATGTAGAAAAAACAGTTTCTACAGCTAACCCAAACGAGCACTAATAATATTTATTTTAGATATGTATTGAAAAGCCAACACCGTAGTTTTCTTTAAGAAAATATACAAACTACTTTTTATACATACCAAAATAAATATATATGAACTTTGAATCATGTTCATGCCAAACAACAGAACACTCTTATATATGTCAAAATCAATTATATGAACTCAAAATCATGGTTATCTAATAGGCTATATTAAGCACTCACATACATGCCAAGATCAAATATGAACAAAAAAACATGCGGGGGGCTGCTTATGAGAAAACGCATGGTTGATCTTATCTCATGATTGATTTTAATTAAGAAATATGGATGAGAGTCTCATAAGTCATAATTGATTTTAATGAAAATATGAGTATGTGGATAAAATTTTAGGAAACTACGGTTTTGGTCTTCAAAATTGATTAAAAATCCAAACACACCCTGACAAAGAGGATATGGATGAGAGTCTCATAATTGATTTTAATGAAAATGTGGGTATGTGGATTAAAATTTAGGAAACAACGGTTTTGATCTTTAAAATTGATTAAAAATCCAAACACACCCTGACAAAGAGGATATGGATGAGAGTCTCATAATTGATTTTAATGAAAATGTGGGTATGTGGATTAAAATTTAGGAAACAACGGTTTTGATCTTCAAAATTATATTGATTAAAAATCCAAACACACCCTGATAAAGAGGATATGGATGAGAGTCTCATAATTGATTTTAATGAAAATGTGGGTATGTGGATTAAAATTCAGGAAACAACGGTTTTGATCTTCAAAATTGATTAAAAATCCAAACACACCCTGACAAAGAGGATATGGATGAGAGTCTCATAATTGATTTTAATGAAAATGTGGGTATGTGGATTAAAATTTAGGAAACAACGGTTTTGATCTTCAAAATTGATTAAAAATCCAAACACACCCTGACAAAGAGGATATGGATGAGAGTCTCATAATTGATTTTAATGAAAATGTGGGAATGTGGATTAAAAATTTAGGAAACAACGGTTTTGATCTTCAAAATTGATCAAAAATCCAAACACACCTTGATAAAGAGGTTTTTTTTTTTTTAAAGAATACCTATATGCCTTACTTTTTACTCTACCCATGTCTGTTAGAATCTGTGACATGTGGTGAGGAAACTATTCTTCTCAACCAATCAACATGACACCCGAATATTGACAAAGATGTTTGGTTTTTGATCATGAAGAAGAAAGGGGAGAAAATAAGGAATGAAGGGAATAAAAATGAGATGTGATGTGAGCGATATTGTGATGGGGGTCCTGGGGGCCGGAAGGATCCGTGTTTATGAATGAGTCCGAGTGGTCACTCTCACGTCTTCTTCGTTTTATATCCATCCATCACTTCAACCCTCTCTCCCTCTTCCTTCTTCACCCAACACCAACACCACTTAATTGTAATATATCTAATTCTCACATTTAATTTTGGGAAAATGACAGAAAAATACCAACTAAACTTCAAAATCCTATTAACATGGGGATTAACAAGAATAATAAAGCAATTGATAACTCGTTTTGTTGAGAAATCACTTATTTATGATTTTAAAATTCAAGTGATATTTTATTGAGATTTTTCCTTTAATTAATTAATTAATCCCCCAATATTAATTAACTCTGCTTAATTATTTTGTACTCTTCATCCAATTACACATTTGTCCGTCGGCAACAATATAATTTCCACTTTCCCTTGTCAAATGAAATTGGGCAAAAGTAGACTGGTCCTTTTTTGTTATAAATGTAAATGTAAATGAAAATATGCATATCCATTTCTTTCAATCCCTTTTCCCTAGTTAATTCCACTTGGCTTATTCTCCACTTCCTTCTTTATTTCATATGCATATTTTCATTTACATTTATAACAAAAAAAGATCAGTCTACTTTTACCCAATTTCATTTGACAAGGGAAAGTGGAAATTATATTGTTGCCCACGGACAAATGTGTAATTGGGATGAAGAGTAAATGGGGTATTAAAGGCCTTGTAGCCTAGTAGTATGGGTACTCTCCAACTAGTGGGAGGTTATGGGTTCAATCCCACTCCTTGTAATTCAGCCTAGTGGAGGAAGGCGAAGCAAGTTGAGTCTGTGTGGGTCATTAAGGACTGCACATTCCTTCAATTCCTTAATCGGCCCACCTCACCCTTCTTATTTGGATTCATTGGCCCATCTCTTTCAAAATTCTCATCCCTACTCTCTCTCTCTCATTTTTTTCTTTCTTTTGCCAGCATTCTCATCGTTCATCTTTTTTACAAGGTAATTAATGTTAACTACTCTTCAGAGAAGCCTGTCTCCCACCAACTTGGTCAAGTCCTTAATATAATATCGTTTAATTTCTTCATTAAAGTGAATTTTCAAGAACTAGAGGTAGATCTTACTGAAACTTGCACTGTGTAACCACCAAACTGGCAAAGGAGTTGTTACATCTTAATTAATCAATGGTCTCTGTCCAAACTTTGGATATGCAGTCATGATAATTACTAAGAGATAGTAAAGTGGTTGGTTTCTAATAATATCAAAAATATCGGTGGATTAATCAAAAAAAGAAACTTGTGTAATGAGTCCCACATCGGGGAGCCAAACTCTTAGAGTGAGGTTTATAAGTCCATTGGGTTCTCCCTCCTTATCCTTATAGGCTAGCTTTTAGGGATTAGGCTCTCCCTTTGGGCTTGTACCCATCACATTGGTGCTTTCATTG
Source organism: Acacia pycnantha (assembly GCA_025563575.1). Taxonomy (NCBI): domain Eukaryota; kingdom Viridiplantae; phylum Streptophyta; class Magnoliopsida; order Fabales; family Fabaceae; genus Acacia; species Acacia pycnantha. The sequence goes on from JAMWYP010000217.1 coordinate 616,233, forward strand.
AGAGTCGATGTTTTGGAGAGGGCTACCCACAGAGAGTTTTGACCGGCCGAAGGCCGAGTGAAGTGCCGTGAAGTCAAACTCTTAGAGTGAGGTTTATAAGTCCATTGGGTTCTCCCTCCTCATATGCTAACTTTTGGGGATTGGGCTCTCCCTTTAAGCTTGTACCCATCACAACTTGCACCATATATGTCATTGTTTATTTTCATAGGTTTTTACCTTGTTTCTTAACGAATACTAACACGATTTTATAGTAAGGATCATAGGTAATTTGTGGCAACATGCACTTACTATGAGCTGTATTTAAGAATTTTTGAGATGAATGACGTGAAGGAAGGGACATTAGATGAGATCGAATGGCTGGCTGGTTGTTGGTACGTTGTCCGTCCTCATGGACATTATGAAGATGCTGGCACATATTACAACTGTTCACAATCTTGTTTCTTGGCAATATAGCTCTTGAACTCATATTCTTCGTCCATGGAGAAGGAAGAGAACCATTTCGATTTCGTCCAAACAGAAAAGGCCATGCATGTTCCAATATCTCATCATAACAATCTCAATGATCTTTCTCTCTCTCGGGAGCTGTCATCTGTACAGTGAAGGGATCGAAACTGGAGACATATTCAGTTGGGTGAGTGAGACATGTTTGGACACGAACTTAGGTTTGGGGAGGAAACTTTTGAGGGACATGAATAAATAAATAAAGAAATTTGGATTTGTTGTTGTAGTAGTAGTAGCTAGTAGGAGCATGAGAACTGTTCGTATTGGGAGAGGTACATATTATGAATGGGCATTGATTGGGAATAAAGCTCGTGGCGGTGTGATGAGACCCATGTGACGTTGTTCGTCTGCCTTTAACTCTATTTATTCTCCTTGTTCGGTACCAAGGGGTGTTATCATCTTCTTACCTCCTCCTTTTAGCTTCTTTACACACTTGCAAGTTATCAATTAGGGTAGGTTGAAAAAAGCAAAGATAAATATAAAAGACAAAATGAACTGAGATCTTATATTTATGATGAGATCTAACACCCAACTAACTGATGTATTAGAGACCAGAGGGAATACTAAAATGTTCTTTCTTTAAGTCTTGAACTCAAATAAAAGGAAAAAACAAAAAACAAAAAAATCGATAAAAGATAACGAATACAATTTATTAACACCATCCTTCTTTGTTTTGGGGGCGAGCATATGAACTTTTCTGTGTGGTGTATAGCATAAAAAACATGAATAAATAGCTGAATAGAAGGCTCCACAAATTAGGTTGAAGAGTGGGCTACATATGAGAGTGGCTTTGGCACTTATTTATCATTGCTGAACTACCCACACTTAATCGGTAGAAGTTGGCCTCGGTGGAAGGGGTTCTAGTCGTTCAGGCAAGAGGTCTCGATTTCGAGCCCTTGTGAATGTAAAAAATTTCTCTGTAAGAGGTTTTTACTTCGGCCCCTAACAGAATTTCGGATGGTTGCACACTTTACCACCATTTTTTATATAAAAAAACTACCCACACGCCTCCCCCATGTGCCTCACTCTCCACTTACGCACCCTTTTTCACTCCTACCATAGCCATCCCTCTTTTTTGCTCATTGCTACTATATATCATGTTCCCTTTTCTTAATAATAATAATAATATAGTAATTAATTATAGTAAGAATATAAGTGAACACTTACTTTAATTAATGTGACACAATACTTCAAGTACTATTAGTTATGGTTTATGGAGAAGTTGATTACTAGAGAAGCATAAAGAGGAGCTTGAATTCTAGCTTGTTGACCAAATATAATCATACCTTGATAATAATTTTAAAAAAAAAAGGGAAAAAAAGAGAGGGAGAGAAGTAATAATAAGGAAGAAAGAGACCCCTCAAAGATAAGGGGAGGATGATCATTGTCTGGGACAGGATCAAGGTGTGTCTGGTTGGGTCATTTGTGTTTTGGGGAACCTCTCACTTGGGTTTGTGCCTCTTTTGTTTCTCTTTTCAATCATCTACCAAATCACTAGCCCACCATGTTTTTTTTTTTTGCTTCATGAAACAGTTTCTGATCGATCCTGGTGGGCCACTTATCCGAACATATTTCAGACAAGGAGATGACCGCTCTTGCTCTGTAAATGGGCCAATGGGCCTACGTCTTTATTGGGCCCTTCCTCATATGGGCTCTCTCGCTCTTCTCTTCTCATCTCCTTTCAATCTCCTCATTTGTTTCATTGTTTAATTAAAATAAAATTCAACTTAAGTTTCCCGCTAAAAAACCATAGAGTGAATTAATGTTTTGCTTTTACACGAGGCACGAGCCAAGATGAACATTTTTCAATGGGCTTGAGTTCAAGTTTCGAGCAATTTTGTTTTTTGAAAAATAAAGCCTCAATAATAGTTTAAAGTGATCCATATTATCATTCGTTTGTACTGATTTTCATATTACTAAGTTTCTGAAACCTATTATTAGATTAATATTTCTCGAACAAAATTTACTAATAATTTGAATCTACAAATCCCGTATTATCCTAATACACATGTACGTAAAAACTCTCCCAGGTACAGCTACACTACCACATCCAAAATTTCCTTAGGGTATGTTTGATTTGAGGGAAGGGGAGGAGAGGGAAGGGGAGAGAAAAAAAATGAGAGGGAGGAAATTTTTTTTGAAAATTGAGTGTAGTGGGGCCCACATATTTTCCTCTCCCCTCCTTTTTTTTTTTTTTCTCTCCCCTTCCCTCCCCTCCCCTCCCCTTCCCTCAAACCAAACATACCCTTACAAGTCTAGCCAAAAAGAATGAAAAGGGAGGGTGGGGAGAGACTTTCTTGGGCCAACTTTAAAACAAAGACATATATAACACCATTGACCCATACTTTCATTTTTGTAAACAGGCTTTTCTTCTGATGATGATGTTGGGCCTGAGCATGAAGCCCGTGTAGCCTGTTTCAAGCGACAAATACTCACGCCTGTGTTTTTGTGGCCCTGTGGATGATTAATTGATGATTTGCATAGTGTTAATACAAAGTAACCCCTCCCACCATCCAAAACACTTCCTTTTTAGGTTTTTTCTTTCCTGGTAAAGAAAAAGAAAAAGAAAAGTCGAAAAAGTACTCCTCCGATCCTAAATAAATGACATAATTTATAATACAAAATTGGAATGTTCTATATTTAGCACTACTATAAACATACTGAGGAGATGGAACTTAGAAGAAGATATGTGATGGGATTGCTTTTTGGCATTTAGTGAGTGAAAGGAGTTTATAGAAGTGAAGAAGACAGGGTGGGGCCCTTGTCGGTGTTGGTGGTGACCTTCTCGCAGCGAGGACACATGGATAGGGTTGACGCCGGAAGTGGGTGGCAACTGTGGGGGGAGATCACGGTGGGGGGCCCCACCTTCATGGCCCTGAGCTCCTCCACTTCCCTGTGCAGCCTTCTGTTCTGTTCAGTCAGCGATCCGAACCATCTCTTCAGGTACTCGCACTCCATCTCAGTCTGCTTCAGCTTGCTCCTGCACTCGCGTACTCTTCCCATTTTAATATAACACACATAAAAAAAAATTACGAGTACTAAATACTTCCATGCATGTACGTAAATATAAGCTTTTAGGGCTTTGTTGGTGGCATGTTTGAATTGATCTGATTCCTAGAGTCCAACTTCCTTGTTCCAATGTATATTTCCAGCTCCCTCTTGCTTGCATGCTTTTAGTGAATTGACTACTAATTAATTTAATGAAGCTTTTAGCATTTTCATCAGTTCATTTCTTTACTCTTCGTTTCCCGGCCCAGATTATCAAATATGTAAAGGAAACGAAATAAATTCATGGTACATAGCTTCTCAAAGGAATTAGATGTGAAATAAATATCAATATATGTAAGTGGTTTCAAGCAACGTTGAGTACGTTCAAAGTTCAAACGAAACAAATTACTAAATATTATTGTGCTATCGATCAGCCTATCACATGTTGACGCAGAGGAAGGTTTGAACTTTTAATTCAAAAATTGTCCCCCTCCGATTCTTATCATCCAAGTTCTTGGAGAGCGGCAAACTCGTTAACTATATTAAAATAAAAGATCTTTTCAAACTGTCCGCTTATTTAATTAAGAGCATAGAAAACATTAGACTTCAATACTTTTCATAGTAAACCGTAACTAGGGTTTGGAAAGAGTAAATTAGTGACTTGCAAAGTGACTTGTATATATTTGGAACTGTGAATTTCTTTTACTATAAGCTAAGGCACCCTAAATATAAAATGGAGTGGAAGACTAACAAGGTGTTAGTTGAGGTAGTATTCTGCCTTACTCTCAAAAACAAAATAACACAAATTCGAATCCTAAAAGGATAATTTTTGACAGAGATGGAAACCTATTATATTTTTAGCTTGAAAAAGAGAAACCTTAACCAAATAAAAAAAAAAGAGAGTGGGAGTAATAATAAGAAGGGAAGGGTTAATAATGTAGAAATGCATGGAGAGAAAAAGGGGGTGGTCAAAGGAGATGAGAGAGTGATGATAATAAGGAGAAAGCACACGAGGTTGAACAAATCTCCATAAATACACTCTCTTACTCCTCTTTGTCCTCTCTCTTTCCGACATACCTCATCATTCTGCCTTCCCACCTTCCTCCATTTACTCCCCCTTCCTTCCTTCATTACTTTAATTACCACTTCACTCTTTCTCTATTAGTGTTTTTTTTTTTTTTTGGCTCGGATTCTATTAGTGTATCAAGACTACCAATATAGAGAGTATTCATTATATCAGATTAAAAGTTTTCAGAGAAAACAACCCTACACATCTCTGCACACACTGGTTTTCTTTGGATTAATGCATGGCAGATGAGTAAATGTCACTTACACACCATACCCTACCCTAACAAGTCAAGTCACTTTCTGTCTCTTAATTTTCTCTCCTCTCATAACTCTTTTTAATTACTACTCTACTCCACCTACTTATATATGCGTGTTGCCACAAGGAAAATAAATCTAATGCTTGAAAACGAGCTCTGCTCTACTTTCCTAGTTAACTAGGAATGGTTCATATTCAAAGGGTTATATAAAGGAAATGGTCATCAGGTTATTATCTGCAGGTATTACCCCATCAGTACTATTGTATCAGCGACGTGTGATAACATCTACTATTTATTATTTTGAGGTTTGACCCAACCTACACTAACATGATATGATGATCCTCATGAAAAAACAAAAGGGCATTTATATATATGTAGGATAATATAATAAATGAGTTACGATTACATTATAGAGTACTACATACAGTACTGTACCTGGCCCTACGGTTCTGAAACCACACTTCCACCTGCCTGGCTCGCAGGTTCAACTCCTTTGCCAATGATTCTTTCTGCTTCTGCACAACCAACCAACCAACACTTTATCACTCCGTCCGACAAACCAACACATTTCTTCATTTTTCCATAGCGTGTTCAAAACATCACGAAATTAAATTAAACTTGAAAGGAATATTTCAATTTCAAACATTCATGTTCTTAAAATCAAGGAGACTATTACTGCGCTTCAGAAAATACTAGCATGCTAAATTTCTTTAAGTACCATCGCATTCAAGAATAATATACCATATATAGTTGATGAGACGAGTATTTTTGTTGTTGTGATGACATTTCCTTATATATGTATGTATGTATGCAGAGTATATATGTAGAGAGAGTTATTACTGGGTTGAGAGTGTGGTTTTGTCTGAAGCTGTCCTCGAGGAGACGAGACTGTTCCTTGGTAAGACGGAGTTTCTTACGAGGAGGACCTCCTCCTCCATTGCTGCTTTCTTCTTCTTCCTCCATTGTTATCCATTCCTCTTCCGTTGACGGTACTTGGTTTATGTCTAGCTCTCTCACTGCAAAACAAAAAAAAAAAGGGAAAAAAAAACAAAAGGATTAATTAAGTATCTACCCCGGAATATTAATATACCATTATTCAAGAATACAACCTCTGGTGGGATGTGATCTTCCTAAACGATAAACAGTTTTCGAGAATAATCTCTTAATCCTACCAAAAAGAGAGAGAAAATAGCTCAAGACCTCTAACAACAATCATAGAAGAATTTAACCTTGTAGTCACTATATGATCGTACATTTTGTTTTCTTACAAAAGCCAAAAAAAAAAAAACCTGAGAAAAGGATCCACCACTTCGTCTATCTTGTGAAACGATCGTGGAAAGTGAATGGAAAAAAACCAAAAGAAAGATGGAAGACAACAAACTACTTCCACATGAAAATAATTATATAGAGAGAGGGGGGGGGGAAGAAGTATATGTACATATACATAAATTAGAGACGATTACCTGCAGATGAAGGAAGAGGAGGAGAAGAAGCAAAACCAGGGACAGAAATGGTCAATTCCAAGCTGGAAGTGCTTATAGGTGTAACAGCCATGGAAGATGATCGACCTCAGCTTTATATATATATAAAGCAAAATGTTGTGAAGAGGATGAAAAAGAAGGTGGTGGAGAAGAAGGAGATCTCTCTCTAAATCTTAAAGCAGAAGAAAAGGTAAAGCGACAAATAGAAGGAGACAATCACATCCATATATCTGAAGGAAAGCAGCAAGAGGATCCATACATATAATAATATGTTGAATAAAAAAAAGTGAAGATAGAAAAGTCAAATAAATAGAGAGGATACGCATTAATTGACAATTAGTAGCCTATAAATGGACCCTGAGAAAATTAATTGAAAAGGTTGGTTTTATTTCAAAGCGGGGAGAGCGAGACTCCAAAGAATTATGCCATTAAATAGTTTTAATTAGGGTTTCTGACCGGGGTCCTCAAAGTCAAAGAACAGTATGTGACTTGTCCATGGGTGTCACGTGGCAGAAAATTAAAGATAGACTCCCTTAAATCATCAATAGACCAGTTTTTTTTATATTATTATAAGATTATTATTGTTATCTTTATAAGAGGTGGATAATCGAATTATTTAATTTTAAAAATTGGTTAAAATTAATTAACAATAATAAGTATATTTTAAAATAATTTTTTTAAGCGTGCCTCTATTTATGATTTTTTCCCCTTTATAATAAGATAATTAACACTCCTATATAGTATCATTTATGCATGGCAAAAAAAAAAAATGTTTGCAGAAGTATTCACCTATATATACGCTACAAATAACTTATACTCTTTGTGATTCTTTTTATAAGAGCCTAAAATCTAAATTATCTTATTTTTTTTATAAGAGTCTAACTAGAGTTGTCTGAATATTTAATTATTTTTTAAATTTTCCCCCTCATTAGTTATATAAATTACATTAATTAAAAGGTTGTACTTACCCTCATAAATAAGGGGGTACTTGAAAAAAATGTTTATTATAGACACACCAATTGTTTTTGATTAATTTTAACCATTTTCATGCTTTTGTTATAGACATTCCATTTTCTTATAAATATGTATTTTTTTTAGGACCAAACTTTTAGAGGAATCAAGGATTCCATATAATTATATGTACTAAAAAATCGAGACAATTTAAATTTTAGATTCTTATTAAAAGTATTGGAGGAATATTTTTCTAGGACCAAACTTGTTAGAGGAATTGAGGATTCAATTATGAACACCAAAATTATTATGATTTTTTTTTTTTTTTGTAATTGAAGTTTCATGAAATAAAATGGTAGGGTTCTATAGAATATAGTAAGGATAACCTTTTCAGTTTTCACATGGGCGATCATGTTACCATCAACATATATATTCAATGAAGACATGCTCACTATAAATCCACCTTATATTAATTATGCCTTAGATATTTAAATATTTTAATATACCTTGATATTGGGCCATTGGCTCACAAAATCACCAGAGTGGATTGCAACAATGAAACGCATCGTTTATAGTCATCATAATGTTCCACCTGGCACTTTCATATCAGGTCACGTGGGGTGCTTCCATCCAGCCCCATTTTGTGGTGCATCATGAATTTAATCTTTATTTACAATTCAATAAATTAATTGTTTTTAATATCCTTTTACTTGATTGGGCATATTTTTTATGCTAAATTGTATAAAATCCTTATAAATTTTGGATCAGTTGTATATAACATATTGATATTTTAAAATTTAAATTTAACCATTTGACCTTTCATTTTTTAACTATTAACCCTCTACAGTTAAGTGACAGTTATTTTTAATGAAAAATATCACATCAGATTATGAGATGATACATGGTATCCTATGTAAATTCCTAAACTTTGAACAGTTGCAAAGACCCTTTAAATTGTGATCAGTTATAAATAACCTTCTGACATTTCAAAATTTAAATTTAACTCAAAATTTTGATTTATAATATTAAACCATGTGTAGTTACTTTTTTCATTTTAATAAATTTATTAAGATTTTTAGTATCATTTGTCAACTAAACTAGTTCTTTTGTATGACAAAAGCTAGAAGAATAACATTTAAAATAGGGTAAAGGAGCAAAAATACACATGTGCTTTACCCCGGGAGCATCCAGCACCATATGATTTTTTTGGGAGTAAAAATACACACGTGGTTATCATTTTGGAGCAAAAGTCACATCCCACCGTTAAGTTACTGTTCACCGTGATGAGTGAGAAAGAGCTGAAGTGAACAGTAACATAACGGTGAGATGTGACTTTTGCTCTAAAATGGTAACCACGTCTGTATTTTTGCTCCCAAAAAAGCATATGGTGCTGGGCACTCCCAGGGGTAAAGCTCATATGTATTTTTACTCCTTTACCCTTTAAAATATATAAAAATAAACATTGAACCTCTGATTTGAGAAAAAATATGCATTACTAATAAAAAATTAATGAAGCAAAAGTTACTATCCTTTAACACAAATGTAATATTTAAACTATTAATACTCAATCATTCTAATAATATATTTAACACAAATAATAACATTTTTATACTATCAATGCTCAATTATCCGAAAAGAATAAGTAAATGTTAAGTAAATGATGACATTTTTATTTTTATATTTTTTAAATATTATTCTTCTAGTTTTTGCCATACAAAAAAACTCTTTTAATTAACAAATGACCATAAAAAAACTTAATAAATTTACAAAAATAATAAAATTAACAACATAATTAAGGTTTAATATTATAAATTAAAATTTTAAGGGAGTTAAATTTAAAATTTTGAAATTTCAGGAGTTATTTGTAACTGATCAAGATTTACGGGTCTCTACAACTACTCAAAATTTGGGGGGTTTCATGAAATTGGTAATTTACACAATGTAATACCCGGATAAATAAAATGGCAATTTCTGATAAGTAAAATTGTGGTCTCAATTTCTATGTCATATTTATTGTAGTTATGAAGGAAAAAACTCTTGGAAATTAGGGAAAAATAATAAGGTGCCAAAATTACCAAAATGCCCTTATGGAGCATAAAACAGCATAAGAAAAATTATGAAAAATCCTAGGAGGCAGTAAAATAATTATTAAAATTAAGAGAGTATATTGTCTCTAATTTTGGTAATTTAATAAAATATAACCTTGGAAAAATAAAGGGGAAAAATAAAAAAGTATTATAATGATCAAAATGTCCCCGTAAATTTTAAGAAAATGCATGAGACATAAAAGACTAATGTCAGTACAAAAGTTGTGAGATAATGAGTTATTCCAATTAAGAAAATTATCAATAATTAGTGGGTAATTAATTAAATAATTATTGACTAATTATTAGAGCTGAAACAAAGAAAAATCCAAAGATAATTATGTAAAACCCTATAATTAGTGGTTTATGGCTAAAAATAGTATAAAATATATTTGCTAATTAATTGGAAAATATGAAGAAAAATATATGAGGAAAAGTAATTTTAAGCCTAAAAACATGTATGGACCATAGGAAAATTTTGTAAAATAAAAAATAAAAAAATTATTAAATAAGTATTTTATATAATATTAATTAATTAATTAATTAATTAAAACGAAAATAAATAAAATACCTAAAATCCTTAATGGATAAGGATATAGGATTTTGTAGATTTTTGATTAAGACATGTGGTATTATAATAGTATTATAATTGTAAAAAGCAAATAGGATAAACGAGAACCGATAGAAATTAAATCCTATCTGGAAAACCATGAATCAAGTTTCTAAAACTAGAGTATATTAGAAACAAGTGAATTTTTATCTCGGAGTGGGCTGTCTCCGACGTTATTTCCGTAACCGAAAAGGGATAAACTAGACTGATTAAGGAGTTATCTGATGTTCAAAAAGTAAATCAGATAAATGAAAATCTATAGAAACGAAGCCATAACTCAATATCTGGGATGAGTTGGTAATCAACTGGACAAATTATGAATCGGTGAATTTTTGTCCCGAAGTTGATGATTAGGAAATGATTTCCGTAACCGATGCGTTTTCGAGAATCTTGGCAGGCCGGAGAAGACACGAAAGAGATCAAAAATTTAGTTAACCCAGACATTTCTAATGAGTAAGAAAATATCTTCAAAGTTACTATTCCGGATTTTTGAGATTTTGCAAGATTACGCGATTCGGACACCGATCGGGAAATTTTATCGGGTCGGAGGCAAAAAGCAAAAGTTGGTGAACTTGCTTTAATGACCTTGGAAGAGGAGGAGGCCGGTTCATGGTGTGTGTGTGGAGGAGAATGGAGCTTGAGCAAAAAGATGTGTTGTGTGGTTGGAATTGAAGGAAAGTTTTGGAGAAAATTACTTAAGCTAACCCAACATTTGCCTATAAATAGAAGGCAAACCCCATGCATATTCTTCACACCAAATCACAAGAGTGATTTCTAAAACTAGAGAGAAGTTAGAGAGAGAAGCTCTGGAGGAGGTAGCAGGGAAGTTCTTCAACGGGTAAGTTCGTCGGTCCTTAGTCTTTAGTTCGTTCGGTAGTTTTAGTAGAAATGTTAGTTAGATCTAGAAAGTAGGAGATGAAATTCCTATTGTTGTTTTTATACCTCTTTGCATTGAAAGATGCCTGACGAGGTAAAAACATAGTAGGGATTGAGTCTCTGAAAGTTGGGAGTTAAAAATAGCGAAGCTCTGGCGAAATTCCGCCAATTAGTAAGGGTAGGGGCAAAATGGTAATTTGTACCTAAAATACCTGTTATGATATTTATCACTAATAAATGTGATATTATCCCTATAGGATATCCGTGAACAAGTACTGTTGTTGTGCCGCCGACATTCCGCTGTCAACCCGTTGTTTAGTCAAAGAATTACCGACGTTCGTCAACGAAGGTACGGACGCGTACTGTAACACTAATATTGTGCGGCTCATATACATATACATGATAGATAGTTCATTTACCGAGGCTCTGTTTAGGGTCGTCGTTATACATACAGTTTTTACATGGGTTATAGTCATAATAATGCTGTTATGTTTTCCTAGCGCTGAGGACACGTGTTTGTATCGTGGCACTGGTTTTTGTGCAGGCTTTTGTTGTAGGACTTTACATACTGCTCTGTGCTTATGTTCTGTCGCTATTATGATCATGCATCTGCTCTGTGCTTATGTGGTGATATCTTCTTTGTATTGTTATGTTTGTCTGTCAATTGTATATCTTGTTTTATTTGAGCATAAGGTTAACCATTACCGAGATCCAATGTGGTAAATTGGATCTTAGCCGTAATTTCGTGGTCGGGAGGACCTCGGATCGGTGATAGGGGCAAGCGGCAGGAGTCGGAGATATCTTTATCGCTTTCTGTATTTACTTTCGAACAGTAGGATGACTGTATTCAATACTATGTTACACTATGGTTAATGTTTTGTTATGGATCAGTTACTCTTTCGCTCCAATGGTCTACTCTGATGAATGATTTGAAAAAAAAAAAAAATCCACTTTAAAATGGGATGTTACACACAACATGACATGTAGGATGCCTCATGTCATCGTATGATATGATGTGACATTTTCTGTTAAAAAGATTGTACAGTTACTTGATGACATGGGGTTAATAGTTAAAAAATAAAAGATCAGGAGGTAAAATTTAAACTTTGACACAATTCATAAATAATATGATTTAATAAAAAATTTATATTCTATGTTATTACCCTTGACCCTAATTATTATGGCCATATGGGATACTAAACGCTTAGCCTTACCTTGAAATGGGAATATTAACGCATTCGAGATTTCAAGCTAAGAGAGTAAAATAATAGAGAGAGAACCATTTTGCAATTACCTGTATACACACACATTTATTCAATCACACACACACATATGCACGCACATTTTCAATTTTAACTGATTTTGTTTTTTTCCTTGATTAAATCATTTAATATTTCTCCTCCATTAGTCATTTAGTATTGATAGCCTTGTACATGAGTTAACAGTGGTAACAAAGTAAATTTAAAATAGGGAAAATCTCACTCGCTCCCAATGACCAGAAAAAATATAAAAAAAGTCTCAGTGTACATTTCTCTATAAAAAATGTCCCGGTGTAGATTCCTCTAAAAAAAGCCATTAGAAATCTCAGTGATATAAATTTCAAATGCAAACTTACCTTATTAACAAATGCGTATAACTATATTGACCAATCATAGAGAGATAGTTGACAAACTTATACCACTATGGTTCTATTTATAAGTCATTTTTTACCAAAAAAATTGGTCATATTTATAAGTCTCTTTTAACCAAATAAATGAGATTGCGACAATTTTTTGCTCATATTAATTGTACCAATGAAAATAAAGAGAGATGACAGAGTTGGAAGATACTCATTCATAAACAAGCGTAAAGTTAAAAATTTACCTCATAATCATTGAGTTAACTATCTCTCCTTGGTATATGTGATTTAGTAAAAAATGGCTTATAAATAAGACCAGAGTTGTATATGTTAACTAAAGCAGCTCATTTTGACAAGTGTATATGACTATATTGATAAATCATAAAGTAGTTATTATCAAGCCCATCTATGTTAACTAAATCAGATTCTATTGACAAGTGTGTATCACTATATTAACAAGTCATAGTGTGCCTATTGACAAGCCTATATATGTTAAGTAAAACAATTTTCGTTAACAAGTGTTACGGATTTATATAAGGCCCATATTCTGCTGTATGACCCAACAAGGGGCAATCCACATAGCACAGATATGACGCCACATCACTTAGGCTTTGAGGCATAGAAGCCCACAGTTCAAACCCTAAACCTAAGGTAGCATCTATATATAGCAGGTTAACCCTAATGGTTCATCATATCTTCTACACGGTCTACGCTCCGGCTAATCACATACAGCCGTCACAGAGCATACGACCACCCCCTTAGGCTAAACGCCTCCTCTAATCCTCGAACTACGTGGACTTTGATCCCTCTTCAGGGTACGTAGGCCCTAGGAATCGCTCCTAGGTCAAATCCCAATCAACACCAACATCCTAGCCCCTCAGGGCTAGACAATCTGTGTTCTACACCAGAACAACAAGTGTATGTAACTAATATTGACAAGTTAAAGAGTGATCATTAACAAACTCATCTATGTCACTAAGGTCCCTAAAGACTTTTTTTTTTTAATAGATAAATCTACATTGATATTTTTTTAAAAATATTTTTTCTGATTTTTGGGACCTGGGTGATATTTTCCCTTTAAAATATTTAATTGAGAGAAAAAAACACATATGTCAAATTAAAAATTAAGAAAAAATATAAATACCGGCAAAATGGTTTTCCCAATAATAAAAATTAGATAAAAAAAATAAGCACAATAATTTCCATCATTTAAAAAAAGCATATAATTTTGGGAAAATGACACCACGTCTCAATTAAAAAAATATCAAAAAAGTTTCATGACTTGTCAATTGTAGCTCTTTTATTTGTTAATGATTGCTCTTTTACTTATTATTAATAAGTTATGAGACTTTTCAGATATTTTTTTTCTTAAATGGTACCTTGATGTCATCTTCCCTATAATAGTTTTCTCTCACATAACTAGTAAAAAAAATCCATTCTAATCTTTAATATAAGATTTACCTTAATAAAGAAATTAAATTAGTGAGCATATTGGTGGAGGAGGTAGTGCTCCCTCCATTCTAATTATAAGAGCTCGATAGCCAATCCATGCAGTTTAAAAAAACAGTTAAAATTAGTTAAAAATAATAACTATGTCTAAAATAAACATTTTTTTACTAAAGATACCCTTATTTAAGAGGGATAAATAAGAGAGAAAAATAGAGTGAATATAAACATCACCAACTTTTTAGTTAATCTAATACATAAAATTAATAAGGGTCTCAGAAGGACCTTATTAAGAGCCCGTTTGGATCCTCTTATTTTTAAGCTAAAAGCTACTTTTAAGTTAAAGCTAAAAAAAAGAGCTTTTTAAATAAAGCTAAAAGCTGTTTGGTGATTATATAAATTTTTTAGCTTAAAAGTTACTTAAAAGCTAAAATTAAAAATAAGTTGTTTGGCAAAATTTTTGTCATAAGCACTTTTCTAATAAAAATTATCATAAAAGGTACTCCCTCCCGTCCTAATTATAGGGCATATTTAACCGATTTTGGGGAGATTAAGGAGGGAAGTTAAATTAGTTAATTTTAATCACTTTCCTAAAACGCCCTTATATAAATTTTAAATGACATTAAAAAAATGTGAATCAACCGTCCTTACGATATACCTCTCCGACTTAGAATTTTTCTTTTTATGATTTCTAATTGAAATAATGGTTTTGCTATATATATATGTGTGTGTATAGATACACACACACATATATCTATACACACAGACACCCCCCTCAATACAAATATCTACACATAAATACACACAGATATATATGTGTGTGTACATATATAAATATATATATTTGTGTGTGTGCCTATATACATATATAAATGTGTGTGTGTGTGTGTCTATATACATATATATATTTGTGTGTGTGTATGTGTGCATATATAAATATATATATTTGTGTGTGTCTGTGTGTGTGCATATATAAATATATATGTTTGTGTGTGTGTCTATATACATATATAAATGTGTGTGTGTTTGTGCATATATAAATATATATATTTGTGTGTGTATCTGTGTGCATATATATATATATTTGTGTGTGTGTCTATATATATATATAAATGTGTGTGTGTGTGTGAATATATATATTTGTGTGTGTGTCTGTGTGTGTGTATATATATATATATATTTGTGTGTGTCTGTGTGCATATATAAATATATATATATTTGTGTGTGTGTCTATATACATATATAAATGTGTGTGTGTGTAAATATATATATTTGTGTGTCTATATACATATATAAATGTGTGTGTGTCTGTGTGCATATATAAATATATATATTTGTGTGTGTGTCTATATACATATATAAATGTGTGTGTGTGTGTAAATATATATATTTGTGTGTCTATATACATATATAAATGTGTGTGTGTGTGTGTTGTCCTATAATTAGAAACGGATGGAGTATATTAAAAAAAAAAAAAAAGAGAGCTTGTAAAAAAAGAGCTTATAAAATAAGCTCATCTCATGAGCTTTTTTTTAAGAGCTTTTTTCTTCATTGTAAAATAAGTTCTTATAATTATAAGAGCTTTTATAAAACCCTGTTTGGCCTAGCTTCTACTTATAAGGAGAAGATAAGCTGAAAATAAGCTAGGCCAAACAGGCACTAAATGTTCAGATAATTTTTACTAATTTCTTATTAAAAAGATCCAACCAATTCAAATTTTGGGTTTGTGTAAAAGGGATAGTAGGAAGTACAACACCCTCTAAAAGACTGCATCCATGACCATGGCACTAGATACAATGAATTCGGCCATGTTTGTTTGGGGATTAAAACTAAACACCTGTGGGGGATAGGAAGCATCTTGAGGAAGTTGATATTAAAAGGAATGATGAGCTTATAAGGACAAGAGGTAAGATTTTTCTAAAAGTGAAAAAGCAGAAAATGCGTATGGAGGAGAGTGGACATGATTATGAGTGGAAGAAGAGAACAAAGCGAAAATAAAAGGGAAAATTTTCCTCAGAGCCCAAGTAACAAAAAAGTTATCAAAAAAAGTCTAAAGAAAAGTTTGATGTTAGAAAAGATTCTCTGGTATTATTTTAGAAAGTGTTGTACTGATATAGTTGTTAACGTATACTGATATAGTTATTATTGTGTACTGATTTAGTTGTTAAGATATTTTTGTTAATGTCTACTGATTTATTTGTTAATATTGTACTGATATAGTTGTTAATGTTTATGAAATAGTACTAGAAAAGGCCTAGGATTTTTTTGACATGTAATTTTTTTTGGGGCTTTTTTGACAATTTTTTAATTAATTGGGCCTTGAGGGGTATTTTCCCAAATAAAAAGCAGGAAGGGGACAATACAGAGAACACGGGGAGAGAGGTGGGCCCCACATGTTGACCACTTGGTGGGGGACCACCAAACATAACTCTGCCTCCCCTGTCCCCTCTTAATCAACCTCACCAAAATTCTAACTTGTTGTGCTCATCCTCATTAACACCTTTTTATGGTCAAATTTATATCAATCCAACCGGTTAAAATATTATAAAATATCTTTAAAAAGCACCTAGCAATCCTTTTCATGATCATTATCATATAACTTGACATAAATGCACAATATTTTTATGGTTAGTATTAGTAAAAAAGAGTTGTTTTGTATCATTCCAATTTGATATGGCATAACCATAAACATAATTTTTAATTATTTGTACCTTTGTACATTCTTTCTGACATATCACTCTCATCCTATTTGTAAATTCTTTTTTCACCGAAAAATTTGATTATATTTATAAGTTCAATTTTAAGATAGTAAATGAGATTGTAATAATTTTACCTACATTAATTGTACTAATGAAAATGAAGAGAAAATAATAAGTTAAAAAATACTCATTCATAAATGAAGGTAAAGTTGAAAATTCATCCTATTATCATTGAGTTAACTACCTCTATTTAGTATATGTAATTTAGTTAAAAATGACTTATAAATAGAACTTGATATCATATCTTATCTTTGATAATATGAAAATAAGTGTACATAATTGAAGATATATGATTAAAGTAACAACATATTTTATATTTACCGAATCATTTGTTGCCAGATTTAATTTTAATCTTTAATTTTTGACAGCTCACCTTCCATGTCGTTTCATCATACAGGTATGCTGGTTTTTTATCATGATGTTCCATGAAGCAGCAGCAAAGATTAAAGAAGATACCAGGATGCCCTTCATCGTAAGCATCGGTAGTGTAACGAGAAGTTCAGTGCGTTTTTGAACTTTTTTCAATTATTGATTTGTAATTGAAACAGTAAAACACCTGCGAAGTCAAGTACAGTATAACAGAAAACTGAACTAAATGTACATGTCCATTGGCTGCAACATCGAACAGAGCAAACTTGTTCATTTCTTTTTTCACAGTAACAGAAGTGTAAGCTTTCACAGATTTTAACTTCTGCAAATTCTGCTGAAGACAGAGATGTACCATGGTTGAAGAAAAGGGCAAAAAAGAATACACAGATGCACCTTTGTTACTTAAGAAACTTGTCCGTCTCTGGGTTGGAGCTCATAACTAACACAAAAGTCAAACCAGCAGCCACGTACGGCAGTACATCATCAAACTTACAAGTAAACTACATCGCCTAGAGCCTAAATCATAGTAAAATACAAGAGAACCCATCAAATCGAATCACCAACGAGCAAGGTAATTCCTACATACCAAATGGGGACTCAATCGCCGAGCAAGCAAAGCGGCTGTCTCATGCTAAGTTCCATTTTAAGCGCAGGGAACTGCTCCAAATCATGGGAAGTACTTAGAATTTTCTGCATGCAAATAACAAAGTGAATTGAGTAGTCATGGATTTAAGCACTGATCATGAAACATACGGTCTGCTAAGCAAGGAATCGGAATTTGGAGAAATAGAAGTTCATACTTGTAAAATCGACCACACCAACTTCTAAGAAATAATGTTATCACCAAATGTAAGTTAGGAGACAACTGTAAACTCATTCAGCGAGTAAAATTTTTGCAGCAGCAAACAGCATGTTTTGTGGCATTCTATATTAGGCAGCATATTAGCATGTATGTCAGAAATTTACCAGTGCAGCAAGGTGCGAATCTTGTAAGATATTCCCATCAACTTCCAATCTAGCAATAGGAAACTCTGGAAGATGTCCTGACTGTTTCTTTCCAAGCAAGTCACCAGGTCCCCGTGATAAAAGGTCCATTTTCGCAAGGTGAAAGCCATCTGATGAGTGCTCCAGTACTTTCAATCGATTTAGGCTACCAGCAGCAGATGCTATTAGTACACATCTAGATTTCCTTGTCCCACGTCCAACCCGTCCTCTAAGTTGGTGCAATTGAGCAATCCCAAATCTCTCGGCATTCATAACAACCATCATAGATGCATCTGGAACATCAACACCAATCTCAATCACTTGTGTGGAAAGCAGGATATGCATTTCTCCAGTCCTAAACCTTCTCAATGCTTCCTCTTTTTCATCGCTTTTCATTTTCCCATGTAACAAACCACAGTTGTATCCTTGAAACCGTTTTGATATGACTTCTAGATCTGCAGAAGCTGCACGAAGCTGTGGTAGCTGTTCAGAAAGTTCAATAATTGGGTACACAAGATATACCTTTCCCCCATCTTCCAACTCATCCATCATCATCTGCCATATATGAAACAATTTGCATCATCATAAATAAAAATGCTCCAAATTATAAAATTATAAGCTTTTTCTCAGGATTCACCAACTATAGAGTGAGAAATTGGAAGGATCACACTTATGGGTCAACATGTTCTTCCCCCGTCCATGAAATTTTTTCCATCACAAATAAAACATATTTATCCTCACCTATAACACTAGGGTTCAGGAGCAAGCCAAAATATAAAATGAAAAAAAAAAAGTGGATTCCTAATAATAAAGCATCCAATTTTCAGAGTATGGAATGAGTGCCTGATCATGCATACAAAGGAAATATTGATCACATGCCATACAAAAGAAGATTGAAGCCTATGGCTATCACTAAACATTAGTTGCCTAAAGTATTAAACTGTACATCAGTTACCAACAACAAAGGTAAGAAACTAACAGCCACCAGAAAAGATGTGAAAGCAATAATTATGTACAAGATTTAAAGAATCGTCACCTTGTAGACATACTCATATCCATCTTCATTTCCTTCAATTGCGTATGTTTGAACAGGTATTCTTCCAGGAGGCAAGTCGGTTATCTGCGATTGGAAGCCAAAAAGAGTTCTGCTAACAATTGAAGAGCATTTTGCCAGAAAGTTGGTACAAACAAACCAAGAGAGAATAAACGATAGAAAGCATAAATATGATTCTTCAATTTTTCTCTCCTCACTTTTCCTTCTCTATTGATGATATCTTCACAATTGTATTGATGAGATACAATGAATGCATAACTAAAAATCTGTGTAGACACCATGAGCTGCATAAAGTGCTCCTTAATGTATCAACATTAAGCTATCAAAGGCTTCGTGACAGTTAACGGCAAGGCAGAAACGAACAGAAAATAATATAACTGAAAAAATCCCAAGGTTCAAGGGATTGACAGAAAACTATGAAAGATGCCTACAAAGGCCTAGTTGTTTATCTGGACCCAGGTTCCTAATAGGACTCCTGATAAAGATGTGCTGTGGATTTGCAGAGGAGAAAGCCCCGCCTCCAAACATACCATGTGCATGTAGCACTTGAACTGTTGTTAATTTAGTTTTACATTTTTTGTGGTGGCTTCAGTATTTATTTGGGGTCCTTGGTAAGAATGGGCATGCAGTCTCAAATTAAAGAAATTCTCCCGGTAATGTTAACAGATTTTGTTCAATGAAAGGTTGACAAGGTTTTATAGCAATGTGCGATCTTCACTTTGTTTTGTTGTGTGCTTAAATGGAATGCTCGCAGAGGTTCATTCTTGTCTCTTGAAAATCTATGGGATGGGATTTATGTCAGCGGCTTCTTTAAGACGTTCTGTCAGATATGCAGATGGTTTGGGCAGCTCTATTACATGTTTAGGCTTTTGTGTTCAGTGTCTTCTCTTTCTTGTTAGTTTTTTCTTCCATAACAGAATATCTCATGCTCCACTCGTTTTCTCTCTCCTTGTCTTAAAATGATTAAGATCTCACTATAGACATAATATCTCATACTCCACTCGTTTTTCTTTTGTGATTTAATATGATTTAAATCTCACAAGGACATGAAATATTAAATACCTCAGTCAGTGACATGTCACCATACAAAGCAAGAGCAAGTGTCCTTGGGATGGGAGTCGCAGACATAGCAAGAATATGAGGAGCCATGTATACATCACTATCACTCTTTGGGGATCCATTTGAACTAGCATCTTCCATCTGAGAAGCTGATGAAGTGTAATATAACTGCAGTATAGCAGGTTGGGAGATCAAAATATTACACTACTAAAAAGATTAGCGAATAAAATGCAGAGAAGAACAGGCTAATTTCAAAAAATAAAAATAAATTAATATTAGCCTGCATGAAAGATGCAATTTGCAGAGGCAAGGAAGTTGTTTGATCATGCGCTTGTTTGTATGCATGAAAGATGCAATTTGCAGAGGCAAGGAAGTTGTTTGATCATGCGCTTGTTTGTATGCATAATATAACCAAATCGAAGATGAAAAGGATAAGAGGACCACCTTACTGTTAAACCTTCCTCTTTGAATCACACCAAAACGGTGCTGCTCATCTACCACAGCAATACGTAAAGCTGAAAATTCCACATTCTCTGATATTAAACTGTGAGTTCCTATGACCATTGAGATTTCTCCAGTCTGGATACCCTGCCACAACATTATTTAAATAAACTGCTAAGAATTTAACTTATGAGCAAGAAAGTGATATGAATTCATATCCACACCTTACGAATCAGCCGAGACTGTTTTAGTGGGGTTGAACCTGTGAGTAAAGCAACTGTGGGTCTGCGCTCAACCTCAGCCAAATTCTCTAGCAAATTAAGCAAGTGCTGAAAATGCTGGATTGCAAGCAACTCTGTTGGAACCATGAAAGCCGCCTAAATACAATACAAGAAAACACATTATTATGCATTTAATTCTAATTTTTTTCTAAAATGAATAAGGATTTTTATAACAACAAACAAACCTAGCCATCACAATGTTGATGCATTACACATTCAAGAATCCAATGAGAAACTAATAAAATCATATTAGACATAAACAATATAACAAGATGGGCCCAAGGCACATCCGAGCCAGACTTGTATAAGACGAAGAAAAGGAATGAGCCTGCTTAAGGGCTCAAATATTTTACTCAAGAGAAGGGCTGAGTTAACAAGGAAAAAGACAAATTGGCTAACTCAGCAGACCAGCGAGGAGAATATAGTGGGAGGAGCAGAGAAAGAGGGGCATTTGAGAAAACTGGACAGAAAGCCTCTAGCCTCTTGAAAGCTAGAGAAGCAGCACTTTTTTTCCCTTTTATCTCAGTTGCTATTTCCTGTGTGTCTATCTCTGTTTCACAATCCACCGGAGCTTGTTACCCCAGCTTTGCAGTGCAGTTCTGTTTTCTGAATATAATTATGACTGAATTTACAAAGGATTCCATCACAAAATAAATGACTTACTTGATATCCTGAACCAATAACCTCCATGCATGCCAGAAAAGCTACCACAGTTTTTCCGCATCCAACATCACCCTGTATGTCACATGATAACTACAGATGAGCACAATTTATAGCTGAAGATCATCCTGATGGGCCTAATAAAGCCCAATATAAGAAGCTGATCACTTATAGCAGAAAAGGAAAGGGTGTTGGGCCTCTTTAAGGCTCTAAACCTTTCAGGACTCACGCAACAAAGAAAAGATGAAAGGAGAGGAATGATTTAGCAGAGAAAGAGGGAGGATACAACAAAAACAACGGCCAACTTAGGAGGGCAATATAGTGTCAGGCAGGGGTGAGAGAGAGAGGCAGCTATGAATTGAGAGTTCTAACCTCTTGAATGCTAGATACTGGGTTATTGGGGGGTTTCCTTTTATTTTTGTGCATTTGAGTCTTAATTTCTCAGGGTTTAGCTTCTATACCAGATGAAGATGATGTACAGAAGTTTGTAACTCAGCATTTGTGGATAAATAATGAAGAAATTCAGTTGAGTCCCATCACGTTCATAGACAGGAAGTAAGCGAACCAAGAAGGAAGAAACAATTAGAAACAGAGAACCTACTACTTGATAACAAAGGAATAGAAGGACAGCAAAATCCAAACCTGCAGTAGTCGGTTCATAGGGACTGGTCTTTTCAGATCCCAAATAATTTCAGAAACAGCACGAAGTTGACTAGATGTAAGAGTATATGGAAGTGCCTCCAGAAACATTTTGGTGAGACATGACCATTTCTCTGCACACACAGAATTATCTGCTGGTTTCCGATACTTATCTAGCAACACATCCTTTTCTATTTTTGTACCAAGACCTTCAAGCGTTTGGAATAAGCGGCCTAACTGAAAGGTTAAGATAATGGGGCTAGTTTAAATTATCAAATGATATGCACTTATAAAAAGAGCAATGGGTCATTGCTAGAAAAACATTAAGAGTTAGAGATTTACAAAAGGAGCAATTTTACATTAGGAGAACTCAAATATATTCAACAGAAGTTATCGGCATCATTGTAAAAGGAAATCATCCATATAAGGAGCAATGGTCAGTGGTGAGTGGTAATGTTGAAGTAGCTAACTGAAAGACATTCCTTTATATGTGTGAATAGGGTAAATAAACCAGAGGCGTGAATGAAGTAACATACTGAGAAAAAGTATTAATAAAATATTCGACAGATGAGATAGTAAGAGAAATCATAGAGTGTTCGCCTCACCTGCAGGTAAAAGAATTCATCAAATATAAGCCTCTTGCGAGCCAAATCAGCTTCAGTCATATCCTTTGGTTTATGAATCCCAATATATGCCTGTATTGTTAATATACAGAGAATTGAATTTTCAAGTGATAATATGCAGAAACACACAATAGCAGGACCTAGAATAAACAAGGTTTTTGAGAGCTTGTTTTTTTTCAATACCTTGTACAAGGTAATGTGTTGAGTTATTAAACCCATTTTCAGGCCTTCACATAATACTTTAAGCTTAGAAATTTAAAGGTTCTTTGAAATATCTTAAGCTATCAATGGAGGGCTCAATAATAGCCTCGTTGATTTTATCATGCCTTTTCATGCGAAAGGTTTCTGAACTTAAAATGTGGTTGATAGCTACATTGTTATCAAAATTAAACAACACGACACTTCAGTCATATATGCGAATTATAAGACTGATGGTTGAAAAGAACAATCTCTATATTGCTTGGTTAGGTAGGCCCAACCACCTTGTCAAAGAACATATTACATAAAAGCTTAAATCATTAGCATAAACAATCAAACAATGGCCTAAGGACCCAAAAAATTATATTTATACATCAAAGATAAAGTTTATAGTCTTAGAACAACTCTAGAAAATGAGGTGAGAAACATTCGAACTTAGCAACAAACAAAAACTCAAAACAAAAAATATTAAAGGAGCAAGCAAGAGATTAACAAAAGAGGATAATTCAATAGGAAAAGATGAAATTCCCAATCATGACAATTAATTATTTGATTCTTATTTCGCATTAATCCTGCTAGTACTCTAGTAATACAGATGAATGACCAATGATCACTAATCATTTTATGGTTCTTCAAGTGTTCTACAAGTATAATCCCTCGGATGAAATTTTGGATGCTTACCAAAATCGAGAGATACATCTATCCTTGATCTACAAGACATACAGAGGGGAGGGCATTCCAACACAAGATAACAGATTTAAAGAGGTGTTTGAGAATAAGAAGAAGAACATAATTTTGAATATTATCAACGTAAATTAAGGAGACATCCACACCCCTATGCATGTACATCCTTAATAATTGGGGTGCACTTATAGTAACTACTCTATTTCCATAAAAATTCCTGATACTGCAAAGGCTAAGACATAAATAGTGGATTTTTTAGTTCAGTTCAAGCCAACAATATGGAAGGTAGGGACTAGGGAGCAATGAAATAAAGAATGACAGATATAAAGATACTTACATCATGAAGACTTAATAAACCAAATTGCTCGGTAATTTCTTGAGGTATTGGATCTATATTGACAGGCAAGGCCTGTAAGCCTCTGGAAGAAATAAAAGAAAAGAAAATAATACATTATATGTGGCAATAAATTTATTATCTTAATGAAAGAAGATTACTATAACCCCTGATGTTTCTTAGTGGACACTAGAGGACAAATAAAAAACGAGAGAGCAAATATATGTGCAGAAAATTTCCCTGCCGATATGCCCAAAATATGATGTTTGATCTACAGAAGTTCAAGGATCAGGTTCCACAACCCCCCCCCCCCCCTTTCCCTCCTTTTGTATTTTTTAAATAGTTTATGTCAGGAATCAGGATACACTTGAAACCATGACTTTTTTTTAAAAGAAGATTACAGAGGCAGTGCTGAGATATCATGCTGCAATGCAAATGTAAGCATGCCAATACTGCATACTGCCACAGCATTTTGAACTCCTTCTTGCCCCAAGAGAAACAATCCACACAGGTTAGAAGGTTCCCTCCTTGCTAATGGAAAAAATATCCAATGGCTTATTCTATAAGAAAGACAGCTACCCAACCTCATAAAAAAGGTGTTCATCAGTAGATTTAGAAACACATGATTCACGACACACATACCAGGGAATAAGGTTATCTTTCATCTTCAACCCTACAACATTGTTGGCACTTATCCTATTGAGGACTTGTCCCCAAACAAAAGACATGACCTACAAAAGAGCCTTAAGCTTCCAATTTGGCTTATGAAGAAGAACACAGTTGCTTCCAGAAGTAGTCAAAAATTAAAACGGATACAAGAAAGAAAACCAGAACAATCAAGAGACCAAATCAACCAGCCAGAATTAAAAGGGAGATGGCTTGAGGGGAACAATAAGTATAGAACATATCTCTAACTTTAAATTCCTGAAGAAATGGAATACCAAGAGACACCCAAATAAAACAAAAGTTTAGAGTGAAGTCATTATGCAAAGAGGAAGGTTATAAAGACAAGGAAAAGCCTGTATAAAAAAAAAAAAAAAAAAAAATATATATATATATATATATATATATATATATATCCACCCTAAATCAGATGCAAATTCTACTTCTACCGTTTCTTAAAGAAACCATCAATCTGGGGAAACAATCCATCCCTGGGAAGCAGATTTTACAGAGTTGGCATGAGGGGAAGTAAGTACTGTATGGGCATCCCACCATTTGGATAAAAACAATGCAGTTGCGAATTAACTGGTGGTTCCAATAAAACAATTGTGTCTAGCAGAAAAAGGCATAACAACATCAAAGAGGTTAAACAGATTAAAATAGCCATACAAAAGAATGAAAACTTGGGCATTATAGCAGATTATAACTCAAATTGAAGGGTCATGTAGCACATTTCAAAAAGTGAAAATGGAAAAAATCGGCAGGTTGCATGCAAATTAGTATAAGCGTGATTTTGAAGGGCATACCTTGCAATGATATTCTTGAGAAAATCTGGGTTCAAACCTCCTTTTGAAGGGTAGATTGGATATGGCCTTTCTTTAGCACAGAAGGATGAATTGTTTCCATCATCAAGAATATCAAGATTATAATCTCTCATCTCATAATGATTTTTAGCATGCATAGTCTTCACCTATTTTAAAAGAACAACCAAATGCAACCATTAGAAAATGTCTGAAACAAATAAGATAGAAATTCATAGATAACTGAAGGGAAAGGCTTTTGGTCATGAAAACCTGAATTTAGATACGACAAATGCCAACAAACTCTATCTATTAAAAAGAAAAAGAAAGGAAAATACTTTTTAAATTTATTTTAGCTTATTTGACTTTCAATTATTTCTAGTAATTTCAAGGTTGATGATGATGTGGCTAAGAAACTATTATGCCAGCTAAGCCAGTTCAGTTGGTCATCTCCACATGAAGGTTAGCCAAGAGTACCAATAGGAAGGACCCAGTAACAAACTTCAGTGTTGGAGATCTCAGACCCCCTGGCTTGATTTCCTAGATCTTTCCTTCTACAAGACTCCATGGATCGGTATTGGGTAGTAACTAGGAGAGCCTGTTTTCTGATTTCAAGGGATTGAGTTAGTGTTTTTGACTTCCATTTCTCTCCTATGTAATCGTAGCATCATTGAATAAAACTGTGAGAATTGCAGAATCTCTGCATCTTCTCCTTTTCTACTCTAAGTTTTCACACTCTAACATTATAGGGGACCAATAGAAACCAACAAGTTATATGTACTAATTAATTATAAAAAAAAAGTGCAAAACTATAAGAATCAATGGAGTAATTAAACCATAACTAAATCCAAATATTTCTAAGCAAGTCTGTTGTAGATTGTGCCAACCAAGTCTTGATAACTCACAGAAAAGAATTAGATGCAGCTGCCTACTTCACACATTTTGCATCTATCAAACGTATCAAAAATGTATTTATGATGTATCTGCCCATGTAAGAGAAAGCCAATTCCTCCTTATTGAACAATTGCAAAACAAAGAACCATGGGGGGAAATGCATGAAACTCACCTTGCCACTCACACATGCTAAATCCCCTTTTTGATACTTCTCAGCAAGACTATTTAGAAAAGCCTTATAGGTAAAACGAGTGCCACGGAAAAATTTCTTCAGATGCAAATAAATTGTCTCTTTTCCCTTATCAGTAATATTGCCTGTGGCATGATGAAAAGCTGATTCACTGTCCTCAACCTGACATTCAACAACCACCTCAAGAAATGAAAAGGAAACACTAGCTCTGACTCCCCTGCAATGAAAATACTAAATCTTATCAAGAGGGTAACACGAACATGTGAGACCAACCAATATCCTAAATAATTGGATCCACATAGATACATGTACATACGGACTGTGCATGCGCAGAGATGCGCATGGGTAGTGGGCACACAGAAAATCACAAAAGGTACAGGCCATCTTACCATGCCAGAAAAGGCAAGGAGATAAATTTTAGGGAAGGCATAACCACAATTTGGTTAGGCTCATAACTATAAACATATTCACAAGATTTACACAAAATATATAAATTTTGAACACAAAAATTTTGCCATTAATCGAGATCTCTCAGTCAATGGCTTATTGGAAGAATTGGTCTCTAATAGAGCACAATGGCATCATGTCATCCATGTAGTTGAATCCATTTAGTGGATTAAGGCTGTTGTTGTTGTTGTTAAAAGTTTCCTTTGTATAAATGAACATGAATTGAGAGAGAAGAAAGATACAAAAGTAATTAATAACCTTAAAAGGCCAAATTGGACCTTTCATGCGTTGAGGGCATTGCTCTACACTCTACAGTTAGGGGTGGGAATAGGCCAGAATTCTATCAAGCGGCCTACGGCTTGGTTACAGCCTGGCTAGGTTACAGCCTGGCCAAGCCTGACCTATTTAACAAAGAGGCTAAGTTAAGGCCTATTTAGAGGCCTAAATATGTAAACAAACTAGGCTTATTTTATAAAGGTCTGGCTTGTTTACTGATTTTAAAATATAATTTCATTTTTATCATGCGTTGAGGGCATTGCTCTACAGTTAGGGGTGAAAATAGGTTAGGCCCCTATCAGACGGCCTAGCCAAGCCTGACCTGTTTAACAAAGAGGCCAAACTAAGACCTATTTAGAGGCCTAAATATGTAAACAAACTAGGCCTATTTTATGAAGGCCTGGCCTGTTTACACGTTTTAAAATATAATTTCATCTATATATGTGTGTTTGTGTTATATTTATATTTTTATCATTTTTTATTTTAATTTTTAAAAAATATTAAATTACCATAGGCGGTTCGTTTTCTATAATTTAAAACTCAAATAATAGCTTTTTAAATTAATTTTTATTTAAATTATAGGAATTAAATTTTATTTAAATAACATTGTAGGCTTCAAATTATAGGCCTTTGAGCCTATTTAAATCCTTTAAGGCCTAATTTTTTAAGCCTATTTAAAGGCCTACATAATAGGTAGGCCTTTAAAAATGCTTCAGACCTAACCAGGCTTTCTAAGACTCAAGCTTGAGCCTAAAAAAAAGCACGCATACAGGCCTAGGCTTAGGCTTTAGGTGTATGTTACAGCTTAGGCCTATTTAGCCCGAACCTAGCCTAACATGTTTCCACCCCTATCTACAGTTAGCAAAATTAGTCTATGAAAATATTTACACAAGTGCGAAGTTTCTTCAAAAACAAAAAATTGAATGACAGCATCATATGTACCTCTAGGTCACACATGTCATTCAATGTGTAAGCAAATCATGCAATTCATTAGACACAACCATCTATACTTGCCATACTAAACACCATCAATTATGAAATAATTTGCAATAAACCTCGTCATGTTGCAAGAATACCCATTTTACTATATGCATGATGGCAAAGTCAAGTTGCTTCAACTATATTCAAGTATATCATCCCCGCCCTCATCCAAGTGACAAAAGAAAGATTTTATATATCACTTAAAACATAGATTAAAAGAAAAAGATGAGTATGAATATATCTAGTCAAGAAAAATCAGAAATTTAAAAAAAAAAAAAAAAAAAAAAGAAGAAGAAGAAGAAGAAGCTACCTTGATGATAAGATTTTTCCAACAAAAATCAAATACTGCCCATCAGTAATTTGAGAGTGTGCATTCTGCAGATCAGCATATGTTCGTGGAAAATGGTGAAGCAATTTCCGTAACTACATGGAAACAATGGGATCAACGTGCATCCAAACCAATTTTTGAAATTGAAATCCAAAAAGAACATGTCTTTCAAAATCCAAGCATTTATGGCAACTCACAGTGTGAAAGCCACAGTTTTCTAGCTGCTGGCAATTTCTCTTACTTAATCCAGGTATACAATTAATAGACTTGTCAAGAAATAACTCAATAGTTGTAAGTTTGAAGTGGGACTGCAACCCTACTTTCCCATGAGAATCCTCCTTGGAGACTTGATGATCCAGTTTTTCTTCATATATTGAAGACATTGAATGAGGCGATAAAGGACAGGTATAAGGATCTTCTTCTCTTACAGAGGAAGAATTTATACTAGAATGATTGGCATATACAGAAGGCTGAGTTTCAGAGAGGGAATTTTGCACCCACCTTGTCCCAGAAGAATCAGAAAAATATTGTTCTAAATCCACTGTTTCTAGAATGCTTGTAATTTCAGGGGGAAATGTGGTCCCATCATACAAATCCACTTGAGAAGCACTACCCAAGATGATTGATGGAAATCTTTTACATACCACGGAGATGTCCACCTCATCTACTTCACCTTTAAGATTCATTTCAGATTTCTTTTCACCTCTTTCATTTCCATCAGGAAGGTCATAATCCATGACAACAGATACCTAATTGATGACGAATCATATATAAGGTTAGTTTCATCGTAGCAAACTACAATCAACCAAATATAGACTGCAACAGAGCAAAGCTGTGCTAGATCACTGTACGTTCATGCTTGCCTCACAATAACTGCCCTACAAGTGGAGCTCAAGTCAAGTATAAGCAGTTCAAAACAAACACAAGCTCAGATTGGAAAACAATTTAGACCCGAGCTTGATTACTTAAATCTCTAAAACTAAGAAAGGACCATGATGGACTCCTTGTTTCAGTATTCCTATTTCAGGGAACAGTTTGTCCAACTGGAATTGAAATAAACTATAAAGAGTGTAGATCATAATCATCATTATTTCCTTTACAAAAGATACACGATTCGATTAGAGAATGAAGTACAAGAACAGAGGATATGATAAAAAGAAACCAAAAACCAAAAAAAAAAAATCCAGAACAGATTAACAAAATTCATCCAAGAAAAGATCACAAGTCCATCTTCATGTCTGGCAAACAGACAACATTAAAGTAGCCATGAGCTGAGCTGAGCATCAGGAAGAGGATTATGGCTAGCAACGACAAAAGTTTATGATTTATCCTTGAAAACATTTACACTACCAAAGAACCTTGACATCTTTCCTTCTGTCAAGTGTATCAGAAATTTCTCCAAACTTCCTGGACAGACGTCAAAATTACCAAACTTCACTACAAATATTTAGCAGTTACTCTGTTCATCACTGATAGTTTCAAAATTTGAGAAGAAACAATAACCAACACGTAAAGAAATAGAGTTTTGGGATATTATTAAACCTGCAGCATAGTATCAATTTTAATACGTAAAACAACTCTAATAGAACTGTAGACCTCAGGGGAAACCTTGGGCTTCCAAAGGGGGTCAACAAGAAGAAATTGCCGCTCATTTCAAGAACAAAATAAAGATCTATAGATAGTATTTACAGGAATAACCCAGATGGAGGATAGGACTTAGATGAATAACTCAATAAGAACATAAAGTTTAAATCCTACTTTCCACTGGAAGAAGAGGGACAACTAAATTCAAGCAAACCAGGTCGTTCAAATTTCAGTGTTTCACTGCTATTTTTGATAAAATAAATCAAGGACGTGATGGCAGTCAGATTTCTCATCAGTGTCTCTACAAGCTTCAAAAAGGCTCAAACATAAACTTTTAGGCCCTCACCTAAATAAAGCAGAGTTGAAAATCCACAGAAAGCAAATTTACTCCCCCGATCCCCACACCACAAGATCCCAGAAATAACAGAGATATCAAAGTACACAAGCATCCATCTACCTTATTACGAAACTTTGAGCTACTTCTTAAACCAGGTCGTTCAAATTCCATCAGCATATTCTCCGCAAACTTATGCTTTAACCGATTGCCCATTTTTGACAGTGTTGATGGGAGAAAATAACTACATCTGCAAAACAAATGCATTTTGATTTGGAGAATATAATTTTTTTTCCATTATCAAAAGCTGGAACTGAAATGAGAATCATGCACAGTACCTCATTCTCATATTGAAACAGCCCCAATGTCCTCTCTCACCTTGAAAGATTACAAGACCTCCTAGTTGCTTTCCACTAGAACACTGAAAAAACACTGCAGGCAGTGACTTCAGACACATGTTCAGATATAAGTAAAACTACGAGCCAAATATCAAATTGTCCGACTTACCCAGATTCACAAGAAACATATCATTGAATGCTAATGGTAACGCTAAATACTGATTTTAAAAAGGCATTAAAAGACTAAGTCATGTTATCCATGTAGCCGATGCAACATAGTAAAATAAGGCTTGTTGTAGTTGAAAGACAAATACGAAACCACATCTTCACCCTGTTGGATTGGCTTTTGCCAATGACTAAGGTATGGTTCTATATCAAATATCTACGTGCACATAACGAGATTTAATCTACATAAATCAAACAACAAACTTAACCCACACTATGACTAAAAGGTGCAGATTGTAATGAATGAATTATAGTGGAGATACGTAAAAGACAAAAACAACAAATAGAGACCTAATGAACTCAAGTCTAGGCCCCTCACCCAAATAACAAAAAGTTTTTCTTTTCTTTTCATTTTTCTTTTTGATAGGGGGAGGATCAACAT
The DNA here is from genome assembly GCA_025563575.1 of Acacia pycnantha. NCBI lineage: Eukaryota > Viridiplantae > Streptophyta > Magnoliopsida > Fabales > Fabaceae > Acacia > Acacia pycnantha. Next base: position 647,640 of record JAMWYP010000217.1, read on the forward strand.
AATTCTAGGGGGGAGAAAGAGAGGAGAAATGATTTCGAAGCGTACCAGAAGACATGTTTGTGCAGTTGTCAATGTCATGTCCTTAAAAGTTCACTGCAAAAAAAAAAAATGGTACTCAAACAGCATTTTAGAGGGGCAGACAAGGTAGAGATAACAGTTAGCATAGAAGACAAAAGACCTTGTAAACATACAATTCAGAGCATTGCTGGTGGGGTGACAATAGAAGCATGCAATAGAACAAGTGAACAGATGTTTACGCCTATTGAAGCCTCAGACGCTTACAACTAAAACATACACCAAAACGTCTAGCTGCTAAGAACTATGTCAAAAAATTATCCGTTACTTACAATTGCTGCCTCTGAAGCACCACTACCACTCTCAAATTGATATAGTTCTGCACAATACTCATCGACGTCCGTCTCCTACTCCCGGGAAAGCAACGGTGGTCCTAACCACCGGGCACCGGTCCCTGCAAAATTTTCGAAAATCACCCCGGACACCAGTGAAGTTCGTAGATAGTCGTAGCTCAAATGACAAAAAAAGCAGCCTCAGAACTCGAGTCCGGTCATTAAAAGCCAGTCTTCAGGCCCAAAGAAATCGGACCAGCTCTTTTAGAGCCCTTTTGTTTCATGTAAGGATGCATCAGTCCGACCGGGAAAATATACAGTTCTCGGGATATATATATATATATATGTGTGTGTGTGTGTGTGTGTGTAGGTTTTTTTTTTTGATCGGATGTGTGTGTGTAGGTTTGGTATGGCGTATGTAATATGTGTATGTAACAAAATGTCAAGTCTCTCCCACTTATCTCCCACTGTTTTTCAATCCTCATCATATTTATTTGAGTTTTCGATCAAAAAAATGATATTTATTTAAGTTTCTGGAGTCCTTGCTTTTGCTGCAGAAAATAATTCCGCAAGTTATCAGATTGTCAAACATATCTTCAATCCTTGAGGAGGTACCTGCAAACTGGACAAGCATAAACTATAAAGAACTTGTATTCTTCCCGCGAAATGTTGGGGTTCAATTAGTTCATGAACTCCATTTTTTGTTAGCCTAAAATAATACATGAAAACATTTGCACCGGCTTTGTCAACGTCTTTCTTTTATTTTATTCAAGTTAGATTTTTATTTGATACGACATATGAGATAATTAGTAAATTAATTAAATATAATTTATTAAAAATTGAAAATTGATAAAAGCTGAAGAAAAAGGCACAATAGGAAAAAAAAAAGAGTTACAAATAATTGAAAAGAAGAACTATGTAAAAGTGAAAATATATGTAATATGTTGCATAAAAACAAAAACAAAAACAAAAACGAATAATGAAAGTTGTCAAAAAGAATAAAAGAAAAAATAAACAGGCATAGGGCTTAGATGGATCCGGCTATGGTCCTCTTCTTTTCCGTCCTCTTCCATCCTCTTCCTCATGTAAGTCGTCGGATGAAAATCTGGACAGTACAGATTTTTTTTAGGGAAAATCCATTTCAGGGCCCTTTTAGGATTGAAAATCCTAAAAAAGACCCTAAGATTCTGACAATCCCAGAAAAGGCCCCAGGACCTTTTTTGGGATTTTCATACTTTTTGGTGAGTTGTCAACGGGGCTGATATAGTTGTTAACGGGTAGGTTTTAACAACTAAATCACCGTTAACAACACTCGCTAACAACTATATATAGGCCTCGTTGACAACTATATCGATTCCCATTAACAACTATATCACCAGTTGACAACTCACCCAAGATTCGAAAATCCCAAAAAAGGCCCTAGGGCCTTTTTTGGGATTATCAGAATCTTGGGGCCTTTTTTGGGATTGTCAGCCTTAAAAGGGCCCTGAAAATGATTTTCCCTTTTTTTTTAATAATTAAATTTTTACCGCATGCGGTAAATTATTTTAAAAAATCTGCACCGTCCAGATTTTCATCCGACGACTTACATGAGGAAGATGACGGGAAAAGAAGAAGACTGAAGCCAAATCCCGTCTACTTATATCTTCATATTTTTTCTTTGCTTGGGATTGTACTTTTTTTAGCCTTAGAGGCCTCAAGTTCCAACATTTTTCTTTTCCAATATTCATTTTTTCTCTATTTCTTTCTTCTTCTATTTTTATTATGTTCAATTGCTGTATTAAATTTTATATATATGTGTAAGTTGAGATTGTCTTTCAGTCAAAAAGCTTAAATCAATTGATAGGGCACACTTCATCTTTTTTATATACCTTTAATTCAATCCCGAACAAATTCAAGTTCTCTTTAATTACATTTTAATAGGGGATCCACAATGCTTGTTCACATGAACCATCTTCGGCCATGCCTTCACTCTCCAGGCTCCTTCTAAATTCCAGCACGATAATGTGACTTTAAGGGCCCGTTTGGTTCAAAGAACTTTTAAGGAGGGAAAGGAACTTAAAGGAAGGGAAAGGAAGATTTGAAAGATGAGGGAAGATGGTTTGAATTGTTTGGTTAGAAGAAAATGAAGGGGTGGTAATTGGTAAAGAATTAGAAAAATTCTATTTTACCCTCTAAAGAAATTAATTCAAAATAAAAAAGAAAAATATTTTTTTTGCTAAATATATTTAAAAAATATATATTCTCGAACTTGTGTAAAAAAAAAATTTCGCCAAATTCGAACTTCCACCAAATTCGAACTTTCCCGCCAAATTCGAACTTCCTGTCAAGTTTAAATTTTAGGGGCAAATTTGTCAAAAAATGTGAATAGTGACGTGGGAACTTGAGATCCCACCAATTTTGGTGGGAACTCAAGTTCCCACAAATGTGGGAAGAGTGGTGGGCCCGGTGTGGGCCCGGGAACTTAGGTTCCTGGACACTTGGTGAATCAAACACGTTTTCAGGAGGGAACTCTATTAAGTTCTCATTCCCTCTCCCAAATTCCTTGAACCAAACAGGCCCTAAGATATTGCGGATAAAGATCTAAACTCACATATTTAGTATGAGCTTATGAGGGTACAATGGAATGAATGGCCAACCGTAACAACTTTACTTAATAGGATAAATTTCAACAATTGATGACAACTGAAGAAAAGAATCACTCAATCTAACTAACAAGAGATCATTCAAATCCTTCACATTGAACTACTTGTTTTAAGATCAGGATAAAAACAATCAACAAGAGTGAAGGAGAAATAACTTGCAACACATGCATACTACGGCTTAAATTATGTACAACACATGAAACCCACACTAGTTAGTTTCTATTTTGAGGAGGGTAAACTTCCCATAGTGCCACTGTTGTGTCCTCTGATGCAGAGGCCAAAGTTTTGCAATCAGATGAATAAGTGACAGCGTTGCACTGCAATATGTATAACCACATGTCATGAGAGTTATATGTCAAGGCAGACAAGAAGATCTCTCACGCCAAAGTATTAGGAGATAAATCAGATATATATGAAACAACTAACATACCGTGGCTTGATGATACTTCAATATAGCCAAAGCATTTCCTTTGCGATAATTATATATCCTCACCCTGCCAATAAGATGAAATAGATGGCAAGGTCATACAGCGGATCTTACATTGCACCACGTAGGCAGTCGTTTTACAACACACACATGCAAATTACTTTCAGGGTTTACAAGGAGAGGGGTGGTAGGAAAGGCCTCTCGGTTTGATGTCAATACTTTTGTAATTTACCTCATGCAGATGTTCATATTTCCAAGCAAATCAAAAGACCTCACTCTATAGAGGTGAAAATAAGAAATTTCATAATCAGTACTTCAAACAATATAATTTTCCCACAAGAACTGCAACTCATAGCACAACACTTTATCAATTTTTCTTGTAAATCAGAAAATTCGAGCATGTATAATAAAACTAACTTATTCTGATCCATCTTCAGCGGGAGTTTCTAGAATGAAGTAAAATTAAACGCCCCAACAGGGGTATTAAAAGGGGAAAAAAGATTTTTTTTTTTTTTTCACACAGCATATGGAAAGGATCATATTACCATTTTTGCTTAAAACTCTAGTATGTCAAAGTACCCCTCTCTATACAAAGCAAACCGCACAGGTTATAATTTCAAATTTCAATGACAAATCAATAGATGTTTGCAATCAATGCAAAGATGTGCGAGCACGCATGTGTTTCTTTTGGTTTGCAATTAAGTATAGACTAGTCCAGAAAACATGCCAAAGTCTGATGTATTAGGTGAAGAGAAGAAAAGACAAGTTGAAAACCAGTAAGCATTTACAACCTATGGTCCCAACCAGCAGTAGCAGCAATTTTTCCATCCGGTCTGATTGAGGTGCCTGATATTCCTGGTCGCTCCAAGTTGATTTCTCTCTTCACCACACACGTACCCTTAAGACAGTATATTACATAAAAAGAAAACATGGTTCATAAGTTATGGACTGCAAACTGAAAAACCATCATATGATACAATCAAGCAATCTGTAATTCTTTGTTAACATGCCCAGCTTCACAGAAACACACCATTGATTATACCCACTTATTTCATGATGTTTGATTAGTAGTTTACAGGATATATCTTGAATCCCTGTTAATCTCAGTTTTTTACAAGAACCAAGAAAATGACCAGCTAAAAATTTCAATTAATTGACATCCAAGTTGAGGCTGGATTACAGTATGATGCCTCGTGTTTTGTGCCGCTGGTGCTTACTGGAATAATACCTGGGTATTGCCTTGCAATAGTGAGTATCACCTATATGATCTCAATCTAAGCAGTCTATTGCACTCTTAACATGACTCTACTAACATCAAGACTCATCAAAATACAAAACAAATGATTTTATAACAATAAATTTTAACTTTTTTTTATGCCATAACATTTTGGTAATTCCATTAACAATAAAATACCAGCAACTAATTGAATGGTAAAGATATAAAAGAGTAAAACAGAGCTATTTTGGTATCATTAAACCATGCTCATCAGCCAATCACTGGAACATATTCATTGGCTCACAGCAAGATCTAAAGAGAGCACTAGGGCATGACAAAGTTACAAATACATGCTGTCTTCAACACAAAATTTACAGATGCATTACAGATAAGCAAAAGAAAATTTTATAGGATGGGAGATGCTGCAGTGGAAGAAAAGTTATGTGATAAACAAAATTACCTTAGAATGCTCCAAATTATACATTACAATCTTGTCATCTGCAGCTCCTGATATACCTCCATTGCAAAACCCATCAATGCAAACACTTAGAACTGCACAGAAGACAAGCTACTTAACAAATTTTAGTCAGAAAAATAATTATACAAAGCTTAATGGTGCTAGGGGCAACACCTGGCTCAGAATGGAACTTCACAGAAGTTACAGGAACCCCAGGATTCCTCACATCCCACCAAAGCATGGAACCATCTTCATATCTATCACATCCAAAATATGACATTAGAAAAGGAAATTATGCTATAAAAAGAATTATTCAATCAGAGGATGAAGACACGGTATATAAAATTACAGATACCAGAAACAGAGTAGTCCTGATTCTAATGATCCTAACAATTTTCACAGGGAATTGAAGTCTTGATGAAACAAATAGAGGCACAGTTTAAACAAGATGTTCCTAATGAGACTAATAGATGCAAATAACCAGTCAAGGAATAATTTCAGATGGCAAGGATGAATCAAATCCATACCTGATTGGCACATTTATAGTAGGTATAAATAGAATACAGGCTGGGTCATATGCTTTTTGTTAGAATATTAGGAAATATATCTCTTAATTATTAGGATCCCTTGATTAGTTCCCTGATTAGAGGATCTGATTAGAAGGTCTTAATTACTAGTTATGAGTCTTTATTAGCCTTTATTGTATTTCCTTATTTACCTTCTTTACCTTCTTTGTTCTCCCTTACTTTTCCTATATATATGTTGTAATCATCTTCATCTAATAAGAAAATGTAGAGAGTGATTATATCTCTTACATTACAACATGGTATCAAAGCAGGATTAATTCCTGAAGAAAAGTAACAGTTCTGTTCTGGTTTTCCGGCGCTGGTGACTCGCTGCTCTGTTCAGAGTTTTAGAGAGGCAGTGAGTTACACAGCGCCGGGAGACACACAACTCTGGTTAAACCAAAGAACACAAACAGGACCACCATAGTTAGATCCACAAATCACCAAAATAGAGTTGCAAATTCCGGTGATATTCCCAGATTCAGGCGAGCGTTCCGGAAAGAGGAAAAGAGAAGAGAGCGTTGCGGAAGGAGAATTCAGGGCAACATAGATTGCCAAAGCAACGTAGATTGCCACCTTCACCATCGGACAACCTCGATCTCACCGTCGGAAAAAGGAAAGAAGTCCAGATTCGCCGGAAACTAAGCTGCAAATCAAACCAGACGCAGCCACCTCAAGCCACCGTTGAACAAGAGAAGAGGGACAGAAAATCAGAACCCACCGTGATGGACTAAAAAACACCAGAGCACCTCCGACGAACAAAACCTTAGCCGCTGCCGTGAAGGAGATTCAGAGAGATCAAAATCAGTTTTTCAGGTTCTCCAACACTGAGGCGAGACCCGTTATCTTCGTTCCCTTAAGCTTCAACGGCGAGAGGAAAGCAGAAGACCAGATCCGCCGAAGAACCTGAGAGACCCAGTCATCACCGTCGCTCGACTTGCCAATAGGACACGAACTTAGTCCATGATATTAGTCTCGAACATTGGCGATCGAAGCCGTCATGCGTCCTCTATCTTCTTTGTCGCAGATCGGAGAAGGAGAAGGAGCGAAGAGAAAGGCGAAGTCCGCGGCACTCAGGCTGGAAGAAGTCACGGGTCTAATCTAAAAACGGATATGATCTAAAAGGTCCAATTTGTCATTTATCAAATTGAGGGACTTGAGATTCTTTCGGGTAAGTTCTGCTACTCAATATGGGACCTCTAAGACTCCAAAAATGAGTACAAGCCCAAAACAAAATTTGGGACCTCTGAGACTCAAAAAGAAGTACAAGCCCAAACAAAATATGGGACCTCTGAGACTCAAAGAGGAGTATGAGTCCAAACAATAAAAATATGGGGCCGCTAAGACTCAAGAAGTACAAGCCTAAAGTTTTTGAAGATTGAAGTAGGCAGAACGAAGTTTGAAGAATTTCGAGACAAGCTATCTCCAGCTTGAGGGGGAGTGTTAGAATATTAGGAAATATATCTCTTAATTATTAGGATCCCTTGATTAGTTCCCTGATTAAAAGATCTGATTAGAAAGTCTTAATTACTAGTTATGAGTCTTTATTAGCCTTTATTGTATTTCCTTATTTACCTTCTTTACCTTCTTTCTTTGTTCTCCCTTGCTTTTCCTATATATATGTTGTAATCCTCTTCATCTAATAAGAAAATATAGAGAGTGATTATATCTCTTACATTACAATACTTTTACATCCCAGTGATAAATAAAATGCTGGCTAAGGTAATTATTGGGTATGAAATTAGGTACACAATGGTTAAAAAATCAAATAAGCTTATATAACTGCTCCAATAGGAACTTGATAACAGATAAATGCCAAAAGCACACATTATGTAGTATGTAGTGAGACATCAATATGTCAAAACATACTCCTCATCTAGATTAGTGTAGCAATATTGTTAAATTTATAAATCAATACTACATATTCAGGCTTTATGCAGAACAGATGGAGAAGATGAAGAAAAAGAGGATTATGACTATACCCAGCCAAGACATTTAGAAATCCTTGAGATTCAGAAGGTAAAAATAATTGAAGCGCCATGCACATTCCTGTAAAACACAATGTTGAATTTTAAAGCAAAAAGGAGAAGTAAAGAATAGGAAATCTAGTAAGGTGAAAGGAATGAAGATGTGACTATAAGCAATGTAATAAAGATATATGTTCACATCAATTCAGATTCGGTGCTTGTCTGTTATTAAGACTAGTAAATATGCAATGGGCAACAGAGAGTCTACTTGAGTGATAGAGTGAGAATTGCATGAATATAAAATTACCAGATAACCTAAGTGATAGTATTTTCTAAAAAAGATGGTGTTGGGAAACTGAAGCTCAAACATCATAAAGAGAAGAATTGAACCTCTGTTTTTATCGCAAACATTTGAGGAGCTACCAGGAATATTTGAAGGTAGTTGTGCAAACTTCTTTGCAGACTTGAGGTCCCAAATTTCAACCTTCACAGCCGGCAGAATTAACAAGCATCAAGGACCCCATAATTTTTCTAACTAGTATACATCAACAAAAATAAAAACTGGTAAACATAGATCAGATGCCCACCAACCTCCGAAGACTGCTCCCCTGATAAAGCCACATATTGTTCAGGACATGCTTCATCTGAAAGCAATGAGGTTTCATCAATCAACAGATTCCAAATTATAACACTCTTAGTGCCATATAGACCAAAGACAAATGAAAAACATAAAAGAAATAACCAAAGAGAGCAAAAGATGAAAAATCTAATTGATCATGGAAGAATCTCCAAAATGCAATTTACCGGTGCAGCTTTTCAAAATAAGCTAAATTTGTTTTGCAAATCCACTAATCCAGGTGTTCTAGTAGTATAATGATAGAGATCCAACTCTCTATGTTTTAATTTATTGTTTTGATTATCTTTTATCTTTTATCGAGTCTGTTTTAATTATATTATTTTTAGGAATATCTTATTAGATAAGATATAGTTGTTAGGATTTTTAGTTAGTCTGTTTTATCTTTTATTATCTTTATTAATATCTTTAGGAATTAGGAAATAAGAGGAATATCTTATTAGATATTATCTTCTATCTTTAAGAGTTATTATTAGTTATCTAAATCTTAGATTTAGATATATTTATGGATTTAGTATTTATCTTTATGGATAGAGTCTCTCTCTCTGTAAATTCTTATAAATAGGCCTAGTGCCTCGTCAATAAAGCGTCGAATATTTTAGAGAGTAAATTGAAACAGGAGATTCTCCTTGGACTTTATTAATTAGTGGAGTTCCTAATTATTAGAGAGTTGGCTGATCTTATCTAATAAGATCAGAGATTGGCTAATCTAATTGAATTCGCAAGAGTCTTGTGTCTTCTCATAGATTAGAGTATATTCTACAGTTACCTACCTTGGGTCTTAACATTTGGCATCAGAGCCATTCTTTCCTCCTGTTCATGGTCGAAACACGATCTGTGCACCAAACATACCCACAGATGGAGAAACCCGACGACTGCAGTACACGAACCGGGCACCAACCTTCCCGACAAACAGAGAAACCCATCGCTTCCGCTAATTCAGACCCCTCGCCACAATTGCCGCGCGACTAGACATCATAGAAGAACTACGGGATAAAGTCCATGCCTTGGAATTACAGAATAATCGCCGTACTCACCGAAGAGACAAAGCCCCTCGTTACACGAGGACAGGCAAGATGATCCAGACTCCACCGTGGCGGACTAACCGTCGCCCATATGCAAGGATTGATTTTCCAAAATTTAATGGTGGCGACCCGAGAGGTTGGATCCTCAAAGCTGATAAATTCTTTCGCTATTACCACACTCCCGATGAAGACAAGGTTGACGTGGCGGCCTTATATTTTGAAGGGGATGCCTTGGACCTCTTCTCTTGGCTAAATTCCCAGCGAACTGTGCGATACTGGGAAGACCTTATTAAAGCCTTGGAAGAGCATTTTGGACCGCCTGAATTCCTTAACCCCGATGAACACCTATGTCGAGACAGGAACGGTTCAGGAATATCGACAAGAATGGGCAAAGCGTGTGTCTCGCGTCTCACAATGGCCGGAGCACTGCCTTCTTGGGGTCTTCTTGACTGGTTTGAACGAAAAAATACGCTCGGACGTCCGCCTTCAGAAGCCCAAAACAGTGTATAGGGCAGCAAGCTTGGCCTCGAGTTTGAACAAAGAACACAAAATTTCAAATGGCCCCAAGCCCATTGCGTCGTCAACCTGCACGAAACCCAACTGGATACTCCACGCCATCCACCACCAGCGGATCTTATCCCGCAAATGATGACAGGAGACTCGTGGCGTCATCGGACGCCGGCAAAAACACCCAAATTGCATCATCGGCGTCAACGGCTCACCCCTACTCCAGTCGTGCAACGACCGTGACCCCGAGCGCGCGCCGCCGTGAATGCGGTCTCTGCTTCCGTGCGCTACGCCTGTTCCGTCCCAGACACCAAGTGCTCCGCAGCCTCCTTCTCGCTACTAGAGGTTGATGAAGCTGGGGACCCACTCAAAGGCCAATGCAATGGCACCGTCGAATGTGATGTTGAGGGATGTTACGCAGATTGGGACCCCGCTTGAAGAGAAGATGGAAAAAAAAATCCTGATTTTCGACTTGAGGACAAGTCGTTTTTCCAAGGGGGGAGAAATGATAGAGATCCAACTCTCTATGTTTTAATTTATTGTTTTGATTATCTTTTATCTTTTATCGAGTCTGTTTTAATTATATTATTTTTAGGAATATCTTATTAGATAAGATATAGTTGTTAGGATTTTTAGTTAGTCTGTTTTATCTTTTATTATCTTTATTAATATCTTTAGGAATTAGGAAATAAGAGGAATATCTTATTAGATATTATCTTCTATCTTTAAGAGTTATTATTAGTTATCTAAATCTTAGATTTAGATATATTTATGGATTTAGTATTTATCTTTATGGATAGAGTCTCTCTCTCTGTAAATTCTTATAAATAGGCCTAGTGCCTCGTCAATAAAGCGTCGAATATTTTAGAGAGTAAATTGAAACAGGAGATTCTCCTTGGACTTTATTAATTAGTGGAGTTCCTAATTATTAGAGAGTTGGCTGATCTTATCTAATAAGATCAGAGATTGGCTAATCTAATTGAATTCGCAAGAGTCTTGTGTCTTCTCATAGATTAGAGTATATTCTACAGTTACCTACCTTGGGTCTTAACATATAAGCATTAAATAACAAAGTTTAATATAACTAAATTCTGTAGGATAGAAAAAAAAAACAGAAAGAATGCTTGTTTGAACTCAGAAAGCACTTTTACAATACGTCTGAATCCTATAAAGAATCTTTATATATTTGCTCTTAATAAGTATATCAAAGTGTGAGAATTCTAGGACAGTGTCTACCACGGCAATAGTCCAATAGTATGGAAAAGATAGGAAAGAGGGGGTAAGAGAGAGAAACAGAGTTAGAAGCTCCAGTATATTATTCCAAAAGCTGTTTTTTTTTTTTTTTGAGTAAATATTCCAAATGCGTGTTACAATAACCCTTCTTGTGCCCTTTTATGGACCATAATCCCTAATACCCAATTAACTAACCTAACCACCCATTAACCCCTTAAGTAACTTTCCTTTCATCTATTTATTACATAACAAATATCATAAGCGATAGAAATGAGTCTTAATACTACAGGCGGAAACTGCAAGAGAAAAAAAGCATATGAAAGTCTGAAAATTTTGTAAGAATTAAAATCACTAACCTTCAAAACTACTTTGATTGGACTGGGTCTCTTTTCTTCTAACCTCCATATTTTCACCATCAGAATTTCCCTTTAGATCCATGCTGAGGCAATCTCTCGATGCATTCTCTTCTTTAGATTTAGACAAAGTGAAAGGCTTCTTCACTAAGGAAAGCTTGCAAAAATGGTATGCGTTTGTCTTGATTGTAAGATATGGAATCCTAGGAGAAAGTTAATTACGAGGGAGTAAGATGATATGTAAGAAAAACCTGTAATTGGTTTATTTATTATAAAAAGAGGATGAGTCATGTTTAAAGTCAAGAAGAGTTTGTTCATCGTTGAAAGCTGCTAATGTAGGATGCCAGCAAACGTGAAATCTAAAACTGAAACCTCACAGAATGTAAAGCAACCAAAAACGAAAAAAGCAACAAAAAATAACAAAAACAGGACAAAGAATAGCTTAACTGATATGGTTGTGTACCTGGACAAACCACCATCTCCGATATCCCAAAATTTCACAGTTCCATCCCTACCCTGGCTAAATGAACAGAGAATAACTTCAATCAAAATGAAACTCAATAAAATGAGCATACGAACACCCACAAACTATTTATTGAAAATATAGAATGGCAAAGTGCGGAATGAAGGTAAGCACCTAAGAAATTTATTGGTTCCAAGAGATGCGCTACTGGCAACAGCAATAATCCCATGGGCGGCACTATGTATCCTGCCATTTGGTATTGCATCTAAATTATTTGTACAATTGGTGAACTTGGAAAATAAATCCAAGATTTTCGAAACAAAAGGGGGGCAAAAGGCTCTTTGCATGATTATGAAACAAAGGATTATAAAGGCTGAATGTTACCAAAAAATGAAGAAATGGATACCATGCAGATGACACAGTTCGATGTTGAATGGTATCCCAAATCCGTACTTCACCATCAGCAGAACTGCAAGCAAGAAGATGATGAAGCCACTGATTGAGCCAAACTAATTATATAGGCAAACAATTAAATAGAACAGTCACTGCTACTAATATCGAGTATAATCAATACCAATTATGAAGAATTATATAAAAATCAAATTGCTTACCCGGAGAATAATATGGATTTAAACGGATGAAAACAAATGTCCATCACAGAAGCACGGTGGCCTCGCAATACTGCCACTGGATCAGGTGGCTGCCTTTTGTTCATTCTTCCTCTTTCTCGTCCGAATGTAACCTAAAAGTTTCGGCAGAACCTTCAACTAACTACTGGAAGTAGCGAACAATTTCTCCTTATGACGTACTGAATTTCATCCTCGTATCAAGTCATGTACAATTGCGTAGCGTGCAGTGCTGTGCCATCGACCGTGATTTGTGCTTGCTACTACAGTGCTTTTAGTTTGTTTGCGAAATCAGTAGCAAGCGAGGGCAGGGTCTGGAGGAGAGAACCCAAGGTAACTGTTGCTTGCAGAAGTGGCGGGAGATAGGGCACAGTTAAAAACTGTAACAAGTTTCTAATTGTCCGTCGAAGATGGTTGCGGCCTCCAGAGTCAGAAGAATGAAACAGCAGAACCGGGTCCTCCTCGCGCGTCCATCTGCCAGACACCGAGAAGGGAAACAAAACAGTCGAGTCAACGGCGGCTCCCCACTCAGTTGGCTTCGTCGAAACCACCTCCAGGCTCCCGGAGAAAGAACAGCAACGACGACCGTATGCCTCAAGCCCAGACCGCGTCTCTCTTCCCCTGTTTCAGTTCGCAATGGGTTATTCCCATCCTATTAAGCGGAGCTCTTCTATGTTCAAATGTTCAAAGCTTTTATCAATTTCGCTATCATTTTCATTGTCACCTTCTGTAGAACATCTCATCGTGATTATAGTGATTAATTAGTTTTTATTTTAATTATCTGTATATCCGATTATATCCCTTAATCCTCTCCCAATTGGCCAATTATATATCCCTTAACCTTCTCCATGTATCTCTCCTTCTTATTATATATTATCTACTGACCGATTGGGAAATATATAAAATGATTTTTCTCTGCCTACTATAATCTCCATTTTCTTTCCTTTGCTGCTCTGATTGTGTGAACTTTGGTTGATGGCTACAAGGGTATAACCCTAGTTTTAAAAGTTTATAGTTACTTTAGTACTTAGCGTATTTTTGAAATAATTATATGTGTATTTTTTACCTTAACTAATAAATAAATAAACAAAAAGAAGAGAAATTAAAATAAATTGAAGCAACTCTTTTTCTTAATTTCAAAACTAAAAAATATTATTATTTATGTTTTCTGAATTTAACTAGTTCCATTTCTTGTTTAAAAATATCTTAAATCTAACTAAAATTGGGGAAAATTTTGGTCTTTGAACAACATTTAAAAATCGATAATTATATCTCTTGACTTGATTAGTAATTTATATAAAAATTAGGCTTGAATTTAGATATTAGTATTAAAAATTAGATTTAGTTAGAATTCTTCCAAAAAGGAATTTTTAACTTCAATATATACTAGTTCCCATTGCATAAATCTTTATAAATAATTTTCTTCATTTACTCTTTTTTTTAAGGGAAAATCCATCTTAGGACCCATATTGGCAAAAAAAGTCAAAAAAGGCCCAAGAAAAAGTCACATATCAAAAAAAGACCCCATGACCTTTTTTGGTATTATTTCAAAAAACGTTAGTTGTTAATGAAACTGATATAGTTGTTAACGGATACTGAGTTAGTTGTTAATGGGACTGATTAACTTGTTAGGATATTGTTGTTAATATTATTGATTTAATTGTTAATGTGACTGATTTAGTTGTTAACGTTTTATGAAATAATATCAGAAAAGGTCCTGGGCCTTTTTTGACGTTTTTTTGCCAATATGGGCCCTAAGATAGATTTTCCCTTTTTTTAATTAGAGAAGTAAACACTAATGGCCTACCCGTTTGGATTTAGATTTTGGATAATAACTTTTAGGATTTACGAGGTAAAATAGTTTTTTCATAATAGTTTTTTGCATAATAGATTATTGAAAAAGTGACTTTGATAAAATAACAATGTTTAGATATTGTTATCATAATAGCTTTTTAGAGTCAAATTTACCAAAAATGACATTAGCTTTTGGTATGATTGCATATAAGGGATACAGTTGTATCTTAAATATTTTTAGGGTTAAGGAGCAATTTGGCCAACGAACTATTACCTCAGGAGCGCCCAGCACAAATACTTTTAAGTGGACCAAAAATACCAAAAACCTTTAAAAATGTGCAGTCAGCACAAATAAGGAGTAAAACTTTTTTGTGTTGGACGGTCTTAGAGTAAAAGTTTTTTGTGCTAAGCGCTCTTGGAATAAAAGTTTTTTGTGCTGACTATATGGTTTTAAAAGTTTTTTGGTATTTTTGATCCACTTAAAAGTTATTTGTGCTGGGCGCTCCTGAGGTAATAGTTTATTGGCCAAATTGCTTCTTAACCCATACTTTTAACATAGAATTTCATAATAAATACAAAAAATTACCTAAATTTGTGTACATAAATTAGTATCTTAAATAAATTCCATAGGATAAAGTTGTATCTTAAAAAATTTTAACATTTGAATTCCAATGCTAAAGTTGTATCTTAAAATTTATGTACAAAAAATTACATAAATTCCCAAACAAGCTCTTTATATTGAAAAAAATACTTCATGATCTTAAAAATTTATTTTAGGATATTAAAGAAATATTTTAGGGTAATGACTGGTCTTGAAAAAATATTTCAGGATACTGACGGATACTAAAAAAATACTTAATGCTGGTACTGAAAAGATACTTCTCATGGTTTTAAAAATTTATTTTAGGATATTAAAAAATATATTTCAGGGTTATGAATAATCTTGAAAAAAATATTTCAATGTACTAAAAAATACTTAGGATACTAACTGATACTGAAAAAATACTAATGATGGCAAAGGAGAGAGAAAAATCTGGAAAAAAAATACCTTTTTTCCAAAACCTAGGTTTTGATGCAGAATAGTTTTTGGAAAATTTATGGGTGTTTGGCAAACTTTTGCAAAACCTGGGTTTGATACAAAATAGCTTTTGGAGAAAAGAGGGGTGTTTAGCAGACTTGTGATAAAACCTAGGTTTTGGGAACCCCCAGACAAGCACTTAGGCTTGTTTGGTTTGGTTTGAGGGGAAAGGATGAGAGGGGAAAAGCCCCTAAACAAGATGATGATCATTGTTTCAAACACAATCAAGAAGAGGACAAGGACTCAGATTCATCTAGACTATTGAGAATTCAGAATATATTTACTCTCTGTGGGAACCAAAGAGAGCTGTCACAGCATGTGGGGACTCCAATTCCTCCTCCAAAGAAGTCAAGTGATTTCATAAAGATATCCCCAGTGACCAAGTCAAGCGAGAGGGGCTCTTCCATCTTCAAAGTCTCTAACAAGGAAAACATGGGACCACATTATGTTGTGGGAAATTAGTAAGCTTTGGGACAAAGCAAAAAGCTCTGTACAATATAGGATGAATGATGTATTTTGTTGTGTAAAGTGAAACAAACTAGTGTTTCATGCTTTTGTGCGTCATTTTGTGGTTGATTCTTTTGGAATGAATATATGTGCTCTATTCATTCATCCCAATTAGTGGCTTGTTGATAGTATCCAGTCCAATTACATGTGTGTTTAGCCCCCATCACACTTTGCCATAATTGAAACGCAGAAGCGGCTCAGATGGAACAAAGGCCACTTTATGATGATTGGAATGCAGAAGCTACTAAGATGAAATAGAGAGACTAGGAATTCATTAAAATGGAATTCAATAGCACTTTTAGTATCCAGTCCGTTAAGTAATTAAATAAATGATGCTTAGAAAATGGAATTCAATTATGATATAAGTAAAGTTGTCCATGTGAAGATAATTCCCTCCCCTCCCCTTCTAAACCAAATAAGGTAACATTAAAATCATTCTTATAATATAAGGGTACAATTGTCAATGTCCAAAAAATTTCCCTCCCCTCCCCTCCTAAACCAAACAAAGTAACATTAAAATCCCTTCTCTCCCCTTCCTTCCTTCTGATCAATCCAAACAAGGTAATTTTAAAATCCCTCCCTTCCCCTTCCCTCCATTAAAATCCCCCCTTCCCCTTCCCTCCGTTGAACCAAACAAAGCCTAAGGAGAATATTGACCAAATTGTCATTAATGAGAATAATATTCTTTTTTGTTGAGATTATATTTTTTTAATATTAAAAAATTTCTATGGGCTATTTAGTAAAGATGAGAAGAAGAAAAAACTCTTTCCTCCATCCCTCCCCCTCTCTCCCCTCAAACCAAACAGGCAGGGGACATCATATCACTAATTGTAAGTTACTAGTGGTAAATACTCCTATGTGTCACGGCCTTGGACTTGATCTCCCAAATACCGTGCCGGCCTTAGCTTGATCACCCCTCTCGATCTTTGCTAAGTCATCCGAAACCTCACGAGTAGGCAAAGAACACAAAGACTAATAGAACTTTTAGAGAGAGAAAGAGAAGTTAGAGAGAGAAGCTCTTGAACAACAAATGACTTGTATTGCTTGAAGACTCTTGGATGGATTACAAATGAGGAGGACACCCCTATTTATAGCCTACCACCTCCTCAATGAACGGCTAAGATCGATTACATCCTACGGTGGAGAATAGTTCTCCAGAACCTTCCCTAGAAATATCTAGATATTTACATAATTACAAGAGTCTCTAGAATTCTCTACACAACTCTACTATTATGTACACATATCTACCACATTCTAGGAGTTTCTAGACTTGTCCATACTTGAAGTCCAAACCTCCTATTTAAATGTAGAGTGTCCGTGCACGCGAATCATCTAGTGTTCCTTTCCGGGCGTGACACTCTCCCCCACCTAATCCAGTGACGCCCTCGTCACTGTACCGCCAGATCACCCTTGTACGGGCCTCCATACTTGTGAACAAGACCCTGAAACATCTTCGTTTGTTGGGGAGGAAGCTTCACGATCACCTTGTCTCCTACTTGGTATACAGAGACTCGCTTCTTCCCATCCACAATCTCCTTCTTCCTCTTGGTCAATTTGCCCTGGAAGGATCTCGTCACCTTAACTTTTCGGCTTAATGTATTACCCACTACATTAGCCGTGCCAACTCCATGCTTCATCCCGTGGTCCACCTCTCGTCTAGATGACAATCTCTCTTGGAGTCTTGGTGGCATGAGGTTTTCATTCCTCTTCAGGACAGGGGGAAGATTCCCATGATCCTCCACATCAGGATCCACCACCTTCAAAGCCGCAAGGTAGGTGACTTCCCCGCTCCCAGGTCCCTTCGTCACTTGCATAGTTGACAAGCGAACATTCCGATCATCGCCTATCGTAGGCACTATGCAACCAAGCCCCTTTTTCAGGAAGCACAGTGAATCTTCACCCGGCAAGAGGACTACTTTTGCCTTGCACAAAAAGTCCAAACCCAATACCACATCGAAATCATCCATAGGGGCAATCGACAGATCCACGGTCCCCTTCCACGTACCAATGCATAGCTCCACTCCACGAGCTACACCCTCAAGAGGTTTGGCAGAAGTGTTGACAGTCTTCCACTATCCACTTCGTGCCTGAGTAACTGAGAGACTGACCCGCTTGGCCTTTTCAGGAGTAATAAAGTTGTGGGTAGCCCCTGTGTCCACCATCACCTTCATTGGCTTCCCATTCAGCTCCACATCAACAAACATGAGGCCTTTACTTCTCGAAACAGGTTCCTCATGTTTGGCCTTCAAGGCATTCAGTACCCTGAGAGATCACGTCCACATACTCGGCTCCTCCTCGTCAGATCCATCTTTCCCTTCAACGATGACTGACAAGCTACCAAGCTTCGGACACTTGCTCATGTAATGTGGTCCTTTGCACACGTAGCAGCTTATTGTCCTCTTCTTCTCTTCAGATTTGTTCTTCTGGAAGAATTTGTCAGCTCCTCCCTTAGTGAACTCCTTACCCTTGTCTCCCCCACCGTTCCCATGATTGGGTTCAGGAGACTTAGATCCGGAAGACTCACATTTCTCCCCCTTCTAATAATCAGTGAGACTTTCCGCAATGGCAATGGCTTCGTCCACATCTGTCACACCACACCGTTGGAGTTCATGTTTGGCCCAATTCTGAAGACCATCCACGAAGTAGAACAATGTTTCCTCGCTGCTAAGATTGGGGATTTGCAATGTGAGGGCGGTGAAGTCCCTTACATAATCCGAAATCGAGGTCTTGTGCTTAAGTTCCCTCAACTTCTTTCTAGCCACATAGACCACGTTCTCAGGATAGAATTGCTTCTTTAACTCTTTCTTAAAATCTTCCCATGTTGTAATAGTGCAAAGGCCCTTCTCCATTTCTGCATGCTTCCTACGCCACCATAACATAGCATTATCAGTAAGAAATAAGGAAGCAGTGTGTACCTTGGTTGCATCATCAACCAAGTTCAAGCTCTCAACATATCGTTCCATTTTCCATAAGAAGTTCTCAACCTCCTTGGCATCACGAACGCCTTGAAATTCCTTCGGCTTAGGGAGATCCAACCTCACCTCCCTTGCTCTATTGGTACCACCCACCAACGGAGTCTTAGTTTGTCTTTCCAAAGAACTCTTTAGGGAGTTGAGTTGCCCCTGCATCGCGGTAATGGCATCCATTACCTTTGCCTCGAGTCGCCTCATGGACTCGGCTCGGTTCTCCTCTACATTGAGGTGCGAATCAACATCCGACCTCAAGTTGTCCAACTGGCCTAGGGTGTGGGTTTCAAGTGTCTCAAAGTCACTCTTCACCTTGTCGACCCTAGTAACCACCCATGTAAGGCCTCCCCCAAAGCCTCCACCTTTGCCATCAAGGTGACAATATCTACGGCTTGGTGGGACTTACTTGATCCACGGGTCTTCTTAGCCTCATGAGCAAGTTGGGTCTCTCTACCCCTTTCTTCTCCAGCCACAACAACTTCCTTAGTCGTTCCAGACATTCTTGCCTACGAACCACGTTCACGGCTTCAAACCTAGCTGCTCCGAACCAAAGCTCTAATACCACTTTGTCACGGCCATGGACTTGATCTCCTAAATACCGTGCCAGCCTTAGCCTGATCACCCCTCTCGATCTTTGCTAAGTCAGTCGAAACCTCACGAGTAGGCAAAGAACACAAAGGCTAATAGAACTTTTAGAGAGAGAAAGAGAAGTTAGAGAGAGAAGCTCTTGAAAAACAAATGACTTGTATTGCTTGAAGACTCTTGGATGGATTACAAATGAGGAGGACACCCCTATTTATAGCCTACCACCTCCTCAATGAACGGCTAAGATCGATTACATCCTACGGTGGATAATAGTTCTCCAGAACCTTCCCTAGAAATATCTAGATATTTACACAATTACAAGAGTCTCTAGAATTCTCTACACAACTCTACTATTATGTACACATATCTACCACATTCTAGGAGTTTCTAAACTTGTCTATACTTGAAGTCCAAACCTCCTATTTAAATGTAGAGTGTTCGTGCACGCGAATCATCCAGTGTTCCTTTCCGGGCGTGACATATGGCTGGCCTAATTTGGGAGTGATGTTGACTACAAAGCTATCAATTTTTTAATAAATTAACTCTATTGTTCGCCTAACAATAATCAAGTAGTAATTTTTCAAAAAAAATATTCCTCTCCTTGGGGTTTCTTTCCCTCTCGTAGGGTTTCTCTTGCGTCGTCAAGATGGACTCCCTTGAGTCTTGAATGGCCGATTCTTCCCTTTTAGTAGAGATTTATGTGGAGATCTTTGGTGGTTTTCCCATGTTGTCATTATGTTGAATGATGATGGTTGTTTAGAAGGGTAGAAACAATATATTGTTGGGTTAATTTGGCATTATTAGGTGGCTTTTTGTTATTATGATTGGATCTGTGCCCCACTTGAATTGGTGTGAGAGGTTTTTAGGTTAGGAAGAGACAGGATGGATAGCCATAGTGCGATAAACATGGCCCCTAAATTGTTTTCTAAGAATTGTAATGATTGGTTTGGGATATCCCTTTGTGGGAGGGATGTTTGTTTATTTGTCCTTCAAAGTTCTAAGTCATGGTTAACTATTATTCAATTTAGAATCATCAACTTATTCCTGTTTAGAAAGTTTGTACAAATTGTTAATCATTGGCTTGACATATGCTTGTTCAGTGTTGTTGTCAACACTATTAACCTTCGAGCTAGACACGAGCTAGTTCATGTTTATGGCCTTATTGCTCATCTTTGGGTTGGAGTTGTGATTCTCGTATCTATCGTTATACTAAATGTGCTTTCTCTGTTATGGTGATAAATGTTGTTATCCTCAAGAATATTATAGTCTCAGGGAATTTGATTAGGAACCATCTTTGTATATTTGTTACCATGAAAACAAATTTGGTAGTCGGGTGGATTGCCAAAGCTTCATTAGAAGTGTCTCGTCCTCTAGGTTAGGTATATTGACCTTCGTCATAGTTGCTAACCTTGTTGGCGTTTCATTCCCTTTATCAAGACCTATGTTCTTGTTGGATCATAATGTTTGTATCTTCTAATTTGTTCACTACTTTTCTGAAGTTTCGTCTGTCTTTTGTTTTTTGTTTGTTTAGTTGTTTTTGTTACTACTTCATGAGACATTGCGTCTTTATTTTATTGCAATATAATTAATATCTTTGCTGGAAAAAAAAGTAGGAGGGAAGGAATTGAGGAATGTGCTTATTGTGTTTTAGAAAAACAAACCATAATAACTAACTTAACTAATATCATTAATCTACTCAAACTAGTTAATTAGGTTTTACATTAAATATCATAGGAGTATGTAGTTTTTACCATTTTCAAATACTCATCTGATCCTTTATGTATATCTAAATGAGGAGTTGATGTTGATACTAAATGTAAGAGATATTTTTTACATTTTCATTATTTTTTTCTCAAATTAGCTCCTCTTTTTTTTTTTGTTGTTGATACAATCCTCAAATTAGCCTTCTCAGCTGAATTAACTCACTTTTCCTTAACAACGATCAAGTATGACAGATGGAGAAAGTTAAGGAATAAGATTAGAGTGTTTTGGGAAAAAAACACAACATATTAAACTAATTTAATTAACTTTCCTTAATCTAGTTAAATTAATTAACAAGTGTTACGTTAAACATCATATCAGTAATATAGTGCCATCAAAGAAGATGGTCCGGCCAAATTGCTTAGACAATGCTGATAGCCATTCATGATTGCGGAGTTTTTCTTTTTTCCCTGGGCAGGGGAAGAGAAGGAAATCCCCATTGTTCATACGAATAATAAAGAGCTCAAATGTTAATCATGGTGGTTCTGCCATCTCTTATGAATGAGTGAACATGAAAATTGTGGGAGAGTACTTAAGGATCGTGAACCTGTGATGCTTTTAACAACAGAGTTTTAAGGTCTCGTTAAAAAGGATTTAGTATGTTTTACAGTTTTTTTGTGTTCCTGTTGCTTTCAGATATATCTTGAAAAGCCTGCCACTTCAAAGAGCTTTAACTGTGTCGAGAAAAGGAGAGCTCTAGTAAAACCTGTTTGGTATGAGGGGAATGGAAGGGGGAAAATAAAATTTTCACGGTTTAATTTAAAGAAATTGAAGAAGTGTGTATATGAATTTTTAATGAAGAGAAAATGTAATACCTCCAGTCTTAAATATTAAATATATAAGACGTTAGTGCAAATTATATTGCAAACTATGTCGTATATTTTGGATCGGGATAGTATAAAAGAGTATGAAAAATCAATTTAAAACCTTTTACTCTATTTCTCTAATTTTTTAAATTCACCTCATAAAAAATTTCCCCTCCCTCTAGTTCTTATTATAATGCACCAATTAGCAAGTGTATTTGATCATTTTTATAAGGCACTTGCTTGTTCCCAAGGAGCATTGATTATTTTTTTTCCATATATGCCCTTAATTAATAAGGGTAATGGTGGGAGTAATAATTAATAGTGTAATGCAATTAATAGGGTAATATTGGAAGTTACTTAAATTGTATGATAACTTTATTGACTTTAACTATTTTTATTGGTTTGTAAGAATTGTTAGTTTGTGCCTTATAATAAGGATCAGAGGAAGTACCAAACAAGATATAAGCAAAACTTATCTTTCTTATGTATGTATAACCAGTAGTTCCTTATGGGACCATGTAATGAGTCCACTCCACGACACTTCAATCGGCCTTGCCGGTCATAACTCTTCGCACCACCAATATGATGAGCAAAAGGCCAAAAGGAGAGTCCAATCCCTAAAAACTAGCCTGTAATGAGGAAAAAACCAATAAACTTATAAACATTACTTCAAGAGCTTTGTTCCTTAATATAGGACTCGTTACAAACCATTACTTTTTGAATTAAAATAATACTACCTCATTGATCCTTAGAGAAGTTAGTTAATAGACGTTGCTTATATTGTTGCATCCCCATGTTGATGTTGTTCTCAAAGTAAAGTTGAATAGAGGACAACAATGTTTTGAAATAAAGAACTCTAAGTGAAGTTCTTAGAAGATGATTCCTAATTATGGAATTTACGAGGCTTTATACAGAGTTGGTTATTTCAAACCTTGGTTACATAACTCTGGTTCTTTTTACAAACCATAGTTGCTTATTGGGCTTACTTACAATGCTATTCTAAAAAATTAATAAATGATGATCATATAGATTATAGACTAATATTTTAATCTGAAAACACTATCAACACAACTGTAAAATAAAAAAGATATCTACAAAAACTTAATTCAACATGAATTAAAACGAGGAAAATTGGGAAAATGTCTCGTGCTAGAAGTTGGGGAAATTATAAAATCCAAAAATGGACTTAATTACTTAAAAATCCAATAACAATTGCGAATAATGCAACGATAAGTTATAGTATAAAGAGTAACAACATATTTAAGCTCAATTGTTATTGAGACTTTTTAATTACTAAATCTCTTCCTTAAAACCGTATAATAATCCTCATTTAAAAATTTATTAGGGAGAAAGATGATATATTTGTAGACATGAAATATCAATACTACATGACTATTGTGCATAGAAAGTATAGTTATTCTCACAAATAAAATTTTAATCGAGGAATTTTCTCTTAAAATTATGAGAATCTGTATGGAGTAATTTTTTGTTACTCTGCTATGTACTCCCATAATTTTATATAGGGATAAAAAAATATCATTTAAATTTCAAAATCCTATTAACAAAAGTAGTAATAGGATTAACAAAAATAGTAATGGATCAACAACTCATTTTGTTATAAAATCACCTATTTATCATTGTTCTGTTGTAGAACACAAATGTCTAGCCTCTGGGGCTAGGTATGATCGATATTGGATCTGATATAGCATTCACTGATATCTATAGAGGAGATATCAGCGGTTGCTAGCGGATCACTGTGCTACACGGGGTTGGCTTTTCGCCCGAGGGTGGTGTGTGTGCACAGTGAACCGAACTGTAAGAATAAGATAGATAGCCTGGAGAGCGTACCTGGGAGACAACCTCTTATATATAGAGATTACCTAGGGTTTCGTTCTCCTTACCCTGAGTCCATTTCCCTGTGATCATGCCACTTCTCCCGTCCTGATCGTGCACCTTCCATCTCCTGCGTGATTGCTGGATTATCGGCACGATGCAAGGTAATTGGCGAAAGGTATCTGGCTCGTGAGAGGTTTCCCGCCAGAAGCTCTTCAACTGGGTCTTCCTCTGGCGCCCCATTATTTGAATCCATAACAATCATTATTAATTCAAATGATTTTTTGTTGTTGGAATTTTCTCATTTATATATACGGGTACCGAAAATACATAAAAACTTCATAAAAACATTTGTCTACATGTGGTTCTCGTTTTGCGCGCATCCGGCGTACGATAGTCTTGTAAAGGTCGGCTGCGCGGATTTTCGTCTATAAATAAGACATTAGGGCCTTGAATCTTGCTTCTTCGTTCCGAGGAGAATTCCTCTCAGGGAAGGATTCCTAGCCGATCCTTTCGAAGGAGCTTGAAACTGAGAAAGCGAGGGAAACTTTAAAGTACTCCAACGACAAATAATCCGAAAACCCACCAGAAAAGTGGTGGCGAATGTTGTTTAGAGCTTAATTTTTAGCATTTCTTCCCAAACCCTAACTGATAGATTCCCAGCTCGATCAACACCGCTATGGATATACGGTTCCCATACTCACCGGCTGAGGTCGCTAAAGTCCGATTGGTTCAGTTCGGCATACTCAGTCCCGATGAGATCGTAATTCTCCCTACCATATTTACTTCTCTGAGTTTTATTGGAAACAGATGGAGACGAGAATTAGAATTTTTCACTAGGCTTCAATTTTTGATTGATTTGTGTGGTTGTAAAGGTAGTTTCTGAACTTAATGTTACTTGGTTTGGTTTGCGCAGAGACAAATGTCTGTAGTGCAGATTGAACATGGGGAGACAACGGAGAGGGGCAAGCCGAAGGTTGGAGGATTGAGTGACCCTCGGCTTGGTACCATTGATAGGAAGATGAAGTGTGATACCTGTACAGCAAACATGGCCGAGTGCCCGGGCCACTTTGGACACCTGGAGCTTGCGAAGCCTATGTTTCATATTGGGTTCATAAAAACTGTACTCACTATTATGCGTTGCGTTTGCTTCAACTGCTCAAAGATTCTTGCCGATGAGGTACTTCATTTCCTTCACGAAGGATCAAGTGGGTCTTGCACAGCTACTTTATATTTTTGGACGGGAATTTGAATTCCATAAAACGATTCTCGACCTGCAGTTAGTGTTTACTGCACAAAATGTCAGCAAATTAGACTTTATATCAATGAACACATGAGATCGTTTCCATGTTTGTCAGTTCTCAGCCATGCGCATCAAGTACATCGTTGTTTTCATGGTCGAACACTTCATGCTTGTCATGCTTGATTCCGGAAGTTTAAGTTTTTCTTTTTCCGTTGGGTCAGTTAATTCTATATGGATGGTGTATGGTACAATAATATAACTGTTGCTGTTTTCACTTATAGGACTTCGTTACCTCCATTGTGACGGGCTTTTGTTTTGCGTTTTCTTATTTGATCTTCTCCGTTTTAAGTGCAGAAAACTATTAACCATGTTGCAAGTTTTAATTTGGTTGTTCATTTTATAGGAAGATCATAAATTTAAGCAAGCTTTGAGGATAAGAAATCCCAAAAATAAGCTGAGAAAGATTTTGGATGCTAGTAAAAACAAGACCAAATGTGATGGTGGTGATGATATTGATACCCGTGTTCAACAAGACTCTGAAAAACCAGCTAAAAAGAGTCGGGGTGGCTGTGGTGCCCAGCAACCGAAGCTCACTATTGAAGGTATGAAAATGATTGCGGAGTACAAACCACAAAGGAAGAAAAGTGATGACCAGGAACAACTTCCTGAACCTGTGGAAAGGAAACAGACTCTTACTGCAGAAAGGGTAATGATTTGAACCTATAGAACTTATATGTCCATTGCTACAGAATGTGTTGATAACAACTTGTTGAATCTGTTGAAGGTTCTTAGTGTTTTGAAGAGGATTAGTGATGAAGACTGCCAATTGTTGGGTTTGGATCCTAAGTATGCCCGTCCTGATTGGATGATTTTACAAGTTCTTCCAATTCCTCCTCCACCTGTGAGGCCTTCTGTAATGATGGACACTTCCTCTAGGAGTGAGGCAAGCATTTTTTTTAAAAACAATTAAATCCATTCTTCAGTTCTTGTTGATTTTCTTTTCCTGCTGCCTATTGTTACCAGTGATATTTACTGGCCAACTATAATATTTTTTCTTCATATGTTGATACTGATGATTTTTGTGTCTTGTTCAGGATGATTTGACTCATCAGCTGGCGATGATCATCAGGCACAATGAGAATTTGAAGAGACAGGAGAGAAATGGTTCGCCTGCACATATTATTTCTGAGTTTGCCCAGTTGCTGCAGTTTCACATAGCTACATATTTTGATAACGAATTGCCTGGGTTGCCAAGGGTATAATTTTTTATACATGGGCATTTAGTACTGATTAGTGGTATATTTTATGCTAACTTGAACCTTTGGTGCATTTTGTAATGCAAGAGGGTGATAAATTATTTTTTACACTATGTATGTTTTCTTATAGGCTACACAAAGATCAGGAAGGCCTATCAAATCAATATGTAGCAGGCTTAAGGCAAAAGAAGGCCGGATTAGAGGTAACTTGATGGGGAAGAGAGTGGATTTTTCCGCACGAACTGTAATTACACCAGATCCAACAATTAACATTGATGAATTGGGAGTGCCTTGGAGTATTGCTCTGAATCTTACATACCCGGAGACAGTGACTCCTTATAACATTGAAAGGTTTAATTTATATGCTTTTTGTTGCTTGATACACATATACCTTTTATAATTCTTAACTACAAATATTGGGAATTGAAAAAAAACAGGTTGAAGGAACTAGTGGAATATGGACCCCATCCTCCACCTGGAAAAACTGGTGCCAAGTACATTATTCGAGATGATGGACAAAGGCTTGACCTTCGATATTTGAAGAAAAGTAGTGATCACCATTTGGAGCTTGGATACAAGGCATTGTTTTAAAACTATGGCTAATTTCTAAATTAAATTTGTTCTCACTGTCTTCTTAGAACTTTTAATAATGTGGTTTTAGGTGGAGCGTCACTTGAATGATGGAGACTTTGTCCTATTCAACCGTCAGCCTAGTCTTCATAAAATGTCTATCATGGGGCACAGAATCAAAATCATGCCTTATTCTACTTTCCGGTTGAACTTGTCTGTTACTTCACCATATAATGCTGATTTTGACGGGGATGAAATGAATATGCATGTTCCTCAGTCATTTGAAACCAGAGCTGAGGTGTTGGAGCTCATGATGGTGCCTAAGTGCATTGTGTCACCTCAGTCAAATAGGCCAGTCATGGGAATCGTCCAAGACACACTTCTAGGATGCAGAAAAATCACCAAAAGAGATACCTTCATCACCAAGGTTTGATTTAGACAACTCTTTATTGTTGCATCTTACTTGATTGTTGTTGTATGATCCATTCAGAAGTATGATAAAAGCTACTCTTTGTAGGATGTTTTTATGAACATCTTGATGTGGTGGGAAGATTTTGATGGGAAGGTCCCAGCTCCAGCAATACTGAAGCCAGAACCATTGTGGACTGGAAAGCAAGTTTTTAATCTCATCATACCAAAACAAATTAATCTCATCAGATATTCAAGCTGGCACCAAGAAGGTGAAACTGGGTATGTAACTCCAGGTGATACAGTTGTCAGAATAGAGAAAGGGGAATTACTTACGGGAACTCTTTGCAAAAAGACACTTGGAACATCTACTGGAAGTCTTGTACATGTCATTTGGTACGTAATTTCCATATATAATTATTGCTATAGCTTTTATACCTTTAATAATTTCTGAATACAACGACAACAAATAAGATTATGTCTCTGACAACAACCACTTTCAAAATAAGAAAACTGTTTTTTTGGTGAACTTCCCCAGTCTAACATTTTTTGAGTTTGGGGGTGTTGATGAAAATCCATCTTCCAATAGGATTGCTGGTTGTATCATGAAATATTCTTTATAAGAATACTGTTTAAGTTTGTGTGGTTCTCAGTGGCTATTTCCGTAAAATCTTCCTGTATTCTCCCTCCTGTTTACTGAATGTCTGCTTTGAATATAGGGAGGAGGTTGGCCCTGATGCTGCTCGTAAATTCCTTGGTCATACTCAGTGGCTTGTCAACTACTGGCTTTTGCAGAATGGATTTACCATTGGAATTGGTGACACTATTGCGGATGCGGCAACCATGGAGACTATTAATCAGACTATTGCAAATGCTAAAGAGGAGGTGAAAAGGCTTATTAGGGAAGCACAGGAGAAGAAGTTGGAGGCTGAACCTGGACGAACAATGATGGATTCCTTTGAAAATAGAGTGAATCAGGTGCTCACATTGTGCTGCACTGCTTTATTAAATTTTCTTTCTTCTTTAGTTGAGCCTAATGTTCTTTGATTTTTTGTGGAATACTTAGACACTGAATAAAGCTCGTGATGATGCTGGAAATAGTGCACAAAAAAGTTTGTCTGAAAGTAATAATCTAAAAGCAATGGTTACAGCTGGTTCAAAAGGAAGTTTCATTAACATATCTCAGATGACTGCTTGTGTGGGCCAGCAGAATGTTGAGGGTAAGCGAATACCGTATGGGTTCATAGATCGGACATTGCCCCATTTTACAAAGGATGATTATGGGCCTGAAAGCCGTGGCTTTGTGGAGAACTCTTACCTTCGTGGACTAACCCCTCAAGAGTTCTTTTTCCATGCCATGGGTGGGAGGGAAGGTCTTATTGATACTGCAGTTAAGACCTCTGAAACTGGGTACATCCAGAGGAGACTTGTAAAGGCTATGGAGGATATTATGGTTAAATATGATGGTACAGTTAGGAACTCATTGGGAGATGTTATTCAATTTCTGTATGGAGAAGATGGTATGGATGCTGTTTGGATAGAAACACAGAAGTTGGATTCGTTAAAAATGAAAAAAACAGAATTTGACAAGTCTTTCAGGTATGAGTTTGATGATGAAAACTGGAAACCTAATTATATGCTTGAAGAACCTGTGGAAGACTTGAAAACCATTAGAGAATTCCGGAATGTGTTTGAGGCTGAACTTCAAAAGCTTGAAACAGACAGATACCAGCTTGCAACTGAGATAGCAACTACTGGTGATAGTTCTTTGCCCCTACCTGTTAATCTGAAGAGACTGATCTGGAATGCTCAGAAGACATTTAAGGTGGATTTCCGAAGGCCTTCAGATATGCATCCTATGGAAATTGTTGAAGCCATTGATAAACTCCAAGAGAGATTGAAGGTTGTTCCTGGTGAAGATCTCTTGAGTCAAGAAGCTCAAAAGAATGCAACTCTCCTGTTCAACATTCTTCTCCGTAGCACTTTTGCTAGTAAGAGGGTCTTAGCGGAATACAGGCTTTCTCGTGAGGCATTTGAGTGGGTTGTGGGGGAAATTGAGTCCCGATTCTTACAGTCACTTGTAGCCCCTGGAGAAATGATTGGGTGTGTTGCAGCTCAATCTATTGGTGAGCCAGCCACTCAAATGACTCTGAACACCTTTCACTATGCTGGTGTCAGTGCTAAGAACGTTACTCTTGGTGTTCCTAGGTTGAGGGAAATCATTAATGTAGCAAAGAGAATCAAAACACCTTCTCTCTCTGTCTACTTGAAACCTGAGGTCAATAAGACTAAAGAGAGGGCAAAGAATGTTCAATGTGCCTTGGAATATACTACTCTTAGGAGTGTTACCCAAGCTACAGAAGTATGGTATGATCCTGACCCAATGAGCACAATTATCGAAGAGGATGTTGATTTTGTGAAATCCTACTATGAAATGCCAGATGAAGAAATTTCCCCTGAAAAAATATCTCCTTGGTTGCTTCGCATAGAATTAAATCGTGAAATGATGGTGGATAAGAAGTTAAGTATGGCTGACATTGCTGAAAAGATCAACCTTGAATTTGATGATGATTTAACTTGTATATTTAATGATGACAATGCTGAAAAACTTATACTTCGTATCCGTATTATGAATGATGAAGCTCCCAAGGGAGAAATTCAGGATGAATCTGCGGAAGATGATGTATTTCTGAAGAAAATAGAGAGCAACATGCTAACTGAAATGGCTTTACGAGGCATCCCAGATATTAACAAAGTTTTTATTAAAAACACCAAAATTCAGAAGTTTGATGATGTACTAGGTTTCAGGCCTCACGATGAGTGGATGCTTGATACTGAAGGTGTCAACCTTTTAGCTGTGATGTGCCATGAAGATGTTGATGCATCAAGGACCACAAGCAATCACTTAATTGAAGTAATTGAAGTTCTAGGTATTGAAGCTGTTCGTCGCTCTCTGCTGGATGAGTTACGTGTTGTTATATCTTTTGATGGCTCTTATGTCAATTACCGGCATCTGGCCATTCTTTGTGATACGATGACTTATCGGGGCCATTTGATGGCAATAACTCGTCATGGCATTAATCGGAATGACACTGGGCCAATGATGAGGTGCTCATTTGAGGAGACAGTGGATATTCTCCTTGATGCTGCAGTATATGCTGAGTCTGATTACTTGAGGGGTGTCACTGAGAATATTATGTTAGGCCAGCTTGCTCCCATTGGAACTGGAAGCTGCGCCTTGTATCTCAATGACGAGATGCTGAAGAATGCTATTGAGCTCCAGCTACCTAGTTACATGGAAGGTCTTGATTTTGGCATGACACCTGCAAGATCCCCCTTCTCAGGAACTCCTTTTCATGAAGGCATGATGTCACCAAGTTATTTGCTGAGTCCTAATTTGAGGCTGTCACCTACTACTGATGCACAGTTTTCGCCGTATGTTGGTGGAATGGCATTCTCCCCAACATCCTCGCCCGGCTACAGTCCATCCTCACCTGGCTACAGTCCCTCCTCGCCCGGCTACAGTCCCACGTCTCCCGGCTACAGTCCCACGTCTCCCGGCTACAGTCCCACGTCACCTGGCTACAGCCCCACCTCACCTACTTATAGTCCTAGCTCTCCAGGATATAGTCCAACTAGTCCTGCATATTCACCTACAAGCCCCTCTTATTCACCCACCTCTCCCAGCTACAGCCCCACCTCTCCAAGCTACAGCCCCACCTCTCCGAGCTACAGCCCCACCTCCCCAGCCTACAGCCCCACCTCCCCTGCGTACAGCCCCACCTCCCCTGCGTACAGCCCCACTTCTCCTTCTTATAGCCCTACATCTCCTTCATACAGCCCAACATCTCCATCATACAGCCCAACATCTCCATCATACAGCCCAACTTCACCCTCTTACAGCCCTACATCCCCATCATATAGCCCTACTTCACCAGCATATAGCCCCACATCTCCTGGCTACAGCCCCACATCACCTAGTTACAGTCCGACCTCACCAAGTTATAGCCCCACTTCCCCTAGCTACAATCCACAGTCAGCAAGGTACAGCCCATCACTGGCTTATTCCCCGAGCAGTCCAAGGCTATCTCCATCAAGTCCATACAGTCCTACATCCCCAAATTACAGGTGAGTCATCCTGGGATTTATACAGTAATATTTAATTCTAAATGGTTTAGATAGAACTTTTAGGTATATCATGTCAACTCGATTCTATGATATGATTGGTTTTTCTCTTGATTTTTAGTTATTTGTTAGCCAGTTGGCTGATTATTTTCCTTCCTTTCTTTCTTTACTCATTTTTTTGTTGTAATTGCTGTACTTTTTTTTTAAAATAAAATAAAATATAAATCAATTGCTAATTCATCCTGTGTTAGAGCTTTCCACTGAGTAGTTTGTCTAACTTTCTGTTTGATCCAGCCCCACGTCACCATCATATTCACCAACATCTCCATCTTATTCTCCATCTAGCCCAACATACAGCCCCAGCAGGTAAGTCAACTCCATTTATGATCTATGCTTTTGAAGCATTTGGCTTATTATTTACATGGAAGTTGCTATTTGTCATGCCTCCATCTTTACATTGAGAAAAAGGATGGTGCAGGAGACCCCTCTTTAATCTATTGTGAAACAAGAGAGTTGGTTAGTTCAAAATCTGGTGTTTAACAACGCGTATTTTTGTATTTTTAGCCCATATAATTCTGGTGTAAGCCCGGACTATAGCCCAAGTTCTCCTCAATTCAGGTGAGCATTTCTGTACTTTGTTGTTTGCATGTCACAGTCATTCAGGTGCATAGAAGATAGAACTATCAACTGTGATTGATTTATGACTCTCTGATCTTATGTGATACTTTGCAGTCCCAGTACTGGTTACTCACCAAGTCAACCTGGGTACTCACCTTCGTCCACCAGCCAGTACACTCCTCAGACAAGTGACAAGGATGATCGGAGTACTCGCTGAGGTATATACTTGCTTTAGAGAGCTTTATTGAAGTGAGATTGACTGACTGAGTTGTGCATTTTAAGCAATCATGTTAATGAACGGATTACACTCCCTGGTCTATTTGGGTGAACAAAAAGCAGTTAATAGGGCCCAAAATATTAATTTAATGATAGGTTTCAAAAAAAATTGTTGAAGGTGAAGTACAAATATCTATCTAAATACTTGTGAATAAGTGAGTATTTGTTGCAAATCATTGAGAGTGATTCGTAAGACTTGAATTTCTGATTTGCAACTAAGTCCCATATTTGCATATAATATTTGAATTGATGTTTGCATCTTATTTTTTGATGGTTTTTTTTTTAATATAAAAAAACTTAACTTTTCGTTTTTGATTTATTGTAACTAGGTTGGTCTCCCATCACATGTGAATAATGGGACATGCGATGGTTTTATATTTTGTTTTATCTATGTTGCCGAATTTTATTTATTTATCATTGGTCAATTTGCAATTAAATGTAGATATTAATGACTAATTGACAATTGTCAATGTTAAAAAGGCCACTTTAGGCTGCTCGCAGTGGATTGAGCACTGAAGCCTTGGTGGGTCCTCTGAGATGTTTCATTCCAGTGTTGTCAAGCTTTATCCAGAGAGAGATGAGCATGATAATGTTACTTCAGCATTAGTTGGTGGGAAATATGAAATATCACGTTGATGTTTTTTTGTTTTTTGTTTTCGGGCAACAACATTTTTACTGACTGAGCGATTCTTTACATACTTGTCTGTTTGATCATATAATATTTGAATACGGACAGAAGTGTGTACTAGTACTCGCTGAATAATTAAAATATATTGTTAGTGCTAGGTTTAAATATTGTGGCTAATTTGAGTTTTGTATCTGTAACAAAATTGAATATTATTTGTATATTTATCGGTTTCACCTAATAGGACAATGTTTTGTTTTGAGACTTGTGTTTTTCTTTAACTGCCAGAAGACCAGTTTTTAACCTTGCCTAAAATGGTTTCGTTTTTTGTTTTGTTCTGGGAACTATTGGTTTTAGATCTGGTTATTATCTGTGCTCTATATCTACCCAGTCCTTACTATATTGTTCCCGTTGGCTGAAAAGGAGACTTCGGTTTTTAATGCAAGACTGTAAGACTTAATTTACGTATCTATGTTTTTTTTTTTAATTAGCCCTATTTTATTCATTCAACAATAATCAAATATAAGTGAGGGAAGAGAATTAGGGTGTTTTAAAACAAATGTCATATTTACTATACTATATTAACTACGGTTACGGATTCAAATATGAGCCTCATTCAAGGTGTGACCTAACAAGGGGCAATCTATGTGATACAAATACGACGGCCTAATGTTTATTAGTTCATCAAGGTTAGATAGACATTTGTTGTTCTTATACAGAACAACTACTTTAATTAAATTAGTTAATTAGGTTTCAGACATGTGCAAGGAGTTTCATATGTATCATTGGTTAACATGTTTACAATGGACTTCTGTGATTTATAATATTTGATGTAATTAAAGAAGGGTAAATTTAGATTCATTTACTTGTCCCTACTACTATTGGGTTCAATTTTTCGCTTAAATCTTGCCTTATGGACTTTTTTACTAATATAAATAAAACTCATTGATAAAATTTCAAATTTTCAAAATTCTGTCGGACCATTGTTTATAATAATAAATATATATTCTTTCGCTTATAAATTTGTGTTGTTTATGACTTTAAGTACTAAATAATGTTAAATATTTTCTTAATTATGAACTTGGGTTATGGTGTTATGCGAATGATAGATGCTTGTAGCTAGGCTCACAAATTTGCAATATATAAGTGGTAAGGTTAAGAGTTTTCATGATGATTAATTAATTTATAAATAGGTCACTCACTATATATATTTTTTCTTTAAAAGAAAATTGACTCGTTTTGGTTCGTGTATATTGAGGAAACAAAGATACTCTCAAAATCTAAATCTAGTTCTCAAATGTAACAAAAATAGAAAATTCGTCAAAATGTGTTTTAAGATCCAAACTGTGCGATCAGACTAAGGGACAGAAATTGTTCACACTGTCCATTATTAATATTAAGTGATTGATTTTCACTGCTTAAGTATTAAATCCGCTTATGAGGGATTTAAAAAATAAGTCAGGTAATTCATGTGTTATGAACAATATTATTTATTATAATCATAGACTTTATATCATATATTGAATATTGAGACATTTAATATATGAAACAATAACATAAATTTTAGAAGGTGCAAAATTTTAAAACAAAATCAATTCATACAAAAATAAAATGTAAAATAAATGCTCACTTACAGTATTAAATAAAAACACCTATTTTTTTGTAATTTTGTTTATTTTTTAATCATATAAATTTTACCGAAATACCCTTCATTAATTCACCTAAAATTACTAACACACCCTTCATTAATTTAAAACGACGTAGTTTTGGGGTCATTGCAGATAACTCTATCTCCCGACTGGAGAAATACTTTTCCCTAAAAGAAATTATAGAACAGAATGGATGACGCAAATCAATGTTGAAAATATCACGCAAATCAACGTCTGTAAATAACACGCAAATATCAGCAAATATCACCGAGCAACAACGTTTAGGGGTGGCGTGTGATGCAAGAAGAGACGAAATAGATATGAGGAGGAGAATCGAATAGGTTTGAAACTCTGCCATGCAAAATCGAAAATTAAGGCTGGAAAAAATAATTCAAACGGCAGCGTTTAATGGCTTATTGCAGACTTGTTTTCTGCATTACATGCAGAAATGATTTCCCCATAAAAAAAGGGAGAATTTCAGATAAATACCAATTAAATAATAAAACCTCAAAAAGTCTGTTAACATATGAAAATGATAAAGAGATTTCAAGGGAAGAACATGAGATTTTGAAATGTTGTGTTTTTTTTCAAATTGCCCCTCAAGGTCTTTTTCTAGAAAAGAACTCACGCCGGTGGGCCTTCGGCTGGCAGTGGTCAGAACTCTGGTGATAACTAGAGTAACAAGTTTAACTACTTTGGTATGGAAATTGATTAATTGAGCTTCCTTTACCCTACCAGTCATTGTTGACAAGTTGAATAAAAGCAATGACGATTTGAATATAGCAATTGATAACTTGCGCTCCCTAAGTTGTTAATGACTATACTCAAATTGTCATTGTTTTTTAATAACACCTGATGGGGCTAAGGTTAAGAGCTCGTTTGGATGCAGCTTTTGGAGAATGACTTTTAGAGTTTACAAGGTAAAAATGACTTTTGAAGAATAACTATTGGAAACTAGCTTTTGGGATTTACAAGGTAAAAATTATTTTTGAGGAATAGTTTTTGGATAAAAATGATAGTGTTTGGGTATTGTTATCAGAATAGCTTTTTCAATATCAAATTTACTAAAAAGGACATTAGCTTTTTTAGTATAATTGAATATAAAAGATAAGGTTATATTTTAAGATATTAAAAAAATATTTCAGGATAATGACTGATCTTGAAAAAATATTTCAGGGTACTGACGGGTACTAAAAAGATACTTAATATTGACTGTTACTGAAGAAATACTTCTCATGGTCTTAAGAATTTATTTTAGGATCTTGGAAAGAATTTGTAGGGTATTGACTGATCTTTAAAAAAAAAATTTAGAGTACTAATGGGTACTAAAAAAATACTTAAGGATATTGAGAAAAAACTTCATGATCTTGAAAATATTTTTTAGGATATTGAAAAAATATTTTAAGGTAATGACTAATCTTGAAAAAATATTTTAGGGTACTAAAAAAATACTTAAGGATATTGACCGGTACTGAAAAAATACTAATGATAGTAGAGGAGAGAGAAAAATCAGAAAAAAATAGATTTTTTCAAAACCTAAGTTGTGATCCAGAATACCTTCGGGACAAAAATGGGGGTGTTTGGATGACTTCCGACAAAATTTAGGTTTTGATGTAAAATAACTTCTGGAAAAAAAACGAAGTGTTTGACAAACTTTTGTCAAAACCTAGGTTTTGAATCCTTCTAAACAAGCATTAAGTAGTTTATCTCTATACCCAAATAGTTAATCTCATTACTTAAATTGTCACTGAAGCTCTAGTCATCAGCGTTAAAGCTCCAGCGGCTGGCTATCAGAGCCCATGGGAGGGGTGGTGCCAGATGGAGCTGGTGAAGCTCCGACACCGATGATGGTTCTTTTATTAAAAGAAAACTTTGAGAGATATTTTGGTAAAAATATAACATTTCAAAATTCCAAATTTTTCTCTTGAGACTTATTTATCATTTTCATGTGTTAAAAAGATTTTTTTGACTTTTCTTAATTCACATGGTATTTATGTGTATTTTTCTCTTTAAAAAATTAAATAGTACTGCGTCAAAAATACCGGAGAAGTTTTTTAAAAATTCCTCAAAAACGAGTGATGGCGCCACCGAGGTGCAAAGTGCCGGCTATCGCCAGTAACTATGTAAGCGATGGACCTGTAATCCACGAAGCAGAAAACTGCATTCAAAGTTTTTGTCGGCATTAAGAATCTCACGTGGTTTCGTTTCGGTTATTGGTTCAGTGCTTGAATCAAACTGCACCGGAACAATGTCAGAGAATGGCGAGACGGGGATAAGTTATCTTCACGGCGACCTGGACTTGACCATCTTTGAGGCTCGAAACTTGCCCAACATGGATTTTTTCTCCGAGCATTTCCGCCGTTGCGTCACCGCATGTGACACTGTCAAGTGCCGTTCCGTTGACGACCAGACGGCCCGCCGTCGCCGGAGGATTATCACTAGCGACACATACGTCACCGTCTCAGTGCCGCAGGCTACTGTTGCCCGCACGCGTGTGATAAAGAATATGCCGAACCCTCAGTGGAACGAGCGATTCAGTATCCCCTTGGCCCACCCTGTGGAGAATTTGGAATTTCGAGTCAAAGACGACGACGTATTTGGTGCTCAGCTTGTGGGAACTGTCAATATTCCTGCACAGAGAATTGCCTCCGGTGAGTTTATCGCCGGATGGTTCCCCATTCTTGGTTCTTCCGGTAAGCCTCCCAAGCCAGACACCGCACTTCGTATAGAAATGAAATTCGTAGCCGTGGAAGAGAACATGTTGTACCGGCGAGGCATTGCGGCTGATCCAGAGCACAAGGGCGTGGGGCAAACGTATTTTCCTGTACGGAAGGGAAGTTCGGTGAGGTTGTACCAAGATGCCCATGTTCCTAATGGCATTTTCCCTGAGATAAAGCTGGAGGGCGGAGAGGTTTACAAGCATGGAAAGTGTTGGGAGGATATTTGTTATGCTATCTCTGAGGCTCATCATATGGTTTATCTTGTGGGTTGGTCAATCTACCACAAAGTGAAGATTGTGAGGGAACCTAGCAGGCCTTTGCCACGAGGTGGGGATTTGACTCTTGGTGAATTGCTCAAATACAAATCAGAAGAAGGGGTGCGAGTTCTCTTGCTGATTTGGGATGATAAGACTTCCCATGACAAGTTGTTCTTCAAGTCGGTGAGACTCTGACCTGCAAATTCAATTTTGAATAATATGTTACACCATTTTAAAGTGCATTTTTACTGTTTCTTTTATTTGTTAGTGTGGGAATACCATGGATTATTTAGATTAATTATTATCTTATAATTAAGTTTGATATTTATCTATATCTAATATAATATCCTAAACTAATCGAGCTTTCAGTTCAGGCTGGAGTAATGCAGACACATGATGAAGAAACCAGGAAATTTTTTAAACATTCTTCTGTTATGTGTGTTCTAGCACCTCGGTATGCTAGCAGCAAGTTGAGTTATATGAAGCAACAAGTAAGGTTTCTCCGCTCAGTAATTTGATTTACCTTTTATTAGTTTGTTGAACTGCAGTTGATGATGTAATCATGCTAATTATAATATATCCGCTTTATTTTACCTTTTATTATTATTTTTTGGGTATACTTTGTATGTTATTAATTTTTTAGTTGCTTAAACTTGATATCTCCTGCATATGGTATGGAGGTACGATTCTATTCGAGCTAATTTTTTTGAGGTGTCAATTTTCCATTTCCCAGTTGTGTTTAAATTCCTTGTGTTTGTAAATTTAAACGCGTTTATCGAAAATGTATCTCAAATTCTCCTTCTACTCACTTTTTCTCTGTTAGTTTGTTCTGACAAAAACATGTTGATTTACT
This sequence comes from Acacia pycnantha, assembly GCA_025563575.1. NCBI lineage: Eukaryota > Viridiplantae > Streptophyta > Magnoliopsida > Fabales > Fabaceae > Acacia > Acacia pycnantha. The sequence goes on from JAMWYP010000217.1 coordinate 686,036, forward strand.
GTAACAGTCCTATTCATTTCTCTTCTTGCTAATATCTTTAATTCATTAGTGATCTTTGTTAAATTGTCTTTTGAGTCAAACTTTTTAAAATTGTTTGTGTCGTTTCATACAGGTTGTTGGGACTGTTTTCACACATCACCAAAAATGTGTCCTGGTCGACACGCAGGCTTTTGGTAATAACCGTAAGATAACTGCTTTTTTAGGAGGCCTTGATCTATGTGATGGTCGCTACGACACACCTGAGCATAGACTTTTTCGTGATCTTGATACTGTATTTTCGGGTGATTTTCACAATCCTACATTTTCAGTAAGTTGTCAGGACAGTTGGGCGTATTTATGCATTGAAGATTACATATATATATCTTCTATTTAGGAAGTAAGAAAGGTGTGGTCCAAACTCTCCATTATCCATGTTTTGGTGACCAAGTATGTAGACTTCTCAATAGAATGTGTTAAAGGCTTAAAGCTATCCATAACGTAGCAGTGAACCCCCTAGTTACTAGGTTGATCGGCTTCCCTGATTATATTGCGTTAAAAAAGTTTTTACACTCCACTATTCATATTTTGACCATCGAATGTATGAAAGCTTCTTGATAGAATTCATCTCTGTACTATTATCTGCCATTTCTTGTCAAAACTCAGGCCCTGAGTTTGGGTTGAAGGTCACACTATTAAATTCTTAGAAAACAATTTGTTAGTGATGTTTTGGCTGCCAAGTCTGCATCATGAGCAAAAAAAAAAAGTCTGCATATTTTACAAATTATGATATCACCCATAATGTCAGGGAAAGGAGGGCACCATCATTATCACAACATTACCCCACACGTTACCCAAAATTTAAAACTTATGTTATTTCTCAAATGCAAATCTTCTTGTTTATGCTTTAAATAAATGATGTAACTGAACATTTTGAAATATCAACTTTGTAGGTCTTAGAGGACAGAGTGTGAGGGAATGAGTTGTGCACTTTTCATAAATGTTATCTCCAACGATTGTGAAATGTCCCCCCCCCCCCCTATTTTACAGTCATTTTTGGTGATTAGCATGTGGTGGGCATAGTGGTTTATTACGATCCTGATACACTGAATTTTTAATATTTTTCCTCAAGAGAATAATTGTTATACCATTTGATTTATGGTGGCGGCTCTTATCTTTTGTTTCTGATAGGCTGGAACAAGGGCTCCTCGGGAACCATGGCATGATTTACACTGCAGAATAGATGGACCTGCTGCATATGATGTTCTTCTTAATTTTGAACAGCGTTGGAGAAAAGCAACCAAGTGGAGAGAGTTTGGAATACTTTTCAAAAAGGCTTCCCATTGGCATGATGACGCTTTACTGAAAATAGAACGCATCTCATGGATATTAAGTCCTTCCTTCCCTCACTCAAAGGATGGTTGCACGACTGTTCCAGGAGATAATCCTTTACTATGGGTCAACAACGAAGATGATCCTGACAACTGGCATGTTCAGGTTAGAAAATGCTAGTTTGGCTGATTTCTGTTATAGCAAGTTAATCAGTTTTTATTTTGGAAGATCTTTGGTTTTTTCACTCTGTTTTCAATTCTTATTCAGCTATATGATTTTACAGATATTCCGCTCCATTGACTCAGGATCCCTGAAAGGGTTTCCCAAAAGTGTTGATATTGCTCAGTCCCAGGTTTATTTATTACTAATATTTCTTTCCTTTCATATTCATCTAATTGTATAGATAACTGAAAATATTCTTACTCAAGTGCTTTTTATGACTTGCTTGCGATAATGACCTTTATATCAAGTTTAAGGACCTATATCTATATATATCAAGTTTAATATATTGTGTGCTAAAGTGATTTGAATCATATATAATACTTTCTCGGGCTTTAATATAAGACTCAGTTGACTTCTTTGGAGAGATTAAAAAAACTAGATAAATTACTGTAAAATATTTATATTTATCTTTTTTGTGCCAAATTAATTTGTCTGACTTATAAATTGACATGTAATCAAATGATAAACGACATATTTTATGATTAAGTAACTTATTTAGCTTCCTTAATCTCTCAAAAAAAAAAAAAAAAGATCAGCCGGATCTTATATCAAGGACCGGAAAGAGTATATAATAGTTTCTAATGAATTTATTTTGATGCAGAATCTTACCTGCGCTAAAAATTTAGCAATAGATAAAAGCATTCAAACAGGGTACATTCAAGCGATCAGATCTGCTCAACACTTTATCTATATCGAAAACCAATATTTTCTTGGGTCATCATATGCTTGGCCATCTTATAAGGATGCAGGTAATCTTAGAATGTAGAGTGGTTGTCTACGGTGATTCTCTCTTTTAAAACGCAGCCTAGCCATTTCTAACAGTTTATTTTTTTATTTCCATATTATTTGATTTTTATTGTTGCCTTTTCATATGTTGTCGTCTTTGGGCAGGAGCTGATAATCTCATTCCAATGGAACTAGCTCTCAAAATTGCTAGTAAAATCAGAGCCCAGGAGAGATTTGCAGTGTATATTGTTTTACCAATGTGGCCAGAGGGTGATCCTAATTCAGCGGTTGTGCAAGAAATCCTCTTTTGGCAGGTACTATGAGGACATGATGTGTAAAGTATAGAAACTTGTCCAATGATGGAATTCTATGGTATAATAACATGAAATTTATAATGCTTTGAAGATCTTAAAATTAACAGCAATAGGAAAGAGCAATTATCTATTCTCAGTTCTACCTTTGCTGTGCCTGTATTCAGAGCCAGACAATGCAAATGATGTACGATGTTGTTGCAAGAGAATTAAAGTCAATGGAACTAGTTGATTTGCACCCACAAGATTACCTCAACTTCTATTGCCTTGGTAACCGGGAAGAATTCCATGAAGAAGACTCGAGTTCAAATGGTGCTTCGGTAATTATTTCCAACACAATGTTCATCTAGTTAATGCATTAAACACATGATAACTTTTTCTTGCTTCTCCTGAAGATGAAGTTTTTAGATATGCTAACCATATTTTACACAATATGAAAAGAGGACAAATGCATTTACTTCTTGCAATTTCACATATTTTCTAAAATTTAGCTGTAAAGGGTGCTAGATTTCGTTTTCACAATGTTTAAGCTTTTATGAAGGTGCCCTTGCATAAAAATGTGCTAGTTTTCAATTGGCTTGGTCAGTCTGCAGCTATACCGTTGGCCTACTTGTCAAATAATTTCTTGGCTATGTATTTGTCAATTTAAAATTGTTTTATTCAAGCGAAAGAATCAAGAATTATTATTATTTGGTATACATGTGCATGACATGGTGAAATCCTTGTTTAGTTAACAACTCAAATTTTGTTGCGGTTCAAGAACTAAATGTGATTAAAATTTTATCATCAGGTCTCCAGTTCGCATAAATATCGCCGATTTATGATTTATGTGCATGCTAAGGGGATGGTTGTTGACGATGAGTATGTTATCGTGGGATCTGCTAATATAAATCAAAGGTCTATGGCTGGCACAAAAGATACTGAGATAGCCATGGGTGCATATCAACCTCATTACACTTGGTTTGCTAAGAAAAGACATCCATATGGTCAGGTTTGTGTTTGGCAAAGATATTTTCTTCTGGCAGTAAGGTATTGGAGACAGTGAAGTTTGTTCCAGATTTTATATTTTTATATTAATGATTAATGATACTGATATTTTTAAGAATGGATTCGGTATTGTATTTGACATGACATGACTTTTCAAAAATCAATATATCAATATCGTTAATCTTTAATATAAGATATAAAATCTGGAACAAACTTCACTGTCCCCAAGTTTTAAAGAACTGATGGATAAATTGAGATGATGTTTTTTTGTGGCTACAGATTTATGGTTACAGAATGTCACTGTGGGCCGAGCATCTTGGGTTGTTAGACACCAATTTTGAAGAACCAGAGAGTTTGGAATGTGTGCGTAAGGTGAATTCCATCGCGGAAGAGAATTGGAGAAGATACACATCAGAGAACTTCTCATTATTGCGGGGACATATTCTGAAGTATCCTGTACAAGTAGATGTTGATGGGAAGGTTAGTCCTTTACCTGAATATGAGACTTTTGTGGATGTTGGCGGGAAAGTAATGGGATCTCATTCCCCTACAATCCCTGATATTCTAACAACTTAGTGTTCTTGAGTTCATGTTCATAAATGATTGCTTCAGATTCAACCTCGCCTCCTACCGGCAAATGCCAAAGAGGAATGAGGAATAAAATGGCTGAACAAGTTCTTGTTTTTCTGGACAGAAATAGTTCTTATTTCTCTAACATGATAGTCATTCATAGATAGAGATGACAATGAGGCGATATAATATGTAGAATTTTTCATGGACCATATTTTAAAAAGAAAGAAAGAAATAAATAAATTTATTGTTATATAATTTTAATATTTTATGGTTTATTCTCTTTTTATTGTCTGATTTAAATATGCGCGTACTTAACCACTTGATGGCTGTTTTACTCCATCTTGAAACACCCTGAAAAAGAATTAATTTTATTTGTGTATATATCAAGGTTCTGAAACCCGGACCGGTGACTGAACCGGTCAGGGTACTGGGTTAAGGGTTAGTGGGTCAGACCGGAGTCAGCCCGGGCTAGACCGGTGAGGTATAAAAAAATTGGAAGTTACTTAAAGTGTAGGGCAACTTTATTGACTTTGACTACTTTTATTGGTTTGTGAAATTTGTTAGTTGATGTCTTATATTAAGGACCAGAGGGAGTACTATATATCATTTTAATACTTTAGATCAGTAGTAAAATAACCATATACTTCAATATTTGTGACATATTCAAATATTCAAATCAGATTGCCTTTAAAAATTAAAAAAAAATTAAAAAATACTGGAACCGGGTTGACCCTGTACCCCGGCCGGTTTACACCGGTTTCACCGGGTCAACCTGGTTTGACCGGGTTAGACCGGTTTTGCACCAAACCGGACCGGTTTCGCGGCCGATTGGCCGGTTCCCGGTCTGAACCGACCGGTCCGGTTTCACAAACCATGGTATATATTACAAATATTGAGTTGAGAATATTAACGTTTCGCTTAATATTTTAGTTTGAAAATAAATGTTTTTAATTATAGATTATAGACCAAAATCATAACCTTCACAATTTCTTAAAGAGAAAATTCATTTCAGGGCCCTTTTAACAGGAAAAAACCTAGAAAAAGTCCCAAGATTCTGACAATTCCAGCAAAAGCCTTAGGACCTTTTCTGGGATTTTCAGAATCTACGTGAATTGTTAAGGGGTACTGATATAGTTGTTAGGGGTACTGATTTAGTTGTTAGAAAATTGTTGTTAATGGTACTGATTTAGTTGTTAATGACCTATCCGTTAACAATTATATCAGCCTCGTTAACAACTCACCCAAGATTCTGACAATCGCAGAAAAGGTCCTAGACCTTTTTTAGGTTTTCTCCTGTTAAAAAGGCCCTGAAATAAATTTTCCCTTTCTCAAACCATAGGAATATGGGCCTCGGGTAAGGCAGGGCAGAGTTTGGATTTAGCTTTTATTGACTTTGAAATACAGATGATAATTATATCAAAAAAAAAATATACAGATGATAAAGATTGGATTCTTTTTAAATTTTGTCTTAAATTTCAGTGAAATGATTTAGTTGATCCCGACATGACAAGACAGGTTGAATGGATGGGGTTTCAATTTTATACTCCACTGCTTACAACGTTGAAAGATTTTTTTTTTTTTTTTTGCCTATTTATATCATTATTTTTTTTTTTTTTTTTTTTTTTTTGTGTGTATGTACATTTTTTATATAATTGGTACCCTCGAGCATATTTATAAGGAACAAATATTCTGACTATGCAAAATAAATTGGTGGTTACTATTAGTTAAAAAAAATGAATAAGAAATTTGATGTATTTTCCAAACTTGCTCTTATTTATGAAAATGATATAGGAGAGAGAATGAGTAATAAATGTTTAAATAAAAAATAATTAGTGATCAGTGTGAGATAATTAATATATATTTAATAGGAATAAACAAAGAAAATGTAATTTAAATTTTGATACACACAAAAAAAGTTGTTTATAAAACAAAGGGTTAAGTAGTAAGTCTGTCCTGGAAGTATAGACCCAGGAGCAATGTTGTTCTGAAAGTTTTTCCTGTTTCAATGTTGCCTGGAAAGTTTCAAAACATAGCAATTTTACTTTATGCCGTTATAAAATTAACGTTGACCATTAACTTTTTTACGGAAATTGGCTACATCGCTATGTTTTGAAACTTTCGAGCAAAATTGAGACAAGGAAAACTTTTAGGATAACATTACTCTTCTGTGAAAATTTTCAGGACAAATTTACTACTTAACCATAAAAACAATTGAATGAGTGCAACCTTAGTGTGTAAGTAACTTTCATGATACTATTTCTTTGTTTATAACGTAAATGATGTTCAGATGTATGTTAATGCCTTAATTGGCTGTAATTAGGACTAAGGACTTTGTTGACAATGACAATCTTTTGCATTAAATGGCACTTCCTTTAAAAGTAAGAGATGATCTTGTCTATAAATAAAGCGCTTAGTCTATAAATAGAAAAAAATTAATGTAATTACTAGTCTTAATGTAATTACTAATTACTCCATCCGGTATATAAAATAAAGCGCTTAGTCTATAAATAGAAAAAAATTAATTACTCCATCTAATCATCCATTCAACCTGTCTTGTCTTGTGGGGATAAATAAATTATTTATCCCTGATCTTTATTATAAGGCGCCAACTAATAATTATATTTGGTCATTTTTATAAGGTACTTGATTGTTTTTAGAACATATTAATTATTTTTTCCAGTATGCCCATAATTAATAATGGTAGTGGGTAAGAGTAATAATTAATATAATAATAGAGTTTAGTACAATTAGTAGGAGTAATATTAGAAGTTACTTAAATGAGAGTTCATTGACTCATTAATTATGAATTAAATTTTCAATTTTGCTTTTATCTCTAATTGGTTTCAAAAGTCAACATGAAAAATTCTTTTTGTTTATTGCAATTAAAAGGTGCAAAAAAAGAAAAAAAAATGCATTTATTACTCTGAAAATGAACTTATAATAAGGACAATTTATTTTTGGTCAAAATGGACTTATAAATAAGACTAGAGTGGTATATGAGTTATAAATAATTGAATTAAATGCATTAAAAAGGTTGGTTAGAATTAGATAAAGAGAATCAATGTGTAAAACTACACACACACACTATTATCCATAGAGCGTGAGAGAAAAAAAATGAGATATATATAATTAATTAGCTATAGATTAAAAAAAAGTAAATTAAATTTTTTGATAAATACTCTCTCCGGTCTTTTTTATAAGCGATTTTATTTTTATTGTGTAGAACGAACTTACGGTTAAGATTTGTTAAAAATAATAAATGTGTAAAAAATATCATATTTCTTCTAAACTATGAAAAGAGCATAGAAGAAAGGATGAGTAACAAATATGAGTATAATAAGGATAGAAAAGAAAAGGGTAATTTAAATTTTGAAACACAACGAGAAAGTTGCTTATAAAAATAATCAAGCCCAAAATTGAGAAAATTGCTTAAAAAAGGATCGTAATAACTAGAAAATATGTCATTCTAATTTTTTTTTTGTAAGTCCAGTTTACTCAAGAAAAGTTAGTTAACTTATATGTCTGAAATCGATACACTTTCACAATTTTATCCTCATTTATAAATGATATTTTTAACCCTCTAATTTTTCTCTCTTTCCATAAATTAACTCATTTGTTTATTACATTTAATAGTGGAAAAATTGTAACACGATCATTAATTATTCTCCATCTGATTTATAGCAAGATCAATTTTTTTTTTTTTTCAAACTGCAATTTAAAAAGGAAAAGAGTGGTAACTTGTAAAAATATGAGTTGTCTCAAAAATTGCAATTTATATTTATGAGCGGAGGAGGTAGCATACTACTACTAAAAAGGTCACTATACATACTGTAGAATGTTGATAGGATGGATGATGTAACTTTCATTAACCAATTATGGACCTGTTCAGGTTAGTGGTGAGAACGTCAGAACTCAGAACGGTGACTTAAAATCTATCTGATTTTTGTAAAAGTCAGGTTATAAATATAATTTGTATTTGAATTGTCCGTTAAGCTTTTTGCAAAAGTGGTTTTTTTAAACTGATGAGTGTTTGAATTATTATTTGAAAAGTCAGTTGAAATGGAAAATGACTGAAAAATGTATGAATCATATTGAATACTACATATATATATATATATGTGTGTGTAGTAGTTGTATATATTGGGATAATAAAAATTTTAATTTTAATTTGAAAAAAATTTAAATGATTATTAAAAAAATTAATAAAAAATAAAGTCCATAATTAAATATATTTAATGGATAAAATTAATTAAATATTTATTTTAAATAATGTTAACTATATTTTAATATTGATGTACTAATTATTTATAATATGAATTAACCGTATTTATATTTATTTCATTATTTGTTCTATTTGTTGTTTGTTGAAAAAAAAAGATGTGGGTCTAAGACTGATTCCAAAAATATGAGGGGCAAGACTAGAGCCGGGAAATTGGGTCGGCCCGTTTAAGCCCTGACCCGTCAAGGTCTGGGCTTGAAAAATGAACAAAATATTTGAAATTGGCCCTGTAAGGATGGCCTGGAGGGCCTCGGGCTTAAACGGGCCAGCCCTGGAGTGCCTCGAGCCAGGCCTGCAGACCATTTTCACGGTAGTTTTTTTTTAATATATTAATTTATATGTATTTTGTATTTATTATAGAGTTATTTATCCATTTAACTACAAATATATAATAACTATACTCTAATTTTATGATTTGATTTATTATTTGTTGCAAATAAAGATTATGGATGTGTTCATGATGCAGGAGAAGAAATTCATGATATTCTTACTTATGAGCTAGGGGCTACTACTCAAAGTGAAGAATAATCAAATGCTGTTGAAATTGATGATAGTGGCGAAGATGACGACAATAATAGTCATCGTACTAATGTCGCTTAATGGTATGCTTCTTATGTTTTATGTGAGTTATTTGTGAACATAGTTTACTTTTGATTATGAATTAGTGACTGTGTTTATTTGTTGGATGATTTGTATTATAATTTACTAATTATATTTCTTTAAAAAAAATGGAGAAAAAATTGTTAAAATTTGGAATTGTAATTTCCGGACCCTGGAGGGTCGACCCTGCAAACGCCTCGGAGGTCCGCTTTTTGTTATTTTAGGTGTTTGGATGAGAACTTGATTCCCAACTCTAGACAAGACAATCTCAGATGTGGGTCCCAGACGAATTCAACGCCACCGTTCTCTCAACGATCCATTGTATGACTTTTGGTTGAATGGGCTTTTTTCTAGCAAACGTTTTCTCCAAACACTCTGATGATAGCGTTCAATTCATTGGGTGTTAATGTTTAAGGGCTTACCTATTTCTTTCATTGTGACCTTCAAAGCATTTGTGACCTTCAAAGCGATTTGTGTGAATTTGTTGCAAAGCATTTGATATTACTTGAAAAAATTGTGGCTATGTAGCTCTGTACATTATGGCAATGTGATTCTGCGGTTCTACTTTCTAAGTCCAAGTTCCATGTAATGTGTTTGGGGTTATTTCAAATTTTTAATAAAAAGTAGAAGAATCTTTGAATTGTGGCTATGCGTGCTCGTGAGAGAAATATGGAAATTGTTTTGTTGATGAGATTAATGATTGACTCTGTTGATGAGATATAATGTTGGATTGAGTTAGGACTCGAATGTGATTGACTCGTGAAATAAATGTTGAGTGTAATTGTGTGTCCCTGGTTGGTAGGCTGGTAATTTTGTTATATTTTGAAATTGATGGCTCGATTAGTCATAGGTGGCTGAATTTTTTTACCCGTATTGCTTGCCGTAATTTTTGAGCTGTTTCTTGTCACAAGTTGCATTTAATGTATGAACTATAAAGTGTTGGATTGAGTTGAATTAATTGCGTGAAAGTTGAACTTGTTTATTGAATTAACTTAGAATTTTTGTGGACAAGCTAAATTTTGTGAAATTCGTCGATTTTTTCTTACATGATCTAATTGACTAATTTTGAATCAAATCATAATTTTTGTGATGTTGTATCCAAGAAAAGTTTGGCTGGATATTTGTATCCAAAATTTCGAGTTTGATGGAAACATGTTTCAAAGATGTGGTTGCTAATTGGTTATGTTGTCTACATACATGTTGGCCTCTCGAATCTTTTTCAAGAAACAAAATAGAGAGGCATTTGTTCATTACATGGAAAATGAACCTGAGCTCGCTCTTTCATATTTGAGCATGTTTGAAGTTGAAGATGTTCAAAACTATAGATAGTTTATAGTATTGTGTTATGTTTGAACTTGAACGTGAATTTCTATTTGATGTTGAACATGAGATTATATGGCATAATCTTTGAACTGAATTGTTGTTATGGTCTATTCATTGCACTTATTAGACAAATGTTTTGGGAAATTATGGAAACAGTTATTTTGTTTAGACAATATGATCATAATTGTTTATTGACATTCTTTGTTTGGTTGCACAGATGTCGATACCTCGATACAGACGGCGATAACTACGAAAATGCAAATAGATTATATATTATAAAGAAGAATAGATTACTTGCAACTAGAGTAGTTCTTTGTTGCTATCTCAAATTATCGTTCTCTATATGTACACAAACGAGAAAAGAGAACATCAATTCTTTCCGGACATGGATGGGTAGAAGAATTGAAGAGGAAATGAAAATCGATTTTTTGAGCAATTTCGGATGAGAAAGCATGTGTTTAGAAATTTGGTAAGCGAATTGACTCAACACTTTGGATTAAAGCCAACACAGCATGTCGGCGTTGAGGAAGCCGTGGCCATGTTTTTGTACATGATTGGTCATGGAGCCACTTACAGAGACGTTGAAGAGAGATTTCAACATTCTGGAGAGACAGTGTGGAGGCAATTTAATCGTGTATTAAACTCTGTTGAAAGTTTAGGACTTGAAATTATTAAGCCTGCTGATAATATGTTTAGAGATGCTCCAAAATTTATCGAGGAAGATGAACGATATTGGCCATACTTTAAGGATTGTATAGGAGCTATAGATGGCACTCACATTGCTATTCATGTTCCTATTGATAAAAAGATTCCTTTTATTGGCGAAAGGGAATAACTACCACAAATGTTCTTTCTGTTTGTGATTTTAATATGTGCTTTACATTTGCTTTGGTGGGTTGGGAATGCTCGCACATGATACAAGGATTTTCATGGATACTCTTAGAAAGCCGCGGTTACATTTTCCCACCTCCTGAAGGTAATTATTTAATTTTATTGTGAATGATGGCAATTATTATTATACGGTTGTTCCAAATATAACGACATTTTATTACGGCTTTTTAGGACCATATAGAAATACAAGATATCATCTTCCTCAATTCAGATTGGCCCCAACTTTTAGATTACAAAATGAAATCTTCAATTATCGTCACTCAAGTTTAATGAGTGTCATTGAAAGAACATTTGGAGTTTGCAAAGCAAGGTGGGGGATATTGCGAATATGACCAACTTTGAGCTTAACACTCAATTTGCTATCATATGGGCAACCTTTGCTCTTCATAATTATATAAGGAGAATGGATTCGGTGATATAGATATGCTTAGAAGATTTGAGAACGTTGATGTGTTTGAAGATAATGATGATGATCATAGAGAATATGAATGGGAAGGGCCAACTCAAAACTTCTGTTAGATTGATGGAAGAAACAAGGAATGCTATTAGAGATCAATTGTTAGATAGAGGTCAAAGCATCGTTAACTTTTAGTAACTTGTAGTATGATGAATGTTATTTCGTATTTGGAATATGGTACAATATGACTTTTTTTTTTTAATTAATGCATTGGTTATATAGCATGATATATACTATTTAATTTTTGTTTTTTAGTCATTTTAGTGTATAAATTAAAAGAAATATTTGATAACAACTTTGATTTATATGGGTCTATGAAAAATTATATCAACAGTTTAATTTTAATATTATTCAAATTCAATTATATTATAAGTTTAAATTCAAATCACACATACTAAAGAGAGGTAGTAAACTTAATGATTATGAGGTAAATTTTCAATTTTGTCTTCATTTATAAATAAGTATCTTTCAACTCTTTTTTCTCTCTATATTTTCATTGGTACAATTAATATGAGTAAAATTGTCATAATCTCATTTATTACCTGAAAGAGGACTTATAAATAAGACCAAATTTTTTGGTCAAAAAAAACTTGTAAATAGAATTAAAATGGTAAAATGAGTTTTGTCTAAGATTTACTTGAATAAATACTTTTGAGAACTGTAAACGTGATACCAAACAAGTTTTACACGATTAAAAAGCTACTTTTGAACACTCGTAATTCCAAAAAACCACGTGAACTACAATTCACATTCCTCATACAAGACAAATGGAGTATTGACGCCAATTTCAAGACATGTCTTATCCATACTGCTCAACAACTTCACAACCGCACCATTTACTTCCAACTTTCAACTACATTGTACATCTCCATTCACACACCTACATCATTAATTAATGGAAAAATTAAATGACATTTAGATCTTAACTAAGAAACAATATCACAAAAGTCTCTGAACTTATTAAAAACAAGTAAAAAAGCAACCATTGAAAAGTGAAGAAGCTTACTTTTGACAAATTTTGACACTGTTCTGATTTTTTTTTTTAATTGGGACCTTAATGTCATTTTCCCTTAATTAATCTATGTTAACATTAATACTCCATTAGTCAATTATATACCACTCTGGTCCTATTTATAATTCAATTTTAACTAAATCTCACATACCAAAGAGAAGTAGTTAACACAATGATTATGTGGGTTATGATTGAGTATTTTTCAACTACTTCTTCTCTTTCTATCTTTATGGATATAATTAATATGAGTAAAATTGTCAGAATCTCATTTATTACATGAAATTGGACTTATAAATAGGACCAATTTTTTTTAATCAAATTGGACTTATAAATAGGACCAGAGTGGTAAGTCATTTTTAGAAAAATGTTTTGGTCCATAATAATTACTCTAAGTAAATGTAACTCATTATATTTTTCTCTCTACTTCAAAACCTTATCTAATATGGGTGACTTGGAAAATAAGTTTCAATTTAAAACATATTTAAATGAATTGAATTTGTTGAATTAGTTGAAGTGTCTTATATTATGAATTGGATGAAGTATTTGAATTACTAGATATATTCATCTAGTTCTATTTAGAAATCACTTTCAGTATGTTTCACATATACTAAGAAAGATGTTAAATTTCATTAACCCTTTCTTAAAATTGAACAATTTTCCAACTTTACCCCCTATAACCCATAAAAACAAAATCAATACAAAAACAAATGAAGAGTAAAATTATACTACATTTATATGAAAGATTTCTCTCCCTGAATAGATATGACAAAAAAAATTTCTCTTACTATCTCTCTACTCTATAAATAGAACCAAATGAGTATATTTCATCTCTTCAGCTTTTTATTTTTTGCCAGCATCTCTTCAACTTGCTCTCCTGTATAACACACGCACACATAAACTGTTAGCAAAAAAAAAAAAAAACATAAAATAAACTATAGTCATATACTATTTTGATTTGGATGAAGTTTGAGATGAATTGTATCATTAATATATGCATAAAAATATATACATAAAATAAACTATAGTCATATACTAATTGTCTGAAAATTTAATTTGTTTTTTCATTTTTATCCCAAATATGGTATACATGTCTATCTCGTCTCTTTTTCAACGTATGTATTATCTCTCACCTACCCTCTTTATGGATATTTATAGAGTATGTCAAAGATCATAATCTCTCGGTTTTATGGATATTTATAGGAGCTGGCTGGTGGAAAAAGAAATGTTTCACTGTTATGAACTTATGATCCACTAATTATAATGGAATAAAAACTTACCCTGGAGCACCCAACCACACACTAACGAACATAATTAATGTTAATGTTCAAGCATATATATTGAACTTTCATTATATTTCAATGAGAGAGAAGTACTGATAGCCACTCGTATTAGAATTCCAACACGTAGGCATATATCTTGAGAATTCTGGAGACTATGGTAAGTCTGAGACTCTATCGATCTCTTGTATCTCACATATGGTGATGAATTTACTAGCATTCTCTTCTGAAGAATTCAAACTTCTAATTTTACTCACTCGATCTCTTTGTAATTAGGTTATCCCGGTGATTATGGTGGCTCTAGTCGTAGTGATGACTCCTCTTATCGTCGGTCTCCTATGCACCGCTCACTTTATCTCGACGGCCAAGGTCATTCGGAACCACCGTGATCACGTGATGGGGGTGGTGGCCGGAGATCATTCACAAGCATGGCGGCGGCGCTCAGCCTTTGGAGGTGGCCATGTAGTTCGCCATCACTACTTGATGAGTGAAACAGAGATGATTCGATCACCAGCACCACATGTTGAGGCTTATTAATGGTTCTAACTAATGAGATGAAAGTAAAGGTCGTGGAAGCGAAGATTGTGAAGTGATAATATACGTACGGTGTCACTGTGTTATTATATTATAACTGAGTTTAATTAACACTTAGGTATGTGATTTATTATATTAATGCTCCAGAATGAAGTGTGTATGTTGATACATCGATCTAAATACAAGAATGTAAGAAGTGTGCCTGCTAAGAGAGGGCATACATATATATAGTCAAGGTGTGTATATTGTCTTGGAAATTAATATTGGAATTGAATAATCCCTGTTATGTGTATGTGTGTATTAGCTAATTGAGAGAATGACTACGAATCTACGATCGTGTCTGTATTTATTGTAGCTAATTACGTATGGTAATATTAAGAAGATAGAGTACTTTTAAGAAAATTAACTAAATTTAATCAATTTAATCTAATTAGATTAGTTAAAAATGACCTCTTTCTCTCGGGATAATAAAGGCAAGCCGAAGCTTGAAAATGTGAAGTAGGAACTAGATTATAAGACTCTAGCCCCTAATACAACAAGTAGAAAGATACCAAAGAGTTACATGATTGCTTATCCTTCAAAACTATATCCAGACAACCTTTGGGGATAGTTGGAATCATAACCACATCAGCACCAATGGCAACACTATGGCCCTCCTTGGCCATGTAATCAACACAAGATATGTTTTCTCTTGGAGTATGATGAAGCTTCACGTCCTAGTCTTGGAACAGAAGGTCTCTAGTCGCCCCAACAATGTTTTTAAGGGGATGATCAGTAGGGCAATCTCTCATAAGGATATTGACGGCATCAAGAGAATCGGAGTATATGACGATTCTCTGTAACCCCATCTGAAGACCAATCTATAAACCTATCAAGATAGCATAGATTTCAGCTTCAATGACAAAAAGAAGGCCAAGGGGTTTGTAAAAACCCATCAACCAATCCCCTTGAGTATTTCTTAATACTCCCCCACACGCTGCTTGGTGTTGTTGAAGCACCGATCCGTCCACATCAATGCGGACCGTGTTCTCAGGAGGGGGTGTCCAGGATTTCTCCTCTATCTTGCCCAGTTGGAAAATCTGGTGGTTTAGCTTTTCATTTGCTCCATTTTCCATGAGAAGGTAGCTGCATCGGTGAAGCATCTCCCTTGTTTCTGTGCTCACTCCCTGAAATAGAATTTTACATCTAGTTGTCCAAAGAATCCAACACCCCAAGCTAAAGATTATTGTCCATGAGAAGTTTTGAAATCTCCCTTTGCTAGGCTTGTGCCTGATATTCCAGTTAAGCCAAACCTGCAAGCTGCCAGAGAAAAACTGAGAGAAAAAGTTAGGTTTTAAAATCAATTTCCACAAATTTCTAGCACGCTCACAATCTCGAATTATGTGAATCACACTTTCCTCACTATTGCATTGAAAAGGGTAATCATTATCATTGGTAAGGCCCTTCCTGACCCGAAGAGAGTTGGTGACAAGTCTCTCGTGACCAACTAGCCACATAAAATATTTAAGTTTTTCGGGAAGTTGCCATTTCCACACATGGGTCCAGAAGTTATTAGTACTTGCTTATTCACTGTCAGAGAGATACTGGTAGGCTGATTTTACGGAGAAACTCCCATCCTTTGTTGCTCTCCAAGTAAAACAGTCCGGGGAATTGTTGCATGGTGGATTCAGTTGTAAAATGATGTTTATAATATCCGGAGGTAGAACTCCAAGCCATCTGTGATAGTCCCACTGTCCATTTGACAGAAGGTGATCCCTAACCGTCTCATCTTTGTTGACAGATGAGGGAAACTGAATAAAGGATAAGATAGGTTGATCAAGAGGAAGTCAGAGGTCAGTCCAAAACTTGGTACCCGCCCCGTTATTGACCTTTTTACCAACACCACTGAGAAAATTATCTCAAACTTCAACAATCACACACACACACACACACACACACACACACACACACACACACACACACACACACACACACACACACACACACACACACACACACACACACACACACACACACACACACACACACACACACACACACACACACACACACACACACACACACACACACACACACACACACACACACACACACACACACACACACACACACACACACACACACACACACACACACACACACACACACACACACACACACACACACACACACACACACACACACACTCTCTCTCTCTCTCTCTCTCTCTCTCTCTCTCTCTCTCTCTCTCTCCCTCTCTCTCTCTCTACATATATGTATATATGTGTGTATTATCGGAGGGAGTACTTACCCTATTCTATTTTTAACTAACTTACATGTGTATCAATATACAGTTAGTTAATATCCTAAAAATGTTCAAATCCTTTCAATTATATCTTCCATCAAATACAAATGATTTTCTATTGGAATGGATCAAATTATAGGACCGGGGTCTAATAATTTTTTAATCTTTTAGGGGCATTTTTAGGATAGATTATATATGTGTCTGTGTGCGAAAAATAGTGTCAATTAATTCATGTTTTAATATTGACAAAGTATAATAGCAAAGATTAAATAAAATATTTTAAATTTTTTAAGAATTAAATAAAAAATTGAGTAAAAATAGAGAAATCCTAAAAGTAAAGGGGAAAATTAGATTGAAGGACCTAGAGGAAAAGATATTTATGGAGAAAGACCATAATAATTGTAATTATTTAGAAAGACCAAATATAAAAATATAAAATTAAAAGTACTAAAATGTCCCTAACAAAATCTTTTTCATTATATTCCCTCCTACATCCTCTTCTTCATTTTATTTTTAAAACTAATACAAAATTCTAAGTTTCATTAAATTAAACAATAGTTTCTCAATTTTCATTTTTCACAACTTGGATATATATCAATGGAAAAAAAAATGCATTCTTCAATTTGTAAAAATTATATATATATATATTTTTTAAAATCAACAAATTTTAATTAAGAATGGAATTATACAATTTTAATAAAAGTCAAGGTTTTTTATAATTTATCATATATGTTAAACCAAGAAATTTTGTATGATTTATTTTAGAAGAAATTTATGTGGGTTAAAAAATTCATGTAATGTTAATAAAATTAAAAAATATGATTAACCTATTATATCCTGAAAATATGAAATAAATTTAGTTTTTATTTTTATAAAAAGAGCTTAATTGATATAAACGTAGATAATATAAATCAGACAACTTGATGATAACAATTGGTGAAAAAAAAAAATTAAAAAAAAAAATGAGTGTGACAGTTGTTAATTAAATAATATATTGAAAAATAAGATATGATCATATCATGATGATGGACAGTTTTATTTTTAATTTTAATTATTTTTTTAATTATGAATACAAGAAATAATACATGATGTTTAATTAGGGGTAATTTGGTATTTTTAATTTATATTATGATATTTGATCCTTTATAATAAATATTCTTTTCTTTAGGTCCTCTATTTTAATTTTCCCAAAGTAAAATTATCGCTTTGTTAAAAAAAAAAAATTTTGCTCAATTAACGGAAGAAATTTGGATATGAAGAAAAGGTATACGTTGACACGAGAAAAGGGAAGGTTGAAAAAAATAGATGGTAGGGAAAACATGAGAAATAATGGAGAAGAATAAGGAAAAGAATGCCACATCGTCGTCAAAGAGAAAAGCTATATGCACTCTCAGCCAAGAAAAACACACATCACTCTCTTCTTCTTCCTCCCCTACCTGAACCACTTGAACGTACGTAACACCTAACACGTCTCTTATATAAATAAATCACAACTCTTTGATCGACATAGTGGCAAATAGATTGATGAATAGAGCTAGCTAGCTAGATGGAGTCACAAGTCTTCATCATCATCTCGATCTGGATGCAATAAAGCTTTTTTCTTTAACTTTTTGTTGTAGGCTAGCCGGGTATATACGTACACTTATATAAAATGCATCATCAAGCAGTCAAAAGCAATCTATGTGGTTCAAGTAGAGAGAAAGAAGAGATTATTATTATTGGACCAAAAGGATGTGAATGTGATCATCAACCCCTTTGCCCTAAACCCAGAAAGGTTTCTCCTGCAATTGCTGAGTTCCTCAAGCCACTCAGATGTAGCACTCACAGGTTTATCTTGGTGCTAATTAAGAAAATAATTATCTTTGATTCATTGGGTGTGTGTGTGTTTGTATATATATATGTGTGTGTGTGTGTATGCTTCAATTCTGCTGATTTGATTTTCTTTTTCTACCAGCCATCCGAATGCCAGGGAAGAAAGCGGAGTTCTTAACATGATCGCAGAAAAGGTTCAGGCTTATATTGGATCAATCATCATCAAAATGACCACTTATTATTATTATGGCGAAAGTTCAAATTAAGCAATGACAATTTAGCTAAGAGCACCCATAAGAACTATATATTTTTTTCGGGTGTAAAAGTAGAAATAAACAATTTATTTTAGAGTAGATATAGCAACAATATTCATTAAGGAGACTTAACTTTCTTTATCATTATTCTCTCTATTATTTTAATTTTTTAATGGGAAAATGTCACTTAGACCCCATGAAAATAATTTTATTTCAATTAACCCTTAAAATATTTTTCAGTGAAAAGACAATAATGTCTTTACTTAATTTTTTCACAAGAGTATTTACAAAAAAAATATGAGAATTTGTAAGACAAATAATTACAAGATAAATATATGAATGACCAAATTTTTTTGACTTCCCAGTCATTCACATGTTTGCCTTGTAAATGTCTTGAAAATACCCATATTTATTTTATAAACGTTCTTATGAAAAAGGTAAAGGAAGTTAAATCTCCTTAACGACGTTGCTATATATATATGCTTCTGAATAAATTGTTTATGTTTATTTTTGTACTCGAAAGAAAATAGATAGTTCTTATAGATGTTCATATATAGCGAAATTGTTAATTACTAAATTTACACATTTACTCTTATTATTATTATTATGAAAATAGGTGATTTATAGGGTATGTTTGAACGTATGTGCAGAATTCAAATGAGAAGGAATTGGGGTGCAGTACAGGATGCTTACCTTCATGTTACTCAGGCTCTCCACCACGCAGAACAGAAAACCCATTGGTTCATGACGTCCAGTTTCTTCATCATCAAATGGACATTAACGTTTCACCATGTTCACGCACCAATCTCTCTGCAGATAACTGTGCATTTACCACCTCTGCCTGATGATTCTCAATAGTGGAAACTCATGATGATCATCTGTCAATATATTAATATAGATTATACAATACATAAAATCGATCTATATATATAACGAGTTGTATTATTTACTAGAGCCTTGGAAAATATATATGCATGGCTCATTTTTTACCCTTGCAAAGGATATATAATACCAATTGAGACATTATTCATCCTCTGAGAGACATTATTGTTGAGACTAGAGATCTTTTCTTCTGAGATTGGAATGTTGAGCTCCACTATACCCCGAGAAATAATATTCTATGTGCTGACTACATGGCCAAGCAAGGTCACGATACTCCCGATGATGTGGATGAAGTGTTAGTCCCGACAGTTCCCACAGGTTGTCTTGATCAATTGGCCTGCTGTCACTAGTTCTGTTCTAGTTTGTTGTATTGGGGGCTAGATCTTCATGGTCTAATCCCCTTCCCTTTTCTTCAAGCTTCGGCTTGCTTTCTTTTCCCAAAAAAAAAAACCAATTGAGAGGGATAAGCTGTCTTTTTCTTTTTAATCTTTTTGTAGGTAGAAAACAATAATTAGCACAAATTAATGTTGCGTGATCGAGTCCCTATATATATAGATCAATAGATTTTGAATGTATTTTGTGTAGAATAATAATAATTAAGGTTTCTCATGAGCCAATTGTTTTACGGTAAATTTGGGAAGTTCCTGTATGTATTTGCAGTCTCACTATATCTAATTAATTAGGATTAACACCTATAATGCAGGCAGCAAGAGGATATCGTAATTAAAGAAACAAGGAACCATTTTCATCCAACCATTTTTTTCCCTCTCAAAATAACGACTTAGATTCTCACTATTAATCCATTCTAGATTATGTTTTGCTAAAATTAGGCAGATCTCTCTTCTTCTTTTTGCAAAACTTATACTTTAGTCCAATTCTCAACACCATTAGAAATATTTTGTTAAAGATTCTAAAATACTTAATTTATTATTTGTAATCATATATTAAGAAATTTAAAATTATTAATTTGTCTTCGTTATCTAATGGGAAAATTAAAATAAAGGACTTAGATAAAATAATATTTAATTAGAAGGACCATAAAAACTGTAATTATTAAAGAAGACCAAATAAGCTTAAATATACTCAATTGCCCTTTAAATTCTCAGTTGCTTCCCCAATGCAGAAAACAAAAAATAAAGTGTCTTCTTCCCTCCCGTGTGAGGACCAAATGTTAAAATATAAATATAAAAATACTAAATTGCACTTAAACCTATGACCTTCTTACAACACAACGAAAACAAGAAAAACTCAAATGCCTTCTTCCCTCCCTATTAGGAATTGGAGCCGCCCACTACCGCCATGATCTTCATTGCCCCAATAAGCATCCATTTTTTTGATTGTCGCTTGCCTTCTATTAATGATGAAATAGTCTAAAACAAAGAAAATATATCATCAAGAGCACGAGTGGTTGTACCAATAGAAGAAGAAACGTGAGCTTGCTGCAACATGGAGTTTACAGGTAATAACACAACTGCTCATTATTTGCAAGGTATACAAGGATGTGGGATACGGAAGGAGCTAAAATGCCTTCCTTGTTGTTTGTGAAAATGGCAACGACAAAAAGGAAGGTTTGGTCATTGGAGAGAAGAAGACGCTTTGTTCTTTGTTTTTTACGTTGGAGAAGCAACTGAGAATTTGAGGGGCAATTTAGTACTTTTAAACTTATTTGGTCCTCTTTAATATTATAATTTTTATGGTCCTTCTAATAAAATATTATTTTATCTAGGTCCTTTATTTTCATTTTCCCTAATCTAATTGTGTACTCTCTCCCTATTTACAGGGACGAAGCCAGGAATTTTAGTGACGGGGGCGAAAATAAAAAATGTTATATCATAAATAAAGTACTTAAAATACAGTCTAATATATAAAAAATTAAAATAAATTTATCACATAATAGCTCCACTTGCATTGGTTTGGGCGCCCTAATCTACCAAGAATGGACTATGGTTCCAACAAATTACTCCCTCCGATCCATAATATAAGACATATTTAGAAAGTTGATTTTTATCCTAAATATAAGACATAGTTTTCATATTCGTTAAAAATAATCAAGGAAGATAGTGAATGAAAAAATTAGGGAAGATGATAACTAGGGTATTTTAGAAAATACATGTCAAATTAACTTATTTAACCAACTTTCTTATTCTATCTAAATTAGATAAATATATCTTATATTTAGAACCCAAGAATTATTAACTAGATTTTTAAAATACAAATGATGAAAGACAATAGAATCAAAGTGGCTTAGCTTATTAAGCTTGTATATACATGTAGATATCTCCTTATATTTTATTAAGGTATGACAATTTCAAACTCAAAAGTTAAGGACCAAATACAAGCAAGATTATGTGAAACTACTATATATTGATATCAAAAAATAAGCAAGTTATACATAATAAGTTTCTCTTACATGAAGTCAAAATATTAAAACAAACCACAAAAAAAGAAAGATATCTCCTTATATACATACAATTTTTTTTTTAAAAAAAATATATTTAGGGGGGTGCGGGGGCCACCCCTAGCCCCCTAAATCCGCCACTGCCTATTTTATATTTATATATATATATATATATATATATATATATATATATGATAATATTTAAATATATAATTTAAAAATGCTGTATTAAGATTAACATATACATGCTTGAAATATTATTTTAGCTAAACTATGTATTTAAATTTTAAAATAATTACTAAATAAATAAGCTTACTTTACTTAAAAATAAAAATAAAAATATGAATAAAAAATTTAGAAAAATATGCATTATTTTTTTTTTGGGTACAAGTAACTTGAAGATTTTTAAACAACATCGATGTTTGAAGAGCGGTATTTTTTTTGGGGTCCAAAACGTGGTTTTTGTTTCTCTTGAGAAAACCATATTGAGTGTTTGTCAATTCATAAAAAAGTGCTTCTCGAGCATAAACCATGGTTTTGAAATTTTGTTGTCAAACACTCTCAAAAAAGCTGAAAGTGCTTTTTTTAGCTAAAACCATCATTTTAGAGAAGCTGACATTTTCTGCTTTTGAGAGGGTTGGTGAGCATTTTTCGAATTTCTTTTCTTCTATCTCTTCTCTCTTTTTTCTTCAAAAAATTGAAGCTTGAAGCCGTGCTGGTGGATCCAAAGTGAAAAATAGGCTTTACCTTTGCTTCTCTGTGCTTCTGAAAGGTATGATTGAATAGGGAATCACCGAAAAGGATTTGGGTATCAGAAAGGAGGAAGACTGTCTCCATCCTTTGACTAGGGACTCGAGATTTAGGGATCTGGGTGTCCTAAGACGAGCTGAGCAATAACTTTGGGGATTTGCATTTTTTTTTTCTTTTTGATTAATTAGTTGTTGAGTTTGCTGGATTAAAGAACTTTTCAATTTAAGTTTTTTAAGATGATGATATATTGGTTTGAATTTGATTATGTTTTGCTGATAATGGCATTGAGTGAGGGTAGGAGAGAGAGGGAGCCAAGAAAAAGATGACACCGAACTCAATGGCACTGTGAATGGATGTACAGGAGGCAGAAGGGAACAACGAAGGTAGTTGACACCTACCATCAACAATCGTGTAGTAGACTGTTTCATTGTTAAAATTATATGGGAGAATCCTTGCCAAGGCCCAATTAAGGCCCAAAATTGCAAAAAGGGCCCCAACCACTTTCCTCTACCACAAATGGCCCTAGGGCCTTGATGGGTATTTTGGCAGAAAACGAAATTACATTGGTGCCCTTAGTAAAAGTCTGAAATTATTAATGATTTGCCTCCCTAAAAATTAGATCAACCCCTCTGAAAGCTGCGACCTGAATCAGTAGCAGTGGTGATTGACCTTCCCCCGTTATCTATCGCAGTCCTCTTCTCATCAGTCGCGGTGGCGATTAACCTTCCACCGTTATCACAGTCCTCTTCTCATCGATCGCGGTGGTGATTGACTGAATCAATTAGCGAACTTTGTGTCTGAGAGAGATGAATCCTTTAACCCTAGTGAAGCGATTCAGAATATCAATTCCAAAGAAGCTTCTCGGGCATCGGCGACGAGGCTTCTGGCACGCCAAGTACGAAGATTACGCTTATGTATTCGTCGACGGCATTCCCTTCGATCTAACGAAGGGTGATCTTCTAGCCGTTTTTGCTCAGTAAGTCTCTTCTTTTTTTTTTTTTTTTTTCCGTTTTGATTAGTGCTCCTGTTACATTTGAAAATTAGGTTACTATCCCCTTCTAACCAATTTTATTTAATAGATGTTTTCTTTTTCAATTTCTTCCTGCTGTGTGTGCCTTCCAATTTATGAGCCATTACCTATGGGAGTAGCAATATGCCGTGGGAGTGCCGTAGGATTATTATGAGCTAGAACTCGTTGTTGCTTTGGCTATCATTATGCCTAATTTTGTTCTTTATGAAATCTGATTTTTGATTTTTCTCTAATATCTGCTAGTAATTTGTGTAAATCCAGATACGAAGAAGTTGTTGATGTAAATCTTGTTAGGGACAAAGATACTGGGAATTAGATGTTTGACCATTGAAATTGGGCCTGTCTTCAAGGTTTAAGATGTAAATTTTGATGTGCCTATGATTTAGTCTTTGATGAGGTGAGTTTATCATATCATAATATAGATGCTAATATATTAATTGCGAATTTTGATGTCAGCCTTCAATAAGGAGCATTGTAGGCCTTGTTTCATGGTCAGACTTGTTATTGAGCTTGGAGAGTTAAGCTCAAAGCTCTATTATTGGAATTTGGATCCCAATTTAAAAAATCTTCACTTCCGTATTCTTGTTTCTGTTATAATTTTAAGTTTTAGTAATGATTTCAAGGATTTTTAGAACAACTGCACTTCTGGTTCTATCTCTTTGTGACAACTTAAGAGAGATAGGAACCAAAATGTGCCATGCCTCTTGCTTTCTCATCTTGGTTTATTTGAGCAACTGAAACTTCAAAGTTAATTGACATGGCGATATTGGCCACCATTTCTGGTAAACATCTGTCACATTGATTATGTTCTTTCACCTTGGAGCCTCATGTAATGTTTCCAAGGTTTTAATAATATAAAGGAGGCCTAATGCAGCTTTACATTTCTTTCTTTTTTTGTTCGAGTGCAATGCTTGAATCTTCAAGACATATGATTGTGTTCTTGATGTGGTTATTTTAAATGAATTTTCATTTCTGATATGCAGGGAGATTGGACAGTTTTGTTGCATTTTATAGCCTCTTTCGTTCGATGTTTAGTTTTCTCCTCATTTTGTGTTGACCATGATTTTTGCTTTAGTTGTAAATGTGCTGAATTTTGTGAACCAAATCCTTTGCTTAATTCATGATACAAGTTTGTGTGTTATTTCATGCTAAATTGAGTTCCTTGTTGTGTCTATCCAGAGAGCTGCAAACACAGGTTGGGGGCCCCTGAGGATATGGAACTCGAGCGAAGAGATCGTCGTAGGAGGGAAGACACTAGCTTAAGGAAGCCCAGATAATGATGAGTTTGAACCTAGGACGAGAGATTCCGATAGATGGGAAGAAAAGAGGCACAAGAGACAATATGATTATGGAAATAGATGAGCTTGAGTTTAGAAGTATTAGGCATAGTAAATGGATAATACGGTGTTCATGTTCTTAGAGTCGTGTGGCTCTCTATAAAGAAAGATTTATAGTGCATCATAAGTTTTTACAAAAAACATTATGGTAGGAAGCATCCTTTTATGTACATAGGTTGATTTGTTTTTAAGTTTATCTAAATTTCAGTGGTTGTATAACATATTTTATAATAGCAATTGTGCATAACACTTGAGTACATATTTAGGACAAAGTTTTGTAAATTTTCTGATGTAAGTAACATGATATTTGAATATGAATGAGAATGACAATTGTAACCCATGTTATTGTTGTTAATGACCCCTGTTATTGTTGTAAATGACCCCTGTTATTGTTGTTAATGACCCCTGTTATTGTTGTAAATGACCCCTGTTATTGTTGTAAATGACCCCTGATATTGTTGTAAATGACCCATGTTATTGTTGTAAATGACCCCTGATATTGTTGTAAATGACCCCTGATATTGTTGTTAATGACCCATGTTATTGTTGTTAATGACCCATGTTATTGTTGTTAATGACCCAAGTTATTGTTGTAAATGACCCCTGATATTGTTGTAAATGACCCCTGATATTGTTGTAAATGACCCATGTTATTGTTGTAAATGACCCATGTTATTGTTGTTAATGACCCATGTTATTGTTGTAAATGACCCCTGATATTGTTGTAAATGACCCTGTTATTGTTGTAAATGACTCATGTTATTGTTGTTAATGACCCATGTTATTGTTGTAAATGACCCCTGATATTGTTGTAAATGACCCATGTTATTGTTGTAAATGACCCCTGATATTGTTGTAAATGACCCCTGATATTGTTGTTAATGACCCCTGTTATTGTTGTTAATGACCCCTGTTATTGTTGTAAATGACCCCTGTTATTGTTGTAAATGACCCCTGATATTGTTGTAAATGACCCATGTTATTGTTGTAAATGACCCCTGATATTGTTGTAAATGACCCCTGCTATTGTTGTTAATGACCCATGTTATTGTTGTTAATGACCCATGTTATTGTTGTAAATGACCCCTGATATTGTTGTAAATGACCCCTGATATTGTTGTAAATGACCTCTGTTATTGTTGTAAATGACCCATGTTATTGTTGTTAATGACCCATGTTATTGTTGTAAATGACCCCTGATATTGTTGTAAATGACCCCTGTTATTGTTGTAAATGACTCATGTTATTGTTGTTAATGACCCATGTTATTGTTGTAAATGACCCCTGATATTGTTGTAAATGAACCATGTTATTGTTGTAAATGACCCCTGATATTGTTGTAAATGACCCCTGATATTGTTGTTAATGACCCATGTTATTGTTGTAAATGACCCCTGATATTGTTGTAAATGACCCCTGTTATTGTTGTTAATGACCCCTGTTATTAACAACAGTTCTATAATCCACATACAGAAAGATAACTCATGGTCCAACTGGCAGGACATACGGCCAAAAACAAGTTGAAGATAATTCAATAGTTAAAATATTTAAAAACAAAGAAAGACTAAGGAATACACCAGTAAGGATTGGCAACGTCCAAATAGCTAATGCAGTAAATAAATTGTTCACATTCAAAGTGAACACAGATAAGTATCAGCTGAAGAAATCTCCAATAAAAATTTACAGTCTTTATCAATGCACTACTTAATCTGCTCATAATCACTATCAAGTCCTTCGTAGATGACTCGGCGGCCATCGCTGAAGGTCCATGTGGAATAATCTTCTGTATCAAAGGGGCCACAATAGTGGTGCGAAAAATTTCTTCGACATTCTTGGTGTTATCAATGGCAGCATATGCTCGTAAGCAATTGTATATTGCAGTTGCATCTCGGTGCTCTAGACCATCTACAAAGCAATGGCCCAAGCTTGCATCCATTATTAGGCTAGCATTTTGTATCCTCTTCTCCATATTTTCAATAAAAGGCGGGTTCAGATCGGCATAATTGAGAAAAAGAGATTAGCACAGAATGTAACATGGTCTAAAAAACAAAACTAAGAAACAATTTTACATTTTTTCGCTCAAATAGGCCATATCTTAGAGTTTACATGTTACAATGAATTGACAATTTCAAGCTCTAAAAACTCTTCATATAAAGATCAAGATACACACACACACACACATGTAACATGTTTTTAACTTTTAAGACACATATCAGGCAATAAGCTACCTGTCTCTCTAAATTTTGGCCCATTTACTCTTGGCATACCTTGACCATGTTTTAGAAAGCTTTTCCAGTATTTGACATAACAAAGTTAAAAGTACATAAAGGTGTGGCTATGCAGTTTACACCACATCGTGATGAAATGACAAGAAAGACAGGAACTGTATCCAGGTAGGTAATTAAAAAAAAAAAATCCTCCAAAAGTATAGTTCCATTACATTATTTATACTTAAGAATAAGCTCAAAGAGCCAATAATTATAGATGGATAAAGTAGTGTGGTTTTCAAACCAATTTGTAATTCCTTCACAAAATATTCAGCTTCCATTACATTCCAACCTGTAGTTTTCAACTCATTTGTTTAAATCAATTTCTTTTTTCTTTCACAACCTTTGATAAAGTGAAGGAAATTAAAACAAACCTTCGCATGTGTGACATAGAACTTCAGCCGGTTCATCTCACTGGCGATTCTCTCAAGTAGCATGCTTTGAGTTTCTCTAACACTGGTCCTATTCTCAACATGTTGCACGAAATCCCATTACTCATGGAGTTTCTCTCCGCCAAATTTACATCTCCATTTGACCAATCGGTAGGCACACTAGGGTGCTCCTTTATTAGTTTTTCAACCCGGAATCATATGAAAAGAAAAATATATAATACTATGAAAATAACATTAGTGCACTTGATATGTCATTTGGATCCTAAAGTGAATAGATTCTAGAGCTCGAAAGGTATCTTGCATAACTTCTTTGTAGCAACTCCTCCTGCTTAAAAGAAAAGGGACCGATGTGTTTAAATTAATTATTTCAATCTCAAATACTCAATGTTCCTAGTTAGAATTAGGAAAAGAAATGTCAATGAAAACAGGATATAGGAGCAGCAAGTTTTGACATGCGACGGAGAATAGTTGGTTACAATAGTACATGAAAAGAAGTGAGGTAAAGGAAGAAAAGTATAGATGTAACTTAAGAACATGTAAATGATAAAATTAAACATGGAAAACGGATTGCAAGTAGGTGTGCACCCAATCAGGGGTAGCTAGTCAGAGATTTTGTTATTCCAAATCAATATTCTAACTTACTGAAACACCCTCCAAGCATGGAGGCCTGTAAGTGCATTTCCAACTACATCATATAATTTGCCAGCAAGTTTCCTAATTCCACTAAGAAAGAAATGTATTCTTTCGTTTAAGCAATTTACCAATAATACAGTCCTCTGAGAAACACAAATTTTAAATCTTCAAAGATTGTTTGTAAGCACAAAATTCATCCTTAATATACAGTAAGGGGATTGTGGTTTTACTTTCTACAAGATGGTTACTAAAGGACTTCTGTTTGCAACTAGCACCATATAAATTGAGTCAAAGTAGGAACTCCAATTTTCCTAATAATAAATAACTCACATGCTACACTCTAGAATTTAACATAACGGGCTAGATTGCTTAATGGATAACAGTGAACAAGGAAGGAAGCTCATGAGGCATAATTTTAAACCAATAAAACAGAGCAAGACACATGACATAAAGTTTGGTCTTGACTTTTAAAGGTTTCTTGAACATAATTAAACCACGATGCCACCTATCAAATAAATATGAAAAACCCCAAGAAAATTTCACTTGTTAAATACAATTGATCATGTCTCCTAAATATAGCCACATTTATGCCCTATTCTGCATATATTTTTTTTTTCAAGAAAACACAATAACAGAAAATCAGTCCTCAGATAGACTTCCTTACCACATCAATCTTCACATACACAAAAATGCGAACAAAATCTGCAATGAGAAAAGAGAAACATGTCATGATTCCTAATATGATTCTTTCATGCACTCATTCTTTCATTCACTTCTAATTCGCTCGAGACAAAAAATTGGTGGCTATTGGGTAGGAACTAAAAGATGAAAAATATTCATACCTTGGACGAGAAAGGAAGAATAAGAAATTATGGAAGGCTTCTGTTGGTGCTCACCAATAGGAATAAGCCCTATCAGGACGGTGCGAAATGCGGAGGCACATACCAAGACCGATGACGGAGGCGGCGGGGCAGACCGACTAGCACGGAGGCGCAAGGTGGAGACTGACTAGAACGGATAGAGGCACAGAGGCAGAGACCGATGACGGAGATCTGAGAATGCAGGGATCTGAGAAGTTTTGGAATGATTTAGAGATGAGAGAGGTTGTTCAATTTTAGACTTTCACTAAGGGTAAGAATGTAATTTCGTTTTCTGACATAATACCAAGAAAGGCCCTAGGGCCATTTGTGGTAGAGGAAAGTGGTTGGGGCCCTTTTTGCAATTTGGGGCCTTAATTGGGCCTTGGCAAGGATTCTCCCAAATTATATGGATATGAGTATTTGCTCTTATTACGGGAAAAGCACATTATGAAGACCTTAGTTAAATTTGTCAGTTTTAAAACAAAACATCACTCTTTTATGTTTAAGATTCCATTTTTTAGCCTTCAAACATTTAACTATCAAATAAGTTACATCTATCAATCTCAAAGATGTTGTTTTAGATAATTATTATTTAGAAAATATTTTTATCTATACAATTTATTAATACATATATGTTTGATCTATTTTTTTTATTATCATGTTACATACTTTACTAATGTTATAATTTTAATTTTGTACACAAATTTATGTAATTTATGGTATTTATTATGAAATTTAATGTTACAAATATTTAAAATAAAACTTTATTCTTTATATATGCAATTATCACAAAAGCTAATGTCTTTTTTTTTTTTTTTTTAGTAATTTGAGCATTAAAAAGCTATTCTGATAACAATATCAAAACACTATCATTATATCAAAATCACTTTTTTTACATGATATATTCTGAAAAGGTACTTTTACCACTTTTTATAAAAAAATCACTTCCTCCGGTCTTAATTATAGAACAACATTTGAGTGTTGATATTGATCCTAATTATTGGATAAAATTCTAATTTTTGTTAGTTTCTTCTCAAAATATCCATATTGATACCTTCTTAATAATAATTAAACACAATAATAATTTAATAATGCACCTATATATTCTATAAAGTGAGTAATGCTTGCAACTTATTAATGTCACATACACCTCTATTCTACTGTTTTATTTTTTATATTTTTTTAATAAAATAATTTTGAACAATTTTTGTCATATTTAATAATGACATCACTATTAAATTACAATTCCAACCTCCAAGAGTAGATTGGGAGTTGTTGAGGGAGGTCAACGGTGGATTGTGTGAGAGCTTGGAGAAGTCGTATGTTAGATAGAAGAGGTCCGACAAAGAATAAAGAGTCATAATAACTGGATGCCATTTTAACTTTTAAATAAAGGTATTTTAGGAAAAATAAATATAATTAACTAATTTAATTACTATTCTGAATCTCTTCAAAATTAGGCAAATATTTCATATAATTAAGACCAAATAGAGTATTATACAAAACCTAATCCAAACCCCTTAGAAAACAAACATCGCAAAACTTGTCCCGGAAATGCCTCTTAATGATATAGATAGATCAAAGGGAGCCCATAAAATCCAACGGTAACGTAGCTTTGACCCCCGCCAAGCCACTGACCGTTATCACCCGCCAAAGACAAGCCCTGTGGGGTCCACGCACGTGTCCACGTTGAAGATGCCTTCATACCTACCTACGCTAGCTTGACTCCCTCACTCTTCTGCACAGACACACAGAGTACTCCAAAGACCTTACACCCGCTTCACTTTCAAAATCCCAAGATCCTCTCTCTTTCTTTGTGAAATCCTATCTCCAAACCCTAATTCTCTTTTCTACTTATACTTAATTCGCTTTCGCTTCCAAGATCTATGGTCTCGATTTCTGTCATTTTGTGGTTTTGGCCCTCTCATTGACGAAACAATGATCATATTTGGAAGAACCATCCTCGTCTTGCTTGCGTTTTGGAGTTTCTATGCTTGCTGCCATGCTCGCATCTTCACATTCACGATGCACCATCGTTTCTCCGAGCCAGTCAAGAAGTGGTCGGAGACTAGGAAGTTCTCTCCGGTGGGTGGCTGGCCTGAGAAGGGGACTTTTGAGTACTACGCAGAGCTGGCCAATCGCGATCGTTTCTTCCGTGGCCGAAAACTTTCCGATAAAGATGACGCACCCCTGGCGTTCTCTGATGGCAATGCCACGTTTCGGATCAGCTCGCTGGGATTGTATGTTTCTTTTCTTTTTCTAATTTTGCCCCCTCAATAAGTTCTTGTTTTTGGAAGTTTCTCCCTCATTTCTTTAACTTTCTCCTTTCTTTTGCTTGTCTGGAGATTCATACAGTCTGCATTATACAACGGTTCAACTGGGGACACCAGGAGTGAAGTTTATGGTGGCTCTTGATACAGGAAGTGACCTGTTCTGGGTACCCTGTGATTGTACCAGATGTGCAGCAGCTGATAGCGCAGTTTTTGCTTCAGTATGTTCCCTTCTGCTTATTAAGATTTGATTATGTTGTACTAGTATTAGACTACTAGAAATTCCGGATATTTGCAAAGAAGTATAATCTATTTTCCATTCTTTTCTTTTTTCTTTTTCCCTTTTCGCTGTTGGTGTTATTTTGGATCTTTTGTCAACTATGCATGACTCCATGTATGATTTGTCGTTCTTTCCTAGTGAAGAAGTGATCAGACCACAAAGTTAATATTATAATTTTTTCTGTCTGCATTATCAAATTATTCTTGCTTCCATGTATGTTGCTTGTATCTTGTCGTGTTTGCCAGATATTTATTAATCATCAGAAAACCAATCAAAGGATAACCAATTCCACTGCTGAATGCCTGAATCATGGAAAGTTTCAACATATTTGATAACCAGAATAAGCGCTTATCTTTTTGAAGTCCTCCCATTTGGTTTCAATAAAAAATTAGAAGTTTTCCTTGCTTATGAGTGATATATGAGTTAAAAGAGGAAATGCATTTATTTTTGGTAAAAAAAGACAGTGCATTTTGCGGCCTTTTCTTGATTCTTGAAAATGAAATTTTGTTGTGGCAGGATTTTGACCTTAGTGTATATAATCCTAATGGATCTTCCACAAGCAAAAAGGTCACTTGTAACAACAGTTTGTGTATACACCGTAATCAGTGTCTTAGGACTTTCAGCAGCTGCCCATATATGGTCTCTTATGTCTCTGCTGAAACTTCCACATCTGGAATACTTGTGGAGGATGTTCTGCACTTGATGAAAGAAGATAATCATAATGAGCTTGTGGAGGCATACGTCATATTTGGGTTAGTTTATTTGAACTATTACTGAAGTAATCTGAACACTTTGTTTCATCAATTTGATACGTCAGTCTATTACTTTAAGCTTTCTGGCTTTTCTTTCCCTTTTCTTTCCTTCAGTCACTTACACATACTAGAGATAAAATGTAATGTATGTGCAGCTGTGGACAAGTTCAAAGTGGATCATTCTTAGATGTTGCAGCTCCCAATGGTTTGTTTGGGCTTGGCATGGAGAAAATATCAGTTCCTAGCATGTTATCCAGAGAAGGTCTTACAGCAGATTCATTCTCCATGTGTTTTGGACATGATGGCATTGGAAGGATAGGTTTTGGGGACAAGGGTAGCCCTGATCAAGAAGAGACCCCATTTAATTTGAACCCATTGCAGTAAGTGGTAATTCCCTTGTTGCTTGTTCCTGCTGATTTCAGACATCAAAGTAGTATTGTTGCTTCCAGTGGATGCTGTGAAAAATATTTAAGTCTTATGCTTGTACTTATCTCACAGCCCTACCTATAACATCACAGTCACTCAAGTCCGAGTAGGAAAAACTCTAATTGACGTGGAATTCACATCTCTTTTTGATTCTGGGACATCTTTTACATACTTGGTTGATCCAACCTACACAAGGCTTTCTAAGAGTGTAAGCACTGAAAAGGGATCAATTCTGTTTAAATATGGCTTACATATCATTTGATACTGGACCTTACCGAAGTTGTTATTTTTGCAGTTTCATTCCCAGATACGAGATAGGAGGCATCCACCTGATTCAAGAATTCCATTTGAATATTGTTATGATATGAGGTCATAGAAATCATTCCAACTTTTACACACACACACACATACATATATACTCTGTGTGTAGATATTACCTCTGAAAGCTAAATATTCTTATTTTTATGAACAGTTCTGATGCAAACACAAGCTCGACTCCTAGCGTGGGTTTAACCATGAGAGGAGGAGGTCATTTTACCGTTTATGATCCAATAATTATCATCTCTACTCAGGTGGTTGTTAAATCTAAACCTCATTACTATGAGCATTCTTTTAAGCTTAGGGTAAAACTAAAGTTGGATCTTCCCTTCCTAATTATTTTGCAGAGTGAACTTGTATATTGCCTAGCAGTTGTCAAGAGTACTGAATTAAATATAATCGGACGTAAGTTGTTTTTTCTTGTTTTTTCTTTCTTGTTACATTGTTAGATCATATAGACTTACTATGCCAT
Source organism: Acacia pycnantha (assembly GCA_025563575.1). Lineage (NCBI taxonomy): Eukaryota > Viridiplantae > Streptophyta > Magnoliopsida > Fabales > Fabaceae > Acacia > Acacia pycnantha. Next base: position 719,953 of record JAMWYP010000217.1, read on the forward strand.
GAAGTTAAAGTAAATTGACTACGTCTCGGGCAAGCTTAACTTTTGAAGACCACTTCACACGAAATGGAAGTGACAAAATATGGGACTGGTCCTTTTGCCCCGTATACCAATAAACCATTGCTAATTTATTACAAAGTAAAATATATGCTGATTCTCAGGAGTCTTTCTGCACAATTTTAGCCCTCACTTATTTTGATGTTTATTGCAGAAAACTTCATGACAGGCTACCGAGTTGTATTTGACCGAGAAAAGCTCATACTGGGCTGGAAGAAATTTGATTGTAAGTGTTGTTTTTCTTCTCACAGTGATTTGGTTCCTTATCCAGATCTTGTCCAAGAAAGATAAATGCATATATATCCGTTTCTCCATTTGATTAAGTTGTAGAGTGGGGTTAAAGTTCATATTTTGATGCAATTAACAGGTTATGACGTTGAGGAAGAAGTTGCAGCGAAGCCACACTCAAATAAAGTGCCTCCTGCTGTAGCAGCAGGTCTTGGCAACCACTCTACACCAAAATCAACCACAAAGACCCGAACCGATTCTCTGAGGTCTAGGGCATCATCAACTTCGCTCTACAGCCGTACTTCACTTCTCACTTGCTTTGCATTTCTTTGTTTTTTTTTTTGGTCACATATTCTAGGATGATTCATTTGTTTGATCCGTTGGTGGTTCACGGTAAATTTGTAAAAATCATTTATTCAGTGCGCCTCCATAAATAACAAAGCGAGGATAGTTTATGATCATTCATTTGTTTACGGTGAGAATCACTATGATCGGGCCAAACAAAGGGTATTATATTGTTAGTCTGCAACGAATGTTAAGCAAGCTGTGTATTCATAAATAGGGAAGAATTTAATTTAAAAATTAATAAAAAATATAATTATTTATTAATAATGAAGGACTCGCAAAAAAAAAAAAGGACTCGCAAGCTGCACTTGTTGACGACTTATTAACTTCTGTTTCCCTATTGTTTCATAGATAGTACACTGTTAAATTCATCAGATTTAGTTGAAGATACACGAGTGTTTGTTAGAGAAAGAAGAGGGCCTCGTCTCTTTTGATCGAGTTGACCCGTTTTATTGACCAGGTCTTTTGAGTTGACCCCAGAGCTTGGTCTTAATACTAAGAACCACTTTGAATGCTAAATGTGAAGTGAAACCAACGCGTCTTGAATGCGGTAGGTGAATTGATAAACGTCTGGATAACTTTAGAGTCCGTCAATAAAGAAAAGATCTAAACAAGGAGCTATTGCAGGGGAATATGAGTATGAGACTAATAGGCGTCGGTCCAAATAAAAGAGGTTTTGATATCTTAAACACAAAATCTCGCCTTTAAGCCGGTGTGAATTAGAAAAAAATGTCTACGAGGATGAGATGCTCCATCTACTTCGCGCTAAAAGTAGAGTAATAGCAATTAGGAGAAGGACCGACATCCATTGAGAGTAACTTGCTCTCCCACCACCATGTCTTCGGTTTGAGACGTGAGAATGTAAAAAAATGGTGTTTGGAGTTCTTCTCTCACAACCGTGAGTCCGACGCAGGGTGAAATCCGGATTAGTTGGAATCGAAGGTTCCAGTGAACCAGGTGGGATACCAAAAAAGAAAAAAGAGCAAATAGGAGAAGGGAGAATGGGTCACTCTTGCACACGTCTGTTCCTCTATCTATTATTCTTTATAGCCCATTGATTTTTTAATTTATCAGCACATTAGCATTAGAATTATTATTATACTCCCTCCATTGTTTTTATGAGCAACTTTTTTTTTTTTAGGGTTGGTCTTTGATATAAACAACTTTTTTTGTGTGTATCAACATTTAAACTAATTTTTTCTTTTCTACCTCTATTAAATAGGGAAAAAGACAAATAAATACCATCTGAATTTGTAAAACCTCCAAAAGCCCGCCGAATTTGTAAAAAGACTAAGAGGTGACAAAGACTTTTGAGGGTTATGCAAATTCATGCAAAATGACGATAATACCCTTCCTCTCTGAACTAACCAAGACAAACTCATTCAGCTCGCCGCATGTTCGCCGTCGTCTACCTCCGCCGTCGACGCCAACGCCGCACCCGCCCCCTTGGATGCCGCACCGGCCGTCACCAGTGAAAAAGAAAAAAAACTGAAACACGAAACACACGAAACAAAACAATAAATTTTTTTTGATAGGTCGATCCGGAAGAAATTGGAAGAAGAAGACGTGAAAGAAGGAAGGAAGGAAGAAGAAAAGGAAGGAAGGAGGAAGAAGGAAGAAGAGAGAGAAAAAAAAAGAGTTTGAAAGGAGTGCACTGAAAGTGCACTCTATTATGGAGCTTTTACAAAATTCATAACGCAATTTACAACATTTTTTTTTTGAGTTTCAACTATTGATGTCCTGAATGAAAAAAAAAAAGGAACTTTTACAAAATTCATAACGCAATTTACAAATCTCATAATGCAATTTACAACATTTTTTTTTAGTTTCAAATCTTTGATGCCCTGAATGAAAAAAAAAAAAAAGTAACTTTTACAAAATTTATAACACAATTTACAAAAGTCATAACGTAATTTACAAATTTCATAACGTAATTTACAACTTTTTTTTTTTTTGAGTTTCAACTCTTTGATGCCCTAAATAAAAAAAAAAAACTTTTACAAAATTCATAACGCAATTTACAAAAGTCATAAAGCAATTTACAAATCTTATAACGCAATTTACAAAGAGTGTAAACCTAAAAAAGTTGTAAATTGTGTTATGAGATTTGTAAATTGCGTTATGAATTTTGTAAAAATTCTTTTTTTTTTTCATTCAGAGCATCAAAGAGTTGAAACTCAAAAAAAAAGTTGTAAATTGCGTTATGAATTTTGTAAAAGTTCTTTTATTTTGGTTTTTCATTCAGGCCATCAAAGAGTTGAAACTCAAAAAAAAAAAAGTTGTAAATTGCGTTATGAGATTTGTAAATTACGTTATGAATTTTGTAAAAGTTCATTTTTTTGTTTGTTTTTCATTCAGGGTATCAAAGAGTTGAAACTAAAAAAAAAATGTTGTAAATTGCGTTATAACTTTTGTAAATTGCGTTATGAATTTTGTAAAAGTTCATTTTTTTTTTCATTCAGGGCATCAATAGTTGAAACTAAAAAAAAACGTTGTAAATTGCGTTATGAATTTTGTAAAAGTTTCATAAGGAAGTGCACTTTCAGTGCAATGGTGTAAATTGATATGTACTTATCTAAGTTTATTTTGTTAGATATATATATAGGCTTAAATTTATATTAAATGTCTATTATTTATTTATTTATTTATTTTGTTTTATGATGTAATTTGTTATGTACTCATCTTTTTCCGAAATAGCATTCCATTATTATATAGAGTTTCCTTGTTTTTTTTATGATGTAATTTGATATGCATTTCAGTGTACACTCATTTGCGTGTGCACTCCTTTCAGACTCTTTTTTTTTTTTCTCTCTCTTCTTCATTCCTTTTCTTCTTCCTCCTTTCTCCTTCCTTCCTTTTCTTCTTCCTTCCTTCACGTCTTCTTCTTCCAATTTCTTCCGGATCGACCGATAAAAAAAATTTACTGTTTTGTTTCGTGTTCAGTTTTTTTTTTCTCTTTTTCACTAGTGCCGGTCCGGTGCAGCATCCAAGGTGGTGGGTGTGGCGTTGGCGTCGACGTCGACATCGGAGGTAGACGACGGCGAACGTGCGGCGAGCTGGATGAGTTGGTCTTGGTTGGTTCAGAGAGGAATGGCCTGGACGAGGAAGAGAGGAAGGGCATTATCGTCATTTTGCATGAATTTGCATAACCCTCAAAAGTATTTGTCACCTCTTAGTCTTTTTACAAATTCGGCGGGCTTCTGGGGATTTTGAATTCAGATGGTATTTATTTGTCTTTTTCCCTATTAAATACATATTTTATATCAATTATTCCCTACTCATCCCGAATTTTTTTGTTATTAAATCATTTATTATTCATTCTTTCTCATTTATTTTTTTTCATAAATATAAGTATATTTAAAAGAAGGGTTAAGGTGCAAAAATAGACAAATACTTTTTCTAAAAGAGCGCCCAGTAGCAAATACTTTTTTCAGGCGCAAAAATAACTACGTGGTTACAAAAGTGGAGCAAAAATAGCATTGACCGTTAGTTGACCGTTATCTGATGCTGACATGGCAGTGAGATCTGATTTCTCCATTAAAATGTTGCCACGTGGCTCCTTCTCTCTCTTCCATTCTTACTTTTTAATTCCCTTTCTTTATTTCTTTTATATTGGGGCCCACGTCACCCTGTAGCTTTCTGGATCATCTTGAAGCAATTCCTCATCGGAACCTGCCGTGAGCTTTCTTTTTAAAGTAACCTGTCTCCCTCGTAGCTTTCTGGATCATCTTGAAGCAATTCCTCATCGGAACCTGCCGTGAGTGCCATGCGAGCAACCGCAGCATCTCGATCATCAACAAAAAGCTTGAGCTCTTCCGACACCGCAACGTGGAACATCTGGTGGTGGTTCCGCAACACACCGCTCAAAAACCTACCCCACATGGGATTTCGGCTCTAGCGGCGAGTTCAAAGCATCGAACTCACGGTGACTCGCGCCAAGACTCACCTTAACAACGTTCTTTGGGTCTAATCCTACAAATGGGTTTTCTGGGAAAATTGCAGATGAATCCTGGTTTCTTGTTTTTTTGGATATTGGATTTCTGATGCATCGCCTTTGATTTCGGCATTTGGTTTCTTGTTCTTCGATTTTTCTGATGCATCTTGTTTCCATTCCCAAATGCCGTGGTTCGTGGTTCGTGATCTGTGAATTTCTGTGAAAGAAACGCTACTGGGTTGAAGGTTTTGATAATAGGTTCAGTGATTATGCTGATAATAGGTTCTAATTTCCAGTTTGCTGATGCTGCGTTTCTGGGTATTTTCGATTTGGGGTTTCAATGTTTTCGATTTTACTTGCTATCAGGGGGAAGAGAAATCGCGCCGGGGGACTTTCAGTGTTGGGTAAGGATTTGTGGGGAAGAAGAAGAAGGATCACCGGAATCTGGGTATACCTAGGAAGAAGAAGGTCCCGAGGAAGAAGAAGGTCACTGGTAAAAAATGCAAGTTTTAACCAGGGACTTAAATGAAATTTTAAAAGTTTATTGAGGGACTAAATTGAAATTTTTTGAAATGCATCCGGGCTGAATCGTAATTTATAAAACATTAACATCCACGTCATCGTCCACGTCATCATTTTCAGTTCAGAAAAAGTCAACTAACGGTCAATGCTATTTTTGCTCCACTTTTGTAACCACGTAGTTACTTTTGCGCCTAAAAAAAGTATTTGTCACTGGACGCTCTTTTGGAAAAAGCATTTGTCTATTTTTGCACCTTAACCCCTAAAAGAAATATGACATTTTTAATACAATTATTTTTAACTAATCTTAACTAATAGTATGTTTTACACTATTAAAAAAATGGGATAGGATATTGCCATTACCAATTTTATGTCACTACCACTTTTTCACCGTTAGATCATAATCTCATTTACTTTTATCATTTCTCTCTCCTATTGAGATTCTGATCTCATTTACCTTTATCATTTCTCTCTCCTAGTGAGATTCTGATCTAACTGTGAAAAAGTGGTAATGATTTAAAATTGATTGTGAGAATATCCTATATAAAAAAATTGTTTTGTAAAAAAGAATAGGAAGAGTATATACCGTAGGAGCATGGACTTGGATTCGGTCCTCTGCGGTCCACTTCGAAAAAACACATTGATCCTCTTTTTTTTTTTTTAATACATATTTCAGGGTACTGTAAGTACTAAAAAGATATTTCAAGATACTGATCGATGCTGAAAAAATATTAACGGGTACTTTATGATCTTGAAAAAATATTTCAGGGTACTGACTGGTATTAAAATGATACTCCAGGATACTGACTGAGGATCCTGGCTAGTACTGAAAAAATATTTCATGATCTTGAAAAAATATATCCTGGAGTATCTTTTAGTACCTATCAGTACCTGAAATATTTTTTCAAGATCATAAAGTGTCCGTTAATATTTTTTCAGCACCGATCAGTATCTTGAGAAGTATCTTTTTAGTATTTACAGTACCTTAAAATATGTATTAAAAAAAAAAAAAGGGAAGAGTTTGTTTTTTGGGAGTGGACTGCAGAGGACCATAAGCAGCCGAGGACCGAATCCAAGTCCGTAGGAGCATATGGTACATACAAAACTTAATTACAGAACGCCTGGTCAGCCGCAAGGCTAAAAAACGTGTATGAAAAAGCAAGGGACACGTGTTGAGGGTAGAAATCAGGTTTTGATTCAATACGGAGTGCCGGTGAGGCAGAAAATTGACGTCATCATTGTCACTCAGCAAATATTTTCTTCGCACCTCTCCTTTTATGGTCCGGAAAATTGTCCTCTTCAACTCGTGGGACCCGCCGGCCACCAGGGCCTGCGTTGATTGCGCAGCCTCGTCACCTACATGCTATAGCTCTTTCTCTCGTTTCAAGATACAGTATGTGATGTTGCCTTCCTTCACTTCCGGTTCTGTTCTGTGTCGTATTTTTTCGACATTCAGTTTGGTCCGTCGTTGCCCCTCTAATCCCCAAATGTCTCCTTTAATTCTTACTCCTTCTCTTATACCACTCTCCTATCATCTTATTTATAAGTTCCTTTTAAACAAAACACACATCTCAAGAAGAGTTAGTTAGCTCAATGATTATGAGGTAAATTTTCAACTTTACCCTCATTTATATATGAGTATCTTTCAATTTTTTCTTTTCTCTCTATTTTTATTTGATATCTTTTAATTCTTTCTTCTCCCTCTATTTTCAATGGTACAATTAATATGGACAAAATTGTAACAATTTTATTTATTACCTCAAAGAGGACTTATAAATCGGACCAAATTCTTTAGTCAAAAGAAACTTATAAATAGGACCAGAGTGGTACCAACTAATTTTTTCTACAAATCAATATAAACCGTAAAATCAATAAAGTTGTTCTATAATTTAAATAATTTCTAATATTACCCCTACTAATTACACTAAACTCTAATATTATATTATTATTACTCTCACCTACTACATTTATTAATTAGGGGCATATATGAAAAAAATAATTGATGCTTCTTGAGAATAAATAAATGCTTTATGAAAAAGATCAAATAAACTTATCAGTTTGTGCTTTAAAATAAGAAGAAGGGGAGTAATTTCTAACCCCAGGAAAATCTAGTAGCCCTTGGTACACCGCTAAACGATCTATACGTTATTGTACGGTTCCGACTGGCCATAACAAAACAACTCCTGCGCAACGTCTCAAAAAAAAATTTACACTGAAACTCGCGGGACACACCTATGGCGATAACCCCTTATGACAATTCTTCGTCGTCCACGGCGCGTGGACGCTTTGACTCTTCCCTCTGACTATGACACTCTTGAAACTTCCCTCTTTCTCAACCTCTCCTTCTCAATCTTAAATTCTCGTCTCCCACACCATACCATAAGCTTCCTCATTACTTTCTACCTCCTAATTTACCTCTTGTCGGCACATTTCCTTCAACAATTTCGATCATTCATGGCTTCGCCGTTGAGTTCTGCTCGTCGATTGTCCCTGTTCGTGGTGGTACTGATGAGCTTGGGTTTGCGAAGCTGTTATGGATTCCAGACTCTCGGATTCACGATGCATCACCGGTATTCGGATCCCGTTAAGGGAATTCTGGGAATTCATGACCTACCGGCCAGGGGAAGTCGAGAGTACTACGTGGCTATGACTCACAGAGACCGCCTTGTCCGAGGTCGTGGTCTCGCCGGTGTGGATCCCACGGCTCTCACGTTCTCCTCCGGCAACGATACTCTTCGGATTGCTTCCTTGGGATAGTATGACTTCTTCAACTACTACTCAATTACTGATTTATTTTTCATTGAATTAAAGAGAATTTGTCTCTTTTCTGATCTCTGACAAAAAAAACGGACCCTATTTTGATCACTGACAAAAAAGTTGACCCTTATTCGTCCTTTTTATCGGACTAAAAAGGACATTTTTGAAATTTGTGAGGGATCAAAATGTCCACCAATAGAATCTTCTTCGTCCTTCTTATAACTAAAAAGGACCTTTTTTTTTTGTCAGGAACCAAAATGGGTCCGTGTTTTTTTGTTAGGGGACCAGAAATGATATTTACTCTTAAAAGATTGAGGATATTAGGCTCATGGTTCACCAATATTTTAAATAAAAATAAAAATAATTTTTGGCTAGAAAATAAAAATATTATTATTATATATAATAATAATATAAATATGACTAATTCATGATTTACAATAATTAACGAGCGTTAAAAAGTTTAATACACATTAGCAAAAAAATTTAAAAATGTAATATAATCAACATATAAACTTAAATGTATATTGATAGTATAGGGTATTAAGTAAAAATTACATCCTCAAATTAATTCCAAAATATATTAAACAAAATCATTTTAAAAATATTAGAAAAATTATCACACAGAATTTCGTAAATTTTAAGAACACACAATAAATTTGTGTAATATATAACTGTATCTAATGGAAGTATGCCTAATTGATTTTTAAAAAAAAAAATTTAAGACATGTCAGTATAATTTTTTTTAATGGAAGTATCCTAAACCCTCAAACCAAACACACCCTAATGAAAGGGTTCTTTCATATTTTCAAAAGGATGGGAGACTAGCACTATCCAATGTTGTTCCCTCTGTCTGTATTCTAAATTTTTTTAAAAATCTGAAAAAAAAAAATCGAAGGAATCAATTATTTTTTGAATAAAGGAGAAAAATATACATGTGCTTTACCCCAGGAGTCCCAAGCACCATATGTTTTTTTTTAGAGCAAAAATACGCACATGGTTGCCATATTGGAGCAAAAGTCACATCCCACTGTTATGTTACTGTTCACTTCAGCTCTTTCTCTCTCATCACAGTGAACAGTAATATAACGGTGGAATGTGACTTTTGCTCCAAAATAGTAACCATGTGTGTATTTTTGCTCCCAAAAAAGCATATGATATTGGGCACTCCCGGAGTAAAGCACATGTCTATTTTTACTCCTTTACTCTTATATTTTTGGGTCTATGGGAAACAAATTGTTCATAGAATATAATTCCGGTGGAAGGTGGTTTAACTACTTAAGTACGAGGTCACTTCCTGTAAATGCAAAAAAAAAAAAAAAAAAAAATCCTCGGTAGAGCTATTAGGTCGGACAATACTCAAATGTCACCATAATCATATGAAAGAATATAATTTGATTTTACTAGAAAATGGCTACCCACTAAAACATTTTACATCAAATAAAGCATCACGTGGTAGTTCATTAGAGGAGACATTTTTGTTTTTCCTGAAATTTACTTGTTGCAAATTGTGTAATTCATTCACATGAGTAATAGTTTATGGCTGTGTTGTGGAATTCAGTTTGCATTACGCCAACGTTTCTGTTGGGACACCACCTGTATGGTTTCTGGTGGCATTAGACACTGGCAGTGACTTGTTCTGGTTGCCGTGCAATTGTACCAAATTGAACTGCGTCCATGCCTTGGGGATATCAAAAGGACAGGTATATATATATATATATAGTATATACTCTTTAATAAATTTCTAAGTATAAAGGCATAATCAACTATTCTCTCTCGTCCTTATTATAAGGCACCAACTACCAACATTTTTTGGTCCTTATTATAAGGCACCAACTTACTTTAACTAACTCATTTATTACTATTTTTCCATTATGCCCTCATTTTTAACTAACTCATTTAAACCTACATCATTAAAGTAGGGGTAAAGTTGGAAACATTTATTACTTTTAGACCTCATTAATGACTTAACCTCCATTCCTTGGTTCGCGAGAAATTGGTAGTTGGTGCATTATAATAAGGACCAGAGGGAGTATCTAACAATGGGTCCGGTTTCTCTCCTTGACAGCTTTCTGCCCATCCCTCATCATCTATAAATCTTGGCCGTCGAAATCTTGATCCAAGGGTCCAGAAGAATTTTTTAAAAAACCGCGCGCGGTTTTTTTTAAAATTCTTCTGGACCCTTGGATCAAGATTTCGACGGTCAGGATCAGACTGTGAGGGATGGACAGAAAGTTGCTTATAAGAGAATCCTCTCCCATCTAACAATGGGTCGGCCTGGGGTCCTCTGCTCTTTACCATCCTCTAATGTCCTCTTTCTTGAAGTTGCTTTCGTTTTGACGCAAAACAACACATGCTCCCTCTTTTTTTTTTTAAATAATATCTAGGGTATTAAAAAGATACTTCAAGATACTGACCGGACTGAAAAAATACTGACAGATACTTCATGATCTTGAAAAATTATTATAGGATGTTGAAAAAATATTTTAGTTACAAGATCATGAAGTATTTTTTTAGTACCAGCCAGTATCCCCAGTCAGCGTCCTGAAGTATCTTTTTTAGTACCAGTTAGTACCCTGAAATATTTTTTCAACATTCTAAAATAATTTTTCAAGATCATGAAATATTTTTTAAGTACTAGTCATTATCCTGAAGTATCTTTTTAGTACCCTAAATATTATCCTGAAGTATCTTTTTAGAGGGAGCATGTGTTGTTTTGCGTTAAAACGATGCAGCTTCAGGTTCAGCCGGATGAAATGGCAGAGGACCTCAGCCGGATCCTCTAACAATGTCCTTCATATATACTAAAACAAAATGACACTAATTTCTTCAATACTTGGCATTTTACAGATACTGAATCTTAACATCTACGATCCTCATGCGTCCTCTACAAGCAAGAATGTTCCCTGTAACAGCACCATTTGTACGCATAAGAAACAATGTCCGTCTAACAGCTCTTGTGCATATCAAGTTCGATACCTTACAGAAAACACATCATCAACTGGAGTCCTAGTGGAAGATGTCTTGCACTTAGTTACAGATGATAATCAGACAAAACAAGTGGATGCACATATGAATTTTGGGTAAATAACTTTCTAAGGCCTTGTTCAAAGTGGGATGATTCTTTACATTGGAAATCACAGTTTTTTTAAGATGATATGAAAAGTTAGTTTCCTTGCAATTGCTTGTGTTTGATTCTTGCTTGTTGCAGATGTGGTAAAGTTCAAACAGGCTCCTTCTTGACTGGAGCAGCACCAAATGGTTTGTTTGGGCTTGGTATAGAGAATATATCAGTTCCAAGCATATTAGCCAAAAAAGGGCTCACTTCAAATTCTTTCTCTATGTGTTTTGGGGATGATGGTTCTGGAAGAATAAGATTCGGAGATAATGGCAGCTCAGACCAAAGGAAAACACCTATCAACCACCTTGGCGCATTGCAGTAAGTGATCATTCTTTTCAAGGATTCCTAAGTTGGATTGATCATTAAATCAATGGAGGCATTTGTTCATAGTTGGATTAGAGACTGGTTCGTTGGTTTCCCATTGTTACAATTAGATTCTCATCAAATGGATTCTTTTGTCTCTTTTTCTTTTATTGTTATTAAGGTCAAAGGTATCTTGGATTTTGTCTTGGATTGAACACCTTCTCTGAATAGATTTGAGATTTTAATTTCACTGTGTTTTTGAAAAGGTTGAACTTAATTGTCAAGATGAGCTTCTATATTTTCCTTCCAACTGAATTAATCTCTTTGGTTATTTTGATATATTAGAAGATGCCACTCACATTGCACGCAGGGGACATCATTGAAACTAGAAATTCTTGCATCTATTTTCCAGTTTTTTTCACACTAATTATACCCATTTTCCTTGGCAACTAATTTGTCAGTCCAAGCTACAACATCAGTATCACTCAAATTATTGTTGGTGAAAAAGCTACCGACTCCGAGTTCAATGCAATTTTTGACACTGGAACTTCGTTTACAAACCTAAACGACCCTGCTTATATAAACATTACAAGCAGTGTAAGTAATCCTTGTTCACTACTTTTATGATGTCATCATTTTGTTTCTTGTGCTGAGTTGTTAAACTTTTTGTTGATTTGCAGTTCAATTCCATGGTCAGAGGAAAACGTTATCAATTTGATCCTCGTATTGAGATGCCCTTTGAGTATTGTTATGAAAATGCAACGAGGTTAGTTTATCTTAACACACTCCTTTTCAATTCTTTAAAATTTTAACGTTTTTAACATTTTTCTGACTTGTGTGTGATCAGCAGCAATCAGACCAGTCCTGAATTTCCGTCCTTGACCTTGAAAATGAAAGGGGGGGACAGTTATTATGTAATTGATCCATTTGTTTATTTTGTTATTGAGGTAAGGAAGATTTGACTAGTCCATGATATCAAGAATTGTTTACCCACATTCCTTAATTTAAAAGTTTTTATTGGTTAATTATACCAGTACCTGATACATTATTATATGATGTATCACATCTCTTCTCATTCTCCTAATTCTTGTTGTGGTCTCCAGGGTATTGAAACTTTTAGCACTGTGATTTGCCTTGGCATTGTTAAAAGTGATGACGTGAATATCATAGGACGTGAGTTTTAGTTTTGGTCCCTATACTTTAAAATTGTTGATTTTGATCCTTATAATTTCATAAAAATTTGGTCTGAGTTTAACGATTAATTTGTATACTTTTAGCAATTTTTTATTTTGGTCCCTATACTTAAGACCAAGTCCTTATGAAATTATAGGGACCAAAACGAACTATTTGTGCTAAAAGCATTAATATTTGCACAGTAGACATAAAATGCGAGTCGATAGTTTTGAGTTTGCTATATTCATCTTGCTTCATTATCATGCAGAGAATTTCATGACTGGTTACCATTTAGTCTTTGATCGTGATAACATGATTCTGGGTTGGAAGAATTCCAGCTGTGAGTATTTTTGGCTCTTCTGCAACAAATATTTGCATATATACTTATACCAATATCTATACATATATATAAAGAATTATCTTATATATTCCAATGAGATATTTTTCTCAGGTTATGACGACAAGATCTCAAACACTGCATATTCTCCTGCACATTCTCCTGCTGTTTCTCCTGCAAAACCTGAAGCCATGATTAACCAGTCTGAAACTTCCAGGCCACAGATACCTAATCACTCTTTCAAAGACAAACCTTTTGTGGTTACGTTTCTTCTACTGATTCTTTCTCCCGTATTTGCCACTTTCTGATCATTCTGAGTCATAATTCAGCTATAAAGTGAGAAGAGAAAGAGAGCAAGAGGTGAAAACTTTAGTTTGATAGTGAGTTTTACAAAAGTAGGTTCTTCCTGTGCATCTGTCGCTCTCATCTATAGATACATATATTGAAATTCTCAGCTATACGTTTTAGTTTTATTTAAAATTATTTCAGAGAATGCTCTTCACATTCTCATAGACATATATTCAGCATTGTATTATTCAAAGTGTAGGGTAAAATACTTAAGCTAGGTGAAAAAGAGAAGCATCATGCTATTGCTTCCCAAAAATTTTCCCTATGTATTTGACATAGACATGTATAAATCATACAGAGGATTCTATATTTTCCAACCAAGCAGAGTTTCTTCAGTTTATTTAATTTATTGGACATCATTTTTTGTGTTTTTATATCCATGAAGTTCAGGGAGAAATTTTGTGCTCCCCCACGGTATCAAAACCCTCTGATATACCTTTGGTTAGCTTAAATTTAAACTTCGTAATTCTAATTTCTTACTGATTCAGGGTGAAACTTCCAAGTTTCTTTTTGTGCTCTGATAATAATGTTCTGGTTGCGGTGTTAAAAAATTAATATTTTTCTGGTTACCTGGCTTTTGAAAATTCAGAAACAAAGTTTAGTGGAAGAAAACGTCAGGTCAAATTAGTTTGTTATCTTGTCATATCGGGTAAGCATGCCATGTGAAATGGGATTGAGACTCCTATCAAACCCAGTCCATTCAAATTATTCTGATTATTTAAACTAAAATTAGATGGTCCAGATTTTATTTAATTTTATTCTTAAAATTTTATTATCTCCTTTTATTTTAACAAACATAAAATGTAAAATAAAGATGATTTTCTACTTAAAAATGTGTGCCCAAGTTCAGCTTTTAAGGGCCATCAGAACGTAAAATAAAAAATATTTTTTTTATACAGTAGTATAATAAAAACTGTCATTATAAATAAACATTGATAATGATTATCTCTATTAAAATTTTTGTACAATAGAAAGGAAATACTTCTCTAGCTAGTACATGCAGACGGATTATAACTGTTTCTCCTTGAAACACACAGGAAGCTTCATTTGGGACCTTCATTATCAATTGGAGAAGGAAAATAACAACTAATAACAAGAGAAAAGACATAACTTGACTAAGTCACAAAGAAAGTTGAAGACTTGCAATTTAAGTTACAGGTTCAGGCAACAAAATTAACAACTTGGATAGCTCAACCTTAACCACCAAAAGACATTCCTAGCTAACAAGAATCCAACACAGAAAATCTAAAGCTTGATTCGGTTGGTTCTGATCTGTGACCTTCCAGCTTCCACCTCATTCAAATAAACATACAGGGTTCTTAATGTAGTACCATCCCAGAAAGATCGTACTAGCCTTGAACATTTCATCGATCGCTTCTCAAATCAGGACAAGTCAATAAAATCATCTCATATTCATTATTATGCTGCAACAGGCGTGATGCCACAAGCTTACCAATCATCATCATTATCAAGCCCATCATATTAAAAGCGTTAGCCGCGTAATTATCTCCCAAAAAGAAAAGAACATCAATCATAATGACTCCTCACTTTTAGCTCTTTGGGTTTTTGTGCATTTTATATCAAATCTCAATGATTCATATGTAATAGTTCAAAAAAAGAAGAAGAAGAAATGATTCAAGTCAAAACTCAAAAAGAAGGAAATTTCAAAAAAAAAAAAAAAAACAGAGCAGTTTAAGTTTCATCTAAATACTTGAGAAGTTGGAGAGCACAAGAGGAGTAGAAAAACCAAATCAGACAATAGTCCAGTTTCTCTACCCATCATTTCTCTATTTTTTCTCTATTATTTGGTGTCTACGTTGTCCAGATTAAAAGCCTGAGATTGATAAATGATATTTGGGAAAAAATAATGATTGAGATGTCAATTCTAAACCGTTAAAGTAGAGTAAGAGAGCAAGTAGACAGTGAAGAGTAATGATCCAAATTCTTACAGTAACCACAAGACGCTACAAACTACCAGTGTTCTTTTTTTCAGCTTCTGCAAGTATCCTCACTTTCCTTTGAGTGATTATCTAATATCGCTCAGGTACCAAGACACTACAAACTACCGGAGGATTTAACCCTCAGACGACAAAGTATTAAAGAAGGTTGTCTTTTGATAATGAGGATGCTTAAACATTACTACATATG
This sequence comes from Acacia pycnantha, assembly GCA_025563575.1. Taxonomy (NCBI): domain Eukaryota; kingdom Viridiplantae; phylum Streptophyta; class Magnoliopsida; order Fabales; family Fabaceae; genus Acacia; species Acacia pycnantha. Next base: position 735,217 of record JAMWYP010000217.1, read on the forward strand.
CAGACTAGCTTAACTAAATGGTTGTTAATTGGGGTCACATGTCCCCTGCCCATAACTAATCTATTTTCCTCCCTATAAATACCCACTTTATCCATCTTTGATTTCCACAGCCAAAAGCTGAAGATCATTAAGTCTTCTCATTAAAATGGCTATCATAATTGCAGTCATGAGCTCAATTATTTTGTTCTCAGTAGTTCCTTTAGGTAATTCACTGAGCTTAAATTACTATGAGAAGACATGCCCTGACCTGGAGTTCATTGTTGCTAAGGTCGTGAGTGAAGCAACTTCTAAGGACAAAACTGTTCCTGCAGCACTTCTTCGAATGCACTTCCATGATTGTTTCATTAGGGTAATGCCTTTTTTCTTCCTTGATACTCTTTCATTTCACTCACATCTTCATGAACTGACTTGAACTGATTTTTCCCCTAAATTACAAAGGGATGTGATGCCTCAGTGCTGCTAAACTCAAAAGGAAGCAACAAAGCAGAAAAAGATGGGCCACCAAATATTTCTTTGCATGCATTCTATGTCATTGATAATGTGAAGAGCGAAGTAGAAAAAGCATGCCCTGGCGTGGTCTCTTGTGCTGACATCCTAGCACTAGCAGCAAGGGATGCAGTTTTTCTGGTAAGAAAATAAAGTTCAGTACAGATTTGAATAACTTTTTCGTCCTTGGCATTGATATGTTTGGTCTTGCGGGGATAAGGCTGTGTACATGTGACCTTCCCTAGACCCCACCTGATAGGAGCCTTGTGCATTAGGCAGGCCTTTATTGATATGTTTGGTTAATTTCAGTGAGTTTGCAGCTATGAACTCTCTGATGCATATCTGATTGTAACTTTTACAGTCTGGAGGTCCAAGTTGGGATGTGCCTAAAGGAAGAAAGGATGGTAGAACATCTGCGGCCAGTGAAACCAGACAATTGCCAGCACCAACCTTCAACATATCACAGTTGCAGCAGAGCTTCTCTCAAAGAGGACTGTCAACAGAGGATCTGGTCGCATTGTCTGGTAAGCACCTCTAAAAATCCACATTGCCAATATTTCCATCTAAGCATTTCCCATTCCAATATATATTTGAATTTTTTTTTAGAGTAATACATATTTTGATTCAATGTAGGAGGACATACTTTAGGATTCTCTCATTGTTCATCCTTCCAGAACAGAATTCACAATTTCAGTGCTACAAATGAAGTGGATCCTTCATTAAATCCATCCTTTGCTGCAAAATTGAAGTCAATCTGTCCACTGAAAAATCAGGCAAAGAATGCCGGAACCACCATAGACCCTTCTTCAACTACTTTTGATAACACATATTTCAAGGCAATCCTTCAAGGGATGAGCATATTTTCTTCTGATCAGGCTCTGCTTGATACCCCAAAGACCAAGGAATTGGTGTCCAAGTTTGCTACCTCAAAAGAAGCCTTCTTCAAATATTTTGCCAATTCGATGATCAAAATGAGTAGCATCAATGGTGGGCAAGAGGTTAGGAAGGACTGCAGGGTTGTCAACTAGGATATCTATCTTAATGCTCTGTCTAATTCAGGATAAGCTACAAATATGAAAATAATCTGAAGGCATGAAAGCTGTAGACCATACCTGCAAGATGTCAAGAAATTGCTTATCTCATGATACTAAGAAAGGATTTTTATCTGGTTGTAATGAAACTCAAGATCTTCAAGAGTTTATCTATAAATTGGTGATAAAATATGCATTTCTGGTCATTTGAAGTTCTAAGTAAGATATATTACACTCTAGGAAACTTTGGCACTCTCCTTATCTGTGCTGTGAGTTTCTTTGCAAAATTATGAACTTGATCCTGCCAGCAACACATCTAACAAATGCAACTACCAGAGATGATATGCTTTGCATCTTAATCCAAGAAAACAAAATTCAAATGATCTCATATTCTCATTTCAAACTAAGAGAACAAAGGGCATTATTAAATCGCAGAACCTCTTCAATCTTGTAATCTTCATAAAATTTTATAAACTCTACTGAAATAAACCAGTCCAACTAAGGAAACATGGCTTGAAAGATAACAGTACAATATATAATCCTATAAAATGTGGTGGGTGTTTAAGCATCTATGTTCTTTATTCCTTTTTTTAATAATCACCACCATCCCTCCCTCCTAAGAAAAAGCGGTGAATGGTTTATCTAAATAATTGGTTATCAATAGAGCACAATGGCGTAATATGATCCATGTAACTAACTCCACTTAGTGGTATAAGGCTTGTCGTTGTTGTTGTTTGTTCATAAGGAAATAAGGCTGAAATACCATACAGGATGAAACAACTTTTATTGCAAAAACGAATTAATTAAAATTGTCTTCACAAAATAATTAGAAGATTTGGAGCCCTTTGACAGTAATAAAGATCCAAATGTGCTGACATCTCCGCAAGTTTTGCAAAATTGAATGTGTAATAACTCTCAATAGTATATCAAAACAAGCCCAAAATGTACTTTAGAAGTTCTGAAATAGAAATAATGGCAATGGGAATGCTAGAGCATTCCAGATCAGGTAGCATCTTGGCTCCATCTACAAAGAAATCACTTCAACATTCATTCAAATTTAACAGCAAGCAACAATAAAATCCAGAAGGAAGTCCAAATACTTCCAAGACAAGGTAGAGAAGGACTCCATCTGATTAACCATTGATTAGAAAGTAAATGAACATTAACTTGAATGGTTAACTGTACCACTTGATATTATAGAGTATATAACATGGCGCCTGAAAGCTATGAGTAATGTCATGGTGTCACCAAAAAAATTCTTAGTGTTATTTGAAAACTATGAGCTATATCAACTGTATCTTTTCAGATAAGAGTAATTTCTGCCAATTGAATGTTACCACTTAGCATAGATGCTTTGCAGGGTGGCAGGAAAGAAAACCCATCAAGAAGCTTGACACACTTCAAGCCCCATTTTACCATTAAAAACTCAATAAGGTGATGGCCACTGCAGAAGATTTGACGGATAAATTAGAATATAGAAGAGAGCCAATGTATCTCAAGCACAAAGCAAGTACAGGTTAAAATGTACCTCCGATTATGATATGTTGTTATAAAAACTGAACCAGGAGATTTTTGAAGCAGGAACGTCACAGTAGCAAAGAGGTCATCAAAGGCTGAACAATACGAAAAGAATCAATGTTCCTGCTCCATCTACATAGAAAAGTTAATAAACAAAAGAATGAATATTATTTTCACCATTTGAGTCATACAAAACATCAGCCCCAAGAATAACTTTGGCCTGTAAATTGAATATGGATGAATCCCACACTCCCCATGTCAATCCCAGCACCTACAGAATAAAAGGAAATCCATTAAGGAGACGGAGAAATTATGCCAGAATAAAATTTTGGAATCATGCGTGAAGTATATTATATTCACAAGGAAATGGTCGTTGGGCTCTGGAGACACCCTCTATTGTAAAAGTCACAGTAGACACATAGAGGGCGAAATCATGATATTATATCACATCATTACAGCTTTAAGTTGTTAAGTCCAAGCATATTTATGCATATAGTTTGTAAAAGATGGAATAGTAGCGAGACAGGAACTGTGGTGATATCTCACATTGCACTTCAGTTTATTCAAGTCACAAACTTTACGCATGTTGTCTAGTACCTGCATTTCCAAAACAATTAGCAATCAGTTCAGAGATATAGAAGTTCCAGCCATAGTAGATAACGCATAACAGCCAAACAAGGTGGAGTAAGCACGATGCCTCTTTTTATTATGTAATATTTCTTTCTTTCAGGTTGTCTCCTGTGGCCAGGTCAACCCATGAAATAAATTCACATTTCCAAAAGAGAATAGCTTTAAAAAAAAAAAAAAACTGTTAGTCCTGTTACTATCAACAACATTTGATACTTCATCGACGAAGGAAATAAAGGCTCTCAATTGGCTACAATGTTTTAGCCCAGATAATTTGCAAGAACTTAGCAAGGAGGAGTATCTAAAGTTTTTCACAAAAAGAATCGGAATTATGTAAGCAATAAGAGCCAAGATCTCAAACTGAAAATCCATAATAAGCAATACCTCTAATCTACTGGAGTCATCAGTAAGAGTGACATCAGCTCCCACTTTTGCAGCAACCAAACCAGGCAAGGAAGTTCCAGCGCCAATCTGCGTGAAAACGATCAGATGAATAACACTGCGGATATAATAAGCCAATCCTTGAACTAAAATCATACCTCAACAGCACTGGTTCCAGAAAACCGTTGCCTTTGTTGCCAAATATACTCGGCTAAAACTATACTGCAGGGCCAGACAAAAAGGCCATAGTCTTCCTTCATATTCTGCATTGATTAATTCACCAACAACATATGGGAATAAATAACACGGAATGGTTAGGTTCCAGATTAAGAAGAGAGTCGAGTGTCTGGGAAAAAAGAGGACCTCAATGACGGAGATGCACAGGTCCGGCTTTTCAGGGTTATCGCCGAAATTGTGCCGAGAAATAGTCGACATGGTGGGAAGAGCTCCATCATCCGAGTCATTACTTTCCATATCTTTACTTCTCTGAAACTTTGCAGTGCTTCTTTGCTCCACCTCCCCCAACTATAGTTCAGTGCATTTGGAGGAAAACAGGGGGGCTACACTTTGCGGCTAGATAAAATAGATGTTATTGAAAAAAAAAATCTATATATATATTTTTTACTGGGATGATCAAAATTTTGCTTATCGCCATTAAGGGAAAAATATTAAAAATAAAATAAAATTGTAAAATTCTAAATCAAATTTGTTACAGAGAAAGAATTGATAAGAGAACAACAAAATTTGATAAGTAATTCCCAACTCGTTTTTAAGGAAATATCTGATTTAAAATTTTGTAATTTTAAAATTCTTTTTTTATCTTTTTCCCTCTTTTTAGTTATCATTGCTTTTCTTTGGAATTATAGCTTGTTTTTCAAATATTACAATATTTTTATAGGAAAAAAAATTACTGATCCTTATAATATATATATAAGTTATGAAAAATTTTAAGAATTTATTTTCATCCGTACTACCCGAATTTGATCTACAAACAAGGCTTACCATACCACGATGAAAATAGACCTGACACAGTATGAAATATAAAGGTTAAGTAGTAAATCCGCTTCGAAAGTATAGGTCCAAGAGTAATGTTATCCTGAAAGTTTTTTTGTCTCAATGTTGCATTGCAATTTTAAAAAATATAGCAATATTGTCTTTTTCGGTTAAACAACTAACGTTGACCGTCAAAAAATTGACGTTGACCGTTAACTTTTTAAAGGTAATTAGCAACATTGCTACGTTTTGAAATTTCCAAGGCAATATTTAGACAAAAAAAACTTCCAGGGCAACATTGCTCCTTAGCGAAAACTTCCGAGACAAATTTACTACTGAACCTTGAAATATAACAAAGATTCAGAAAATTGGACAAAAGTTTCCAATTTAACCGAAAAAACCAGGAAAATCGATAATTTATTTATTATATAACTTATAGAAAACAAATTTAAAATATAGTTACTAACAGGATTGGGTATAGCAGAAAGGGTTAGTCTCTCGTAACGTGATAAATCAATATTCTGGGAGAGATGTCCATATTTAGTATTGACAATGCCTCAAACAGGATTGTTTTCCATAGGAAGATACCTATATATAGCACAAAAAAAAAAGACTTTAAAATGTAGTTAAAGATGGGTGAAAATCTGCTAAAACCAGCTATGAACAGAGCCTCTCATAAAATGTAAACTTGATGACCAATTGATGCAGGATAAACCCGAATACACGAACTCCATCCCTAGCTTTAATCCAATACAGTTATGTTTCTCACCTGTCTTGCTGTTAATTGAAGTCTTAAAAATCTGTTGCTTCTCTTCCTCCAAAGTCCTTTAATTCTAGACACTAGTTCTTGTTCCCATACTGACACCTCAGAGCAGAATTGTAAGTAGTTCATACTCTGACCTTGCCCACACCATAAGCAAGCCCAAGGTCAGTACTTTGAACTACTTACTTTTTCTGCCTTTAAGGACAAACACATCAAACTTTCAAACCAAATTTGTAGTTCCTTCAGGCTTCTCCACCTCGGGAACCATGACTATATTTGTGGAATTAAGATTCCTCAAATTCAGAAAACCTCTTACTACTTTCAATCCTTAATATAAAAGATCTTGTTTGTGTATAAATTGCACATCTAAATATATTAAGAACTGGAGGGGTAGTATTAAATTATGGCCAAGAACTCTGAGCAAACAGACCTGAGACTCTGCATCTGGGCTATTCATGAGCTTTCTCTTTAATCTCTTGCCTTTGAAACTGGTCTAATTAAAGAGCATTTCATTATATACATCCTTCACAGTAATCGTCATACATATCCTTCACTTACCAGCATCTATGTATAAAACTTATGTAGAATTTCTAAAACTCTGCATCTATGTATCTTCTCAGCTTCCTCTAAAATAAAAATAAAATTTAGCATTATACTGAATATCCTGTCCCTTACCAGCAGTAAATTTATTCTGTCCCAAACAAACTTAATCCTTCACTGATATCTCAGCTTTAGATACGTTAGCCAGCCATTCATGGTCAAATTGGTTCACAGGTTTAGCTAAGATTTAACCGTGGTTTTTATAATTTTGGGTTTGTCAAGGTTTAATCACAATTTTATTCAGAGTCATATGGGTAAACTCTGTTCTTTTTCCTGTTAATGAACTAAAATTCATCGCTTGATTTTGACATACAAAAAGCTAACGAATCTCATTTTATCCACAACCATACAAAAAGATTCAACCTTTAGGTCAAATCAACGCTGGTTATATACAAAATACACAAACTATATATTGATCTGAACTTGAAGAAACAAAAAGAAATAAAAGGGGCCGGTACTAGCTCAACACTTGCCATACTTGTGCCAACAAATTAACATCTTAACGCATCTGGTAGCAATGTAGAATCTGGACCTTTGCTCCTTCACCATGGCAAAGTAGCCTTGTCTTCTTCTATACGAAGCACCAGTAGAACTTGCATCCTTGTATTGATTTTTCTGATGAGACGCACATTGACCCATTATTCAAAAGGGCACAAGTTCAGTTATATAATAAAAATATATCTGAATAACGCTACTTTCCTCTCCTTCTCTCTGAATATACACACGCACACCAAGAAGTTTTCAACGTTATGTCTGAATTCGTGCTCAAAGATGGTAATATTTTTCTTCTGTGCGAAGTTGTCTAACCATTTTTCTTCGTGATGAAGGGTTCTGGATGAGAATATTCAAACGCATCTTCTTAATTGCCTTGCCTTCTTTTTTCCCCTTAATTAATCTCTTCATTATTACTGACCTAACAAAACGAAAGAATTGAACAAATTTCAATTATTCTGAGACCTTAGAGAAATTGTTGTCTTGCCAAGAAATTTTTATAGTATTGCTGTAATACCCTCAAATCTGATTTAGGGTAATTTCCCTTGAAAAAGGATAATTTGCAATTAGGTCCCTAAGACGTTTGAAGATTTGCAAATAGGTCCCTAAACACATTATGGGTTATAAATACCCTGTGAAAGCTATAAAAGAAGCAAGTAAAAATCTATTTTAAATAGGGAAGGATATTGTCCCTAATTTAGGTAATTTATTAAGTTACAAACTTGGAGAAATTGTAGAAGAATACCCAAAAAGTATTGAAATGACCGTAATACCCCCGTAGATGCTAAGATAATACAGAACACATGGAAACAAATGTGTCAGTGTAAAAGTCATGAGGTAATGAGGTGTGATAATTAAGAAAATTATCAACTATTGATAAGAAAGTAATTAAGTAATCTTGGGCTAATTACTTAAGCATAAGCAAAGAAAATTCAGAGATAATTATGTAAAGCTCAAAAATTAGTGATTTTTGTGTTAAAATTAGTAAAAACATGTTTACTAATTAATTGGAAATTTTGTAGAAAAATAGTTGAGTTTAGGTATTTTTGAGCCTAAAAACAAGTATGGACCAATAGGAAGATTTTGTGAAAAGATTATATAAAATAATTATTAAATAATTATTTTATATAAATATTAATTAATAATAAAACAAAAACGAAAAATAAATAATAAGGATCAGAAGTTGTTGACCGAAAAATTCTGCAAAAATGAGGATAAGAATTCAACAAAAATATCATGATATTTCAATGCAACTTGTATTATTTTATATTATAATTAAATTGAGTGAATAGTGATTTAAAAATTAGGAAACGGATCCTATCTAGAGATCTAGGAATGGGAATTCCAAAGTCAAGGTAAAATATTGATCGGTGAGTTTTTACCTTTAAGTGACCTCTTAGGAAGTTAATTCCGAGTAGTTTGTGCATTTTCCTAATAAAACAAAATAGGGAAAAATGCATATAGGCATATTTTTGAAATGAAGAAAATAAATTCTAACTCAATATCTAGGAATGAGTTTGAATTTATATGGACATATTTGGAATAGTGAATTATTTCCAAGAGATTGGTGATTTCGAAATGCGTTCGAACCAGGACGCGTTCGGACACGTTTTCGAGAAACTTCAATGGACGGTTGGAACCCCGTCTAAAGTAAAAATTCAAGTTTAAATAGATATTATTGATGAGGAAGAGAAGGTCTTCAAAGTTGTAAATCCATAATTTTGAGATTTTTCCGAAATTACGCGAATCGGGTACCGATCGAGGTTTATCGGTACGAAACCTTCCTTAACAAGTTAATTACATCATCAAGATGATGCAATTTTGGTGCCACCTAGGGCTGCTATGTCGACCAAGAGGGATCAAGGATCAAGATTTTGCCATCTTACCAAGGTTTCATCCAATGGTTTAAATCAAGTTAAAGAATGACCTTTATGTCCTCAAAATTTTCTATAAATAGCCAAGCATCCCTTGAGTTCTTCACACCATTTTCTTGAGAGCTCTTGGCCGAAATAGAGGGGCAGCAAGGAGGAGAGGAAGGCCGGGGAAAATCTGTAGCGAAGCTCTGGGTAAGTTTTTCGGTACCGAGCTTTTAGTCTTCGTAGTTCTTTCAATAGTTAGAGTAGTAATGCTAGAGTAGCCTTTATTTTTCAAAGTATGATTAGATATCATATGATAGGGCTATTTTAGTCTAGAATTTCAAAAATCATAATTGTGTCGAAGTTCTGGCGAAATTTCGGGAAGAAAATTTGTAAGAGTAACGAAGTGCTGGCGAAATTCCGCCAATTAGGGGTATAGGGGCAAAATGGTAATTTTTACCCAAAATGCCAGATATAGTACCAAATCACTAATAAAAGTGATATTACTCTTATAGGATATCAGAAACTCGATTTCTTTGTCGTTACGCTGTCCGACAGGACGTTTCGCTGTTTTCTGTCAAAACGACCGTTTTCCGTAAAACGTGCCAGAATACCGTCAACGAAGGTACGTTCGCGTACTGGTAACCTTAACTCTTGTGTTTATAGTAAGCGTATATGTGATGTGGGTATGGTATGTTTAGGTATGTATGTACGTTCGCGTACTGGTAACCTTAACTCTTGTGTTTATAGTAAGCGTATATGTGATGTGGGTATGGTATGTTTAGGTATGTATGTACGTTCGCATACTGTAACACTAACTCTGATGTTTATGGTATGCATATATGTGGTAGGTGTGTTGTATAGATGTTATACTGTTTGAATGCATATAGTGGTTAGAGGTTATGTTTGTATGCTGGGTGCAATCTGTCGTATCTTGGGTGCAATCTGTCCGTATCTTTGGGTGCAATCGGTCAGTATCTTTGGGTGCAATTTGTCTCGCATCTTTGGGGCAATACATATGCATGGGTTGTGACAGAGTGATGGTATGTCGATGATGTTGTGGATGTCTGTCGTTTGTATGTGTATACATAAACATGAGGTTAACTGTTACTCGAGATCCGGTGCGGCTGGATCTCGGCCCTTAACATAGCGTCGGAGTTCGGGAGGACCGAGGAGAGAGAGAAAGCGGCGAGGTTCGAGGATCCGGTGAAGACTTTCCGTTATTATCCTTTACTTTTTGGAAACTCTCGGTTACTATACCGTTTATGTAACTAGCCAGTGGGCATTTTATATCAATATATCAGTTACACTCTTGTTCCGGTGCTCTACTCTGATGAAAAAATTTTATACTACTTTCGAAAAGTTGGGATGTTACAATTGCGATTTTGTGTTTTGCTATTTTCCGGTTGTAAATTTTGGTTTCAATGGTCAATAATTGATATACCCTTCAAAATTATTTGGTAGTTAACATTAAGGATTTTTTTTTTATTTGTGCATAATTTTTTTTATTATGTAGGCATAATATGTCCATAATCGATGACGACATGCCATCAATTGTGATTATTTTTTTCCCTTAAATTTTATATGATATATATTGCAATTAAAAGTAAACATTGGGTAAACAATTACAATTTCTTACTAATTATGCCAAGTCTCAAGAGGCTACCATGAATTTAAGAAGGCAAATAGAAACAATGGTATCTATAAAAGATAATCATTGCCACATTGGGTATATTGAGTTCTTGCCTGTTTAAAAATATATATAACCAGAATTCATTCCTCCGATGAAGCGGAGATGAGTCTAGAGAATCAAGTTTTATGTTTTCCGATTTAGTCACTAAAGGATAGAAATTTAAGAAAACTGTCATCAAATTTTGTGTTTCAATGGTTTTTTTAAAACCACATCACTAATAGAATAACCCTAAAAACCTAATTTTAAAGTATTCATAATAGGATATGTATTTTGGAATCACTGAAAAAAAGCAAACAATTAAAGTTTGCAAAAGTTTTGTAAAAAATGTGTCTAATATATTACATTATTGCAAAACAAAATTTATTTGTAATATTATGCATAATAATATCTTTTACTAAAAGAAACTTTTAGAGTAAAATCAATATGCGTAGAATCTCATACTAAATGACAGAACAAGAGTTACTTTACTTTATCTAGTCTCTTTATATTTTAGAGAGTTGATTTATCTTCTAATTCTTTCGTTTACATATCTAAAATTCTATATAGTCTCGATTTTAGACTCATCTTCTTTGCTTCATCAAAGGAAATGAATCCTTCTTCAGATTTGCAGGCAAACGATACTCCTAGCAATGGTCAAGAAAAAGAGACGGTAAATAACTTGTTCAATTGATTTTCTTTTATATTTTCCCTAAGATTTGATCCCCTACTAAATAACACACAACGACAATTACTTTACTTTATCCAGTCTCTTTATATTTCAAAGAGTTGATTCATTCTCTCATTCATTCATTCACAGATATAAAATTCTATAGAGTCTCATTAAATTATATATACTCTCACTCTTTAGACTCATCTTCTTTGATTCATCGGAGGAAACAATTTTTTTTCAAAAATGTATATAATATATTACATCATTGCAAAACAAAATTTATTCGCAATATTATGCATAATAGTAGTAATTGCTTTTATTAAAAGAAACTTCTAGAGTAAAATTTATATGCATGGAATGACATACTAAATGACACAACAACAATTATTTCTCTTTATATTTCAAAGAGCCGATCCATTCTGTCATATGTTTGTTCACATATCTAAAATTCTATATAGTCTCATTCTCCATACTCATCATCTTCTTCACTTCATCGAAGGAAATGAGCCCTGCTTCAAATCTGCAAGCAAACGATACTCCTAGCAATGATTGAGAAAAAGAGACAGTAAATAACTTATTCAATTGATTTTCTTTCATATTTTCCCCAAGATTTGATCCCCTACTAAATAACACACAACGACGGTTACTTTGTATTTCAAAGAGTTGATTCATTCTCTCCTTCGTTCATTCACAGATATAAAATTCTATATACTCTCATTCTCTAGACTCATCTTCTTTTATTCATCGGAGGAAACAAAATTTTTTTTTCAAAAATGCCTATAATATATTACATTATTGCAAAACAAAAATTATTCACAATATTATGCATAATAATTGCTTTTACTAAAAGAGACTTCTAGAGTAAAATGTATATCTATGGAATCACATACTAAATGACACAATGACAGTTACTTTATTTTATCTAGTCTCTTTATATTTCAAAGAGCCAATCCATTATGTCATATGTTCGTTTACATATCTAATATTCTATATAGTCTCATTCTCCATATTCATCTTCTTGGCTTCATCGAAGGAAATGAACCCTGCTTCAGATCTGCATGAACAATACTCCTAGTAATGATTGAGAAAAAGAGACAGTAAATAACTTGTTCAGTTGATTTTCTTTCATATTTTCCCCAAGATTTTTGATCCCATACTAAATAACACACAACGATAGTTACTTTACTTTACCCAGTCTCTTTATATTTCAAAGAGCTGATTCATTCTCTCATTCGTTCATTCACATATATAAAATTCTATAGAGTCTCATTAAATTCTATATACTCTCATTTTCTAGACTCGTCTTCTTTGATTCATAGGAGGAGACAGTTTTTTTTTCCCAAAAATGTATATAATATATTACATTATTGCAAAACCAAATTTATTCGTAATATTATGCATAATAATTGCTTTTACTAAAAGAGACTTCTAGAGTGAAATGTATATGCATGGAATCACATACAAAACTGACAGTTACTTTACTTTATCTAGTCTCTTTATATTTCAAAAAGCCGATCAATTATGTCATATGTTCGTTTATAGGTCTAAAATTCTATATAGTCTCATTCTTCATACTCATCTTCTTCGCTTCATTGAAGGAAATGAACCCTGCTTTAGATCTGCAGACGAATGATACTCCTAGCAATGATCGAGAAAAAGAGACGGTAAATAACTTGTTCAGTTGATTTTCTTTCATATTTTCCCCAAGATTTGATCTCATACCAAATAACACACACGAAACTTACTTTACTTTATCCATCTCTTTATATTTCAATGAGCTGATTCATTTTCTCGTTCGTTTGTTCACAGATCTAAAATTCTATTTAGTCTCATTAAATATTATATACTCTCATTCTCTATACTCATCTTCTTTGATTCATCGGAGGACACAATTTTTTTCCCAAAATGTATCTAATATATTACATTATTGCAAAACAAAATTTATTCGCAATATTAGGCATAACAATTTCTTTTACTAAAAGAGACTTCTAGAGTAAAATGTATATGCATGGAGTCACATACTAAATGACACAACTACAGTAATTACTTTACTCTGTCTATTCTCTTTATATTTCAAAGAGCCAATCCATTTTGTCATGTGTTCGTTCACATATCTAAAATGCTATATAATCTCATTCTCCATACTCATCTTCTTTGCTTTATTGGAGGAAATGGATCCTGCTTCAGATCTACAAGCGAACGATACTCCTAGTGATGATTGAGAAAAAGAGACAGTTGATTTTCTTTCATATTTTCCCAAGATTTGTTGACTCTTTTCTCTTATCTTGCAAAACCTTTTTATTTTATTTTATAGAATAATCTTGTTTTCCTTCTTATGCGCGTAAGGTCAACACTTGCCATACTTGTGCCAACAAATCAGCATCTTAATGCATCTGGTGGCAATATAGAACCTGGACCTCTGCTCCTTCATTCACCATTGCAAAGTAGCCTTGCCTTCTTCTATATGAAGCACCATTAGAACTTGCATCTATCCTTGTAATGATTTTTCTGATGAGACGCACATTGGCCCATATCCAAAAATGGAATAAGATCAGCTATATAGTAATATCTTGATAACGTTACTTTCTTCTCTTCCTCTGTGTACACACGCACTCCAAAGGTTATGAACGTTACGTGTGAATTTGTCCTCAAAGATGGTAATGTTTTTCTTTTGTCTGCAGTTGTCTAACCATTTTTTCTTCGGGATGAAGGTCTGTGAATGAGAGAATAGTCAAGTGCATCATATCAGTCTTCTTAATTGCCTTGTCCTCGATTTTTTACTTAATTAATCTCTTCATTATTACTCTCCAAACAAAATGTGACTGAAAGAATCGAACAAATTTCAATCATTCTGAGACCTTGGAGAAACTATTGTGGTTGTACTCTCAAGGAATTTTCAGAGTGTTGGGATTGTGTTTTGCTATTTTCCAGTTGTAAATATTGGTTTCAATGATCAATAATTGGTATTCTACACCCTTCAAAATTATTTGGTAGTTAACATTAAGGATTTTTTTTTTTTTTTTAATTTGTGAATACTTTTTTATTATTATGTAGGCATAATTATTATATAGTATATATTGCAATTAAAAGTAAATATTGGGTAAATAATTACAATTTCTTACTAATTGTGCCGTGTCTCAAGTGGCTGCAATGAACTTAGGAAGGCAAGTAGAAACAATGGTATCTATAAAAGATAATCATTGCCACATTGTTGTAACTACGTACTGATCTCTATCCCTTATTGAATGTATTACTTTAGCATTAATCTTAATTTTTTGCTTGCATGTATTAGATTATAAGATTTATCTATAATCAAATGGATGGAATTTATGTTTGCTCGATAACGATTTAGGGCCTTTTTCCTTATGTGTTATATGTTTTCAATTAACTTTAATTTGTATATATAATATGCCTTGTGCTTCTATTTTCTCTCAAGTATCTCAATAGGATAATTCCTCAATATATAATAAAAGGGACTTTAATTGAAATATAGTTATTAAATTCAATTTATTTGAATGAAGCCTAATATAGATGCTAATGTTTTCACCTCTACTTTAATTCAGGTAAAAAGGTATATTTACAAATTATTTTATTTATAAATATCACATTCTTTAGAAACTACTTAGAATTTCTTCTTTAGTCAATTTAGATTTAATTGTCTAGGAAAATCGACTAGGTGGAATTAAGAGAACGTCTGAATCAACCCAATTTTTTTTATAAATTAGTACTCCTTCCGATCCTAAATATAAGAATCAATTTATTTTTTTGAAGAGATTCAATGAGCTAAATAAATTACTTAGTTATAGTATATATTATATATCATTAGATTATATATCAATTTATAAGTGATCAAACTAATTAGTTTGGAGAAAAAACGATAAAAGAAAATAGATCTTTTAGTCCTTCAAGTTTTTTTTTTTTTTGGGTCAGAATTTAGTCCTTTAAGTTTCAACTCACTTATAACTCAGTCTCTCAACTATGACTCAATCCTTAAACTTTTGACTCGCTTATAACTTAACCCTGAACTTTTCACTCACCGGTCCCTATCATTCCATGCAAGCGACACATCATATTCACATACTTTGTAAGCACCACATCATGTTACATCCTTCTGAATCGGCGTGGTGGCTAAAAGAAAGTATTTTGATTATGAAGCTGAGGATATAACCAAGCAATCAATTAACTTGAAAAGGGCCGTAATACAAAATTGAATCAAAGAGAGAATAGCAACCATCAATCAATCAAAACCGAGATAGTCACAAAAGCACCATGAAACAAAACCAGATTGAAGATTCAGATTTGCTCCTTAAATGCCATTTCAGTGACATAATTGGAAGTTGGAGATTGCGTCTGGCCTTCTTCATCACCTATATGCATCTTCTCGTCTTTGTCCAGTGGCTTGTGGTTTGCTCCTCCGACTTGGCAGCTCACGTGGGATGACTGATGAGTCACGACTTGGGCTGACTCAGTGATAATTAAGATCATTTCTTAAAAAAGTAAAAAGATAAGGAGGAGTTATAAGTGAGTCAAAAGTTTAGGATTGAGTTATAACGAGTAGGGGTGGATCTTAGTAGAGACAATGGGAGGCCATGACCCGCTAAAAAATAAATTTGTCCAGAATTTTTTTTTTTGAAAAATTTAATATAATGTAAAAATGTATGTTATTTTATATATTAAACTTGTTAAAATACTTTTATTATACATTTGGCCCCCTCAAATATTTTTTTTTTAAAATTAGCTAATGAGTAGACTTTTGGACCCCTTAATATTTGTCACAAGATCCGTCATTGACAATAAGCACAGTTGGGGGATTGAGTTATAAAGTAAGTTAAAACTTGAAGGACTAAAAGATCTATATCCCAAACGATAACTATAAATACTATAAAATAATTTATTTAACTATTTTAATCTCTAAAAAAAATCAATTAATCAACTAAAATCACTATAACCTTTCGTTTTTTGGTTCAACTGTTAAATGGGTCGGACACTCTTACCAAAAGGGAGGAGTTCGATCCTGGAGTTGGTCAAGACGTTAGAAGAGGCATCTTAGGGGTCTACAAAGCAACAGTAACCCAGGCTAAGGTGAAGACATGAGTACTTTTAGTCCTGAATTTCTTGCGGAGTGAGGTCCAAGCGCCCTGTTCTTGGATTGTAGGTGAGCCTAACCCCTCTCTTAAAATTCTTATAGAAAAAAAAAACTAAAATCACTATAAACTACTTATTTAATGTTTTGTTGTAATTGGGAATTATTTTACTACGCTGACCAAATGAATACATTATTGAATACATTGAACCAAAAGGATCATAAATAGACTATTCAGAATATTATTTGGTGATATTGAGAACTCATTAAATGCATTATATCAAATGTCTCTAGTTTTATTGATAGAATCTATGCTAAAAATATTGTTAAAGTGGAAACATAAAAACAATTTTCAGCCTAGTGATCGTATAACATTTTCGAATTTATCGACTGTTTTTCAAAACCCCACAAATGTTGCAAAATTTTCAAAATTGTTTTATTTGACGCCAAAAGCTAATGCCATATTAATATCGTGGCATCAAATCATTGGTAATGTGGATTGTTGACGGTTTTCTAGAGAACAATTGCTAAAGTTTCTTTTGAAATTTTATTTGTCAGAATATTTTTTATAATTACATAACAGTGATGATGTTGCCAGCAATTTCATTGTCTAACTAGTGAATAAAAGCAAAGCCACCACATATACAATAATGTCTTTCAAAATGTTAGCTTTGTATGTGTGCATATTTATTGTCAATTCAAAAAACTATCTTAATTCTTATTTTAGTTTTCAGATATAGTCACTAAATGATAGCATTTAAGAAAATTGTCATCAAGTTTTTGTGTTTAATGGTTTTTTTTTTTAAAAAAACCACATCAAGTACTACCTGAAAAACCTAATTTTTATGTTTTCATAATAGGAGATGTATTTTGAAATCATTGAAAAAGTAAACAATTAAAATTTGCACTTTTTTTTTTTTGGTAAGAAATGCATCTAATATATTACATTGTTGCCAAACAAATTTTATTCGTAATATTATGCGTAATAATCGCTTTTACTAAAAGAGACTTCTAGAGTGAAATGTATCTTCACGCAATCACATACTAAATGACATAGCGACAGTTACTTTACTTTGTTCAGTCTCTTTATATTTTAAAGAGTTGATTCATTTTCTCATTCGTTCGTTTTCTAAAAATCATATATAGACTCATTCCCTAGACTCCTCTTATCCGCTTCATCGGAGGAAATGAATCCTACTTCAGATCTACAGGCGAGAGAAACTCCTAGCAATGATCGAGAAAAAGAGACGGTAAATAATTTGTTCAATTGATTTTCTTTCATATTTTCCCCAAAACTTTATGAATCTATTCTCTTATATTGCAAATCCTTCGTTTTCCCATGCGATTCCAAGCTTTCACACAATTTTTTTAAGATTTATGTCTTTTTTTAAAAAAAAATCTTGGTGTGCTTCTTATATGCACAACTCGCTCATATACAGTCAATTGGAAAAAATTGAAATTGATGAGAAACTTATGGTTTCGATCTAAAACTCGCATGAGTAATTTTCAAAAGCAAATTGATTTTGATTTCCACCCTTCAAAATTATCTGGTTGTAAACATCGAGGGAATTTTATATTTGTGCTATTTTTTTTTAAAAAAAAAAAAATTCCCCCTACTTCTCATTGAAGCCTTCCTGGTTTTACTCACTTGTTTTCTTGATATTTCTCTAAATTATTTTTATATGTTTCTACTTTAATTGAAGATCTCTGTATGTAAACATGATTTGCCCCTTTTTTTCATGGGCGACTCTTCTCATAAATAATTTTGAAAGACGAAAACTAGATTGGAAAATCGCGACCTTACAAAGCAGGGTCATATTTTTTGACAAATTATTTTTTTGAAAGCCTCAAAATCCTCGACTAATATGAAGTACATCCTCTCTTTCATTTGGTTAGTTGGTCAATTTTTCTAATTAATAATAAATATTAAACTTGCTAATTAATTACATTAAGACCTAAATCTCTGCCATGACTAGGAGAGAACGAATCTCTTTGTCTAGGAAACTCATTGCAATATTTTTGTCATATATCTAATCAAACAAGAAGTTTAATTAACTAAGCTAAACACATAATTGCACATGTCCCACTATTTGCAGTCAACAATTGCTATTTGATATGAGTTGACTGAATGTGTAGGCCTAATAGATGATGGTTTCGTTGAACCAATTGTGATTTTTCCTCATAAATTTGATATGTATGTTGCAAATGAGAATCAACATTTTTAGAAGAATGATTAAATTTCTTACTCAATGTGCCACACCTATCTAATGGGGGTGCAATGAACCTAAGAAGTTAATAAAATAAAAAAAACACATTAATAGCTATAAAGGAGATCATGACCATTGCAATATATAACTACTTTTATAGCCCTAATTGAATCTTCATTTGGTATATATTGAGCTTTTACTTATTTAAGATTCATTACATACATCTATCCTTAGGGAAACGTTTTTCTTTAACAATGATCATTATTTTTTTTACATTGATTAGATTATAAGATTTAGTTATCATTATATGAGATTCATATATAGCTGCGCAATAATGTTTTTGGGGCTTTCCTCAGTGTGTGGTATATGCTTTCAATGTGTTTTGATGTTGTCTATATAACAAAGTTTGTTTTTATTTTCTCCTAATATTTAAGCATCTTAATAGTATGCATTTCTTTTTTCATATAATAATAGTGA
This sequence comes from Acacia pycnantha, assembly GCA_025563575.1. NCBI lineage: Eukaryota > Viridiplantae > Streptophyta > Magnoliopsida > Fabales > Fabaceae > Acacia > Acacia pycnantha. The sequence continues at coordinate 754,073 of JAMWYP010000217.1, forward strand.
CTTTAATCAAATCGAAATGTATATGCATTTGATCTATTTGAATGCAGCCTGATTCCAAACCAACCTCGCAAGCGATTGTTGCACTTCCATTGTCATTTAAACTGCCAAATGATAATTCTATTATCGCATCCTCTTCTTCAGAGAAAAAGGTATATGCAAATTATTACTTTCACTCATAAAATTTATATTCTTTAGAAACCACTTGGAGCTTCTTCCTTAGTGCCTTTGGGTTAGATGTTGAAATTGTTTTTCAAACGTAATTGATGGTACACGAGATAAATATGTTATATGTAAAACTTGTGTAAAAGTAATTTTCAAAAGCAAATCCAAATAGGTCCTTAGTTAATTTATAAGATCTAGAGGATATGACTACGTTGTTAATGATGATGAGAAATAGGGCATCAGTTATAAGCAATGGGACATTATTTTGGTAATCTTAAGAATGTTAGAGTGAACAACCATGCTCAAATAACCATCAACAAGTGAATGAATATGAATGCAGTACTCTCTCTCTCTCTCTCTCTCTCTCTCTCTATATATATATATATATATATATATATATATATATAAGAGTATCAAGCAACCTTATGGTAGTATATATGTACTCTAATCTCAAATATTACAAATGCATATCAATATTATGGATTTGACATTGTACATTATATTGAAATAATTATATTATTTGGGAGCGAGCTTAGAAATTTAGTTGTAATTTTCTACGTTATTACTTATTCGTTTTGCTTCAGAAATTCACACACACATAAGAAGGTAGACTTATTCTTTTGTGCTATTGTGTTGCACTTAGAGGAGAATAGCTGAAACACCCGAAGGATGGATTTGTGAGGCAAGAACCCGAAAAAATGGAATAGTTGATAGGGTACTATCTTTTACATCACACATTAGCAAGTATTCATCCAAATATATACTACCTCCACTCTTTCAAATAAGATCCATCCTCTTTATAGTTCAATTGAACTACAAATTAAAGTGGATCTTATATTGAGGATTTGAGGTAGTATTAAGCATTGGTATTAACAAAATTGTTTTTATCGCAGTTTTACTATCACCAACTGACAAATGTAAGATGCCGTTCACTGAAAGAAGTAGAGAGGTATAATTTACATGGAATTCGCCCTGGACCTAAAGCCAGAGAAAAAGAAATGGCAATCATCGTTGCTACTGCTGAAAAGAAAGTGAGTTCATATCGTAAACTTTCAGTCCTTGATATAAAATGTGTTCACTGTATTAAAGAACGGATCGGATGTAGTACATCTAATGTTATTTATTCAATCAATTATTTATATTTGTATGTGCATGTGTGTGCATGTGTATGGTGATATTTAACGTTGACATTTTTTGAAACTGGAGGCCAAGGAGAGAGAAGAAATCCGCCTGCAGGGTACTGAAACTCCTGGAACGGACATGGCTGCAGGTGGTGGAAAGAATAAAGGGTGAGTTCTATATACACATGCAAATTCTTAAAAATGTGATTTAGTTAATTAAGTCATTTCTTTCACGTCTATATATTGATATATCATGATGTCAGATATATATATATGGTTAATTATTATAAAACATTTCAGAAAATCAAAGATTCACATACCGCGGAACATTAATGAACACCACCAAGTTCTTATGAAAAAAATCCTTGCCGAAGCATGGCATAACATGACGAACCCCCAGGATATCAGGACCGAGGCATGGGAAGGTAACTTTTCAGAACATATACATACATACATATATACAAACACACACACATATAGGGAAATTAAACCAATTTTGTTGTGTTAGTACCGTTACCTCTATATATAGGGGCTAACTGTGCTCATAAAGTAAAGTTGTTGGAGCTAACGGTGTGAACAAAGCAATTAATAATTTAATCAAGAGAGGAAAAAACATGGTTACCAAATTAAAAAGTGAATGAAAACTATGAAAGTATAATATAGGTACCTACAAAATGATTTCCCCTATGCATATTACCTCCTATCTTTAATATAAGAGCACGTCTATAATAGTGTAATTATGAATGAGATCTTTTATATCAAGGACGTGCACAGATTATTTTTCCTTAAGATTCCCACCCTTGTTCCCCGTTTTGGTTTTCTGCCATTAATATCTCTTGCATGTTACGTTCAAAGACTAGCTAGTGATGAGTGATGACTATGATTTTGCATGAAGAATTTGAAGCAATGAAGAAGCGAGAAGCTGAGGAGGACGCAATGGAGACGAGGCTTCAGGAGGAACGTGAAAAGCTGGTTAGGAAATTTAAAGAGGAGCGTCAACAGTTGGAAAAGAAGTTTGAAGAAGAGAGAACTCAGCTTCACAAATGGATGAAAAATGAGATTGAATACAGAATCCAACTCCACTGGGGTGCCGTCATGTCCTCCTTTCTGCAGGTAATTTATAATTATTCATTTTCCATTATTTTTCAATTTAATAAATATATATGTCACCACCATATAACATTATTCTTATTATTTGAGTCGTGTATGTATCATTTTTTTAACAGGGAAGAGATGTTACTCCACCTCCACCTCCACCATTTGGTGGCGATTCATCAGCAGGCATCTGATTGATTATAAATGCTGCCAGAGAATTTAAAGAAGTTAATCAAGGATAATGTCACATATATATATATTCCTGTTTGCTCCTAAATATATGTGTTGCCGAATAACATAAGGAGCCATATATACATATATCTTATACATTTGGACATGGTTGTTTGTTTGTTATGTGTCATTATATTGTGTTGTGTTTGACCTCTGTGATGATGAGATTCTATCGAATCATATACATAACAGTACCGCGTTACTGCTCTTTGATCGAATCATGTAATGTCGATCAATAACCATGGTGCTTTTTTTGGTTTCATCATTTTCTCGTCTTAATTGGTTTAAATTTTGATGTTGATGCCTTATTATTACTCCATATATCTGGATTTGGAGTTATAGAGTTGCAGGTTAATTATAATTCAGAGCATGTATATTATTGTATATGCTTCGAGGAGTTGATCGAAGAGGTGAATGTTTTCAGAGTACTCTAGTTCCATCATGCATTAAAATTATGGATCCAAGTGCATTATATTTATTTGACTGATGATAGATAGATCTTACATACATTATCAAACTCGCGAGTTGACTCTCCAAATTTACCATTTTTAAGTTTCCAGTTTATTAAATCGAGTCGAGTCACTAGTAAACTCATTATCGTTGTAAACTCAGTTAAACTTACGATTTTATACACCAAGTTTACCGTTTTTACGTTTCAAACTTAGAAAATCGTGTTAACTCACCCTTGAATCCGTGTTAAATTTTTTAATTTGATTGTGCTCAGTGGCTTTATATGTGAGTTTTATAGAAATTTTGTTGTTAAATATGGTAAATTTTGAGTATTGATGGATTTAATTTAATTTATTTGGATTTAAAATATATTTTTATCAAATTGTTGTCATTTTTTATATTTTAATTATTTATATGTACACTATTAATATCTATTTAATAATGAAAGTAAACTCTTACGAGTTTACGATTCGAGTTCACGATATGAGTTTACATCATTGTCACGAGTTTACTTAAACTTGTAAGTTTGATGGCGTAACGGCGGCAGAATCAACGTTTCAGATATCCTATGAGAATAATGTCACTTCCATTAGTAATTTGACATTATAACGGCATTTTAGGTAAAAATTACCATTTTGCCCTTCTACCCCTAATCGGCGGAATTCGCCAAGATTCGTTACTCGACAAATTTTCTTCCCGAAATTTTGCGAACTTCGACGCCATTATGATTTTCGAAAATAATGACTAAAATAGCCCTCCCTATGATACCCAATCATACTTGAAAATTTAAAGGCTATTCTACAGCATTATAACATCTACTTGTGAAAGAGCTATAAAAACTACAACTTTTCGGTGACTCGATCCCTACTATGTTTACACCTCACGCATATTTTTTCAACGCAAACAAGGCTCTAAAACATTTGTAGGAATCTTGTCACCTACTTTCTAAATCTAACTAACAATTCTACTAACTACTAAACTAAAAACTAAAGACCAGAAAGACTTACCCGTTGAAGACTTTCAGGACAATTCTACACTTAGCCACGCACAATCCCCAGAGCTCCTTTCTCTTCTTTCTCAACCAAAAATTCGGCCAAGAGAAGGAAGAAAAGGTGTGAGAATTATGAAGGAGGGGGGGTATTTATAGGAAAAAGTAAGGGACTTGTTTGGCTAAATTAGGGCTTTGTTTGGAAAATCAAGGTTGTAATAACCCATTAATGCAACTTGTTCAAGAAGCCACTTCTTCCACACACACACACTCTTGGCCGAACCCTAGGGCTGATGTGGCAGCCCCCCATTGGCCCAAAAGTGGTGACTTAGCTCACTTTATGCCCGTATAACCGTTTTCCCGATCGGACCCGATTCGCGTAATTTGGAAAAATCTCAAAATTCTGGATTTACAACTTTGAAAACATGTTCTCACTTAGTAGAAATGTCCAAGTCAACCTTTATTTTGATTCCATATAGGCCTCCAACAGTCCAGGTTGAAGTTTCCTCGAAAACGTGTCCGAACGCGTCGGTGTTGGAATTCGTTTTGGAGATATCAATCTCTTGAAATAATTCACGATTCCAAATATGTCTAAATAAATTCAAACCCATTCCTAAATGTTGAGTTAGAATTTATTTTCCTCTTTTCCAAAATTATGCCTATAATGCATTTTTCCCTATTTTGTTTTATTAGGAAATGCACAAACGACTTCAGAATTTACTTCCGTAAGAGTATAACGGAAGACAAAATTCCACTTGATCATTATTTTCCCTGACTTTGGGAATCCCCTTCCTAGATCTCTAGATAGGATCTGTTTCCTAATTTTTAACTTACTATTCACAATTTTTGCTTTAATTAATTATAATAATATAATATGTCCACTTGCAAATATTTTCTCATCTCATTTTTCATTTATTTTCTCTTTTCTTGGGTCCATTTTCATTGGCCTTATTTTTATTTTAATAAATATTTATTTTTTAATTTATTTAATTATTTAATGATTTATTTAATTAATTTTTCCAAAAATTTCACAAAATTACCTAATTGGTCAAGTTTGACAACCTTGTTTACTACATATATTAATCTTGCATGCATGTATATATATGGAATCAAATCCAGTAGTGTTATTTCTTCATTCGTTGAAAACAAATTCAAGTAGCTTTGCGTACGTAGTGCAATTTTCCTGCAACAGAATTGATGTTAGATTTTGTATGGTAGGCGTCGAGTTGATTGATGCTTATTATCCTATAAATATATGTGTGTGCGCTTTGAATGAGTGTAAATGTGTCATGACTTTTAATTAATTAATTGGATTGTTTTTCTCTTTACATTATCCAGATTTTGTGCTTTGTAGGATTTGAAATATGTATATACTTTGGAGTTGAGACTTGAGAGTCTTTGTAGTTACGTTTCATGGAGTGTTACATAATTCTCTTCGTGACCATGGTTGTGCCGACTGGGGTTTCTAAATTGTTAATTAATGTAATTAATTAAGACAAAACCTATTTTGTTTGGATATTTTTTGGTTTGATTGCGCAAAATGAACTATCGGTTAAGATTAGTTAAAAATAATAAATGTGTAAAAAATGTCATATCTTTTCCAAATATACCCCTATTTAAGAAAAGAGTTTAGGAGAGAGAATGGATAAAAAATTATGAAAGAAGACAAGTAATAAATGATTAAATGAAAGAGAATTGGTGGTGAGTGGGAGATAATTAATACTACAAAAGTTATGTATTTAATACGGTAGAAAAAAAATGTAGTTTAAATTTTGAGATACAAAAATAAAGTTGATTATATTAAGGACCGATACCAAGAAAAAGAAATTTACTTATAAAAGAGACCGATGGAAGTGCTTTTTTAAGCAAAGTGAGAGCAAATATATATTAAAAAAAAATCATAATTATATGAGAAATTCGTAACAACGAGGCTACTTTTTGTGTTTATCCCTTCTTTCAATTAACTTGGCTACCATTTATAAATGCAATTTTTTTCTCATTTATGATAAATAAATGATAGTAAATGACTCTTATTATCACTGCAAATTAGTAATGATAATAACTTATTTAGATATTCATGCACTGAAAATTGCCAACTCGACAGTTGACTTATTTACCGATTACAAATTAAATTATATTTAAAACCTTAAATACTTGAATCCCAACAACTTAGCGACGGTATTGAATGCCAATTAACGCACATGCATGTATGAAATTTGTCGGGGGGAAATTCTGAATGTAGGAATTTATCTGCTTTAATTGTTGGGAAAAAAAAGGAATATATGTTAATAATAGTAGCTAGTATTAAATAGTTTTACTAAGCAGACAAAAAAAATATATTAAATTGTTTATATTCTCGTTAGTTTACCTTATAAATAAGGTTATTAGATTCACAAGTTTAAATAAATTCATAACAGTAATGTAAAATTATATCCTAAACTCTCTTTTATCAATATAAATAGGTATTAATTATAAAAATTGACATCAATTTGATTTGACTATATTTTAAATTCAAATAATTGAAATTAAATTCATCAATATTCATACTTTATCACACTAAATAAAGAATCTTTTATGAAATTCATATATAAAATCACTGGACTCGGCAAAAAAGTTAACAGGAGTTTAATAATGAGTTAATATGATTTTGTAAGTTAGAAACAAAAATAAATAAATTTGGTGTGTTAACTCGTGAATTTGACCGAATTTAATTATAATTATAACAAGTTTAAGAGTGACTCGACATGATTTTGAAAGATAAAAACGATAAATTCAAAGAGGTAACTCACGAATTTGACAATAATACTTGTAAACACCTTATGAGTATTTTTTTTCTAAGAGTTTTCTTTGCTATACGTACTCCTATGTATCTATCTCTTGTGGAGGGCTTGGAAGTTTTCTCTAGTAGTAAAATAAGCTGCTTGTGGTCTTTTAATTGGTGGAACATTCTTGTTCAAGCCTAATGCACAGGCACACATGATGTGGACAAATTTTGATGGGTTAACATGCAAAATTTGCTTGAGAAGTTTTCGCAAGAAAATAATGTTACTTTGGATTTTTTTTAAGATTCAATACTACTCTAAAAATATTAAAATAAAGTAATGTTCTTCTTTTTCGTTCAACGTCAATTTTTTAACAATCAACGTAAGTTTTTAACGGGTTTAGACAACATTGCTAAATTTTAAAACTTCCGAAGAAATATTGACGATGAAAAAAATTTAGGATAATATTACTTCTCAACGAAAACTTTCAGGACAAATTTATAAATTAACCCTTGTTAGATTATTAATGTTACAAGTAGAGAATATTCTTATAAGTTTTCTTTTTTGGGCCTGAACAATTGATGCTAAGTTGATAACCTATAATTATGTCCCTTCAGGGACATCCGACAAAAATAACCAATAATTAGGATATTCTATTTCTTTGCCTATAGGATATTCTTTTTTTGACAATCTGACCAATGGGATATTCCAATTTCCACATGATGATTATATTTTTATTCAGGCTACATAATCACGATATTTATCTTTTTATTAATTAAATGCGCGCAGACTCATATTAGCCCTCATAACCTATAATTAAATGAACATATATTAATTATGAAAATAAACGATGTTTTAGGTTTAAATTTTCTAACGTAATGTTGGCAAAAAAAAAATCTAATGTAATAAGAAGATCCATACAAAAACATTTTAAAAAATTAATTCATAACATACGTGGTAAAATAAAAATCTCCAGTTTATTCCAGAAAAATCTTGTGATTATTTGTAGTATTATCCTACGTGGAACGAGCAAATATCTAATATCCATTTTTCTGTCGCATTCATACCTCAACGCGGGCCCCAGTATGACGTGGACGGAATCAAAACCTAGTGCTTTTGCAGTACTCCAGTACTGCCAATTGCCTAATTCTAGTACGTTTGTTTGCTGGTTAATATTTTTTTTTTTATTGAAAAAAAAAAAAACCCAAGTGCCTGGTAAAGAAGGAGGAGACGTGATCAGGGGGCAAAATGGAAAGAGGCTTTGAAGATTCATGAGTTTTTTTTGCTCAAAAAAGATTCATGAGTTGAATCTCGTGTTCTTTTTGGCTTTTCTTTCGCTTTGCAGGATCCGTTTACTTCATTATTGTAGTTGAAGCTCTTGGTCGTCTTCCTCCTCCTCTTCTGCTGCGTGAGAGTTGCTGATTTTGCTTTGCTTTGGCACTGATGATGATCGAGGACGATGTCGAGAGCTGCGCGAGTCGAGCCGTACAATCACAGAAAGCTCATCCTCTTCATCACAGCCAGAAATTGGAGGTGTACAATGAGGTGCTCCGTCGAATTCGAGAGTCCGTTCATGAGGAGGCCAATATTCCAGATTTTGATGATCAATTATGGCTTCATTTTAATCGTCTTCCCGCTAGGTATTGGATATTTCTGCTTATGTCTACGTTTCCCTTTCCGAATTGTTTTTACCTTTTTATATTTCTTCATTTCTGTGGTAAATTCAAACGAGGCAGCTCCTGCTGAGAAAACCATGGAAAAACCGAAAAAAGTGTTGCGCAGTTATTAACAGGTCATTTATGACCAGGAATTGAGTATATTCATGCCTGCTGGATGTTTTCTTTGGCTTCTATATTTTAATCATTCAAGTGTACTTGCCAAAGCGTTTACTCTTGGCGGCAACTTTTTTGTGTTCTCACTGTTAGTTTGTTACTTTGCAGGTACGCATTCGATGTGAATGTGGAGAGGGCAGAAGACGTTCTTGCTCATATGAGACTCCTGAAGTTGGCAGAGGACCCTGCTAATCGACCTGCACTTCAAGTTCGCTTAGTACAGGTAAAAACAACTAAAACTTTCTTGCCTTCCAGGTACGACCTACGATAATTATTTAGTTAGAGTTAAATTATGTTTACTTAGTCTCATACATTTATCACGCCCTGAATAGCTTACTATTCACAACAAAATCGTCTCGAAAGTTCAGTACTATGACATTTTTTACTTTCATTTTTTCAACCTTCCGACAGTATACATGAAATTGAATGGGTTTATCTAGATTATCATTTCAGAAAAAGTTGTATCGTAATTTGCAAACTATAGATTGTATCATCATTGCTATCTTAAGAATCTCCATTATAACTGATATCCGAGTAACAACTATTTACTTAGCCGGCCGGAAAAAACATCACTTGCTCTTTCAAATTCCACTGGTTATTGTGCTATAAAGCTCTTGAAGCTGTACAGTTCTATGAGTTTGGAGTTGAGGTAAATTATCATTCTGCATACCAGGAATTCAAGTTTTTGAAGGATGCATAGAACTTGTCTTTCTCAGGGTATGCTTAATGCCTCAAACAACCATTAGAAGCTCATTTTTCCCTTTTTCAACTCTCCTTTGCGGTGATTTACTTTTTATTTTTGGTCGAATTTTTTTTTTAAAAAAATTCCATACCTTTTATCAGTGCAACATTTGGATCTCCGAAAGCCATGGCATCTTTATAAGCGCCTAAATGCCACCTATCTTCCGAAGTGCAGGTACAACCCTTTGGTAGTGCAAGTTATGGTAACTCTATGCACTCAGATCCCTCTGAGAATGAAGATGCGCAGAGCTCTTTTAAGCAGGAGTATGGTTCATCCTTTATATCCCATTTACTTGTACTTTCCAATCTTGCTACTGCTCAATAGGCAGAGAACATTTCATCCATTTAAATGGATGGCTACATTTAGTTGTTCTTGTCCACATTGTTATTTATGCCATTAGTTCATTTCTAATGTCATCTTTCCGTCTCTCTCTCTTGGATAGAAAAAGAATTCATCTGCCACCTACTTTCGGTTCATCCTCTAATCTTGAAGCTCTTTCACGTAAAAGAAGTAAAAATAATATTGAAGATGAGGACGGTGCTATGGATGTGATACCATATCCTTTCCAGTAAGTATTTTAGTCGCCTTACTTTCTGTTATTTTTCTAGAAGAATATTGTGAAAGACCATGGTTCTTTCCTCTTTTATTACTTAAGCTAGGTGCCTATGATGGAATTGTTAAAAGAGGGATTACATTTATCAAATGGCTGCTTTGTTTTATTAAGAGATAGATAAAATAGAATCAAATCTCTTGGGTGTTATGCCTTTCATCCCGTTGTTTGGGACATCTAGAAGGAGAAGATTTATTATTACAAGTATTGATCTGATGTACAAAAAGGAAGGAAGAGGGAGAAAGAAGTGGAAGAGAGAGAAACAGAGGGAGATGGAGAAAGGGGAGAGAGAAAACTTCAGAACTCAATTCTTCTTTGCTGATAAGCCATGTTTACAAACTAACCCAATCCCATTATTTAGACCTAAGACACTAACAACCCCTAACGGACTCCTAACTAACTCTCCTCTATTAATATCATTCCTTAACATGACCTCATCATAAACATGTGCAATTGTTAAATTACAAAATATGTAGAATGTTCTGTACACTCAATCAAATGGAAGACTTTGTCAAAGAGGTTTATTTATTCATTTGGTTTCTGACAATGTTGTGGGTGCAGACACTCCAGGTATTAAGGGCTCTGATTTCAGTTGATCGTAATTTAGTCTCTTTTTGTGGAATATGCGTTTTTTGATTATTAAGCCTATGACAGTTAATATTTACATTTCCTTTACTACTTGTTATAAATCATATTCTAACACTACTCAAGTTTTTAAGTAGTTCTTATGATGTTGTTTACTAACTACTAGGCCCATGCATGAGATTACTTTTTCAACAGTTGACAAACTTAAAGTCCTAAGTCAGGTAAATAATTCTTTTATTTTCTAAGAAAATTCCGTTCAACTCGCTTAAACTGGTGCTTTTTTAGTTGAAATACTTTTCAATTATGAAATAGAATACTTAAGTTTCACACACTGTGCTTTCTCTCCTTCACCGATAACCTCATTCTTTATTTATATTCCAGTTAACTGCATTACTTAGCGAGATTGGATTGAACATTCAAGAAGCTCATGCATTTTCCACCAACGATGGCTTTTCTCTTGATGTATTTGTTGTTGATGGTTGGCCTAATGAGGTAAGATGGAAATAGCTAAGCAAATCTGATTTGATACAAACATCATGGTCGTCGTCGTCCTATTTGATATTATCATCCGATATTCGGTTTGGGGTTCGTGGTTACCCCTTCTAACACAAGTGTCTCATCTGGGACTCGAACTCGAGACCTCGAATGATCTAGCGGACCTTACTCTGCTAGACTATATTTTCTAGCAGGATTTTTAACTATCGTGTTTCAACAGCCTACTATTAGTGCATGGCTGTATATATTGATATAACGTTTTTCTTTGGTTGACTCGTTGAAATCTAACCGCTCATCTGTTTTTTTGACTTTCTCTATGCTTCTGGAACAATAATAGGATACTGAGGAGCTCAAAGCTGTGTTGGAAAAAGAAATTTTGAAATTTAAGGTAAAGTATTCCAGGTTAATCTTTTTTAATATTTAAAATTCCAGATTTTTGTAGAAAGACATATTAAATATTTTTTGTGATGTTTCTGCAGAATGAAACCTCTTCATGATAAGGCTGGATGATAAGATTGTTGTAATTGATTCATAAAACAATAATACCTTATATTAAATCTGGCTACATTTAAGGGAAGACAAGTGTTGATATTGGTTTTTATCTGCTCTAACACTGATCATAATAACTGAAAAATATTGACCCGTAAAAATTTCAGGATAGCTACTAAAACAGTTCAAACAGAATCTGCGCAAGTCTGCTAGTGGATATGGTATATCACGTGATAAACCCAGCTTCTTTCAACAATGATGCAATCTATTTGTTATAACCAAAGAATTTCATATATCAAGGTCAATCTATATATTCCCATGACCTTCCCCTGAATCTCTTGTAAATGTGACTAATATAGATCATATTGATGTGCGTCATTGATTATTCTGTTTTGCATGGTTCGATATATTACGTTTATAATGTTTCAAATCACTGCTAATTCTCATTTATTAGTTTGTTTTCCCTGAAGAATACATGTTTTCTGTTACATAGCCATGGTTAGAGATCTGCCTTTAGTTATCATTTCTCTTTGGATGTAAACATTATGATATATGGAATATATTGTTGGCCCAACAGGAGCAATATCTGTCAAAACAGGGCACACATTATGCTGCCGATGACCATGATCTGGAAAGGATGGAACGCTTTCCTCGTTGCATTGAAATACCGTCTGATGGAACTGATGTCTGGGAAATTAATACCAACCTGTTGAAATTTGAAGACAAAGTTGGCTCTGGATCATTCGGTGATTTGTGAGTTGTCACTTGTGAAATCCATTGGACCTCTAAGTAGAGCTTCTTAGCTGAACTCTCTCTTTCCTCTTTCCTCTTTCCTCTATCTTCCTTAGGTACAAAGGCACATATTGCAGTCAAGTTGTGGCTATCAAAGTCCTCAAACCTGAGCTTACAAACACAGATATGTTGAGAGAGTTTGCACAGGAAGTTTATATCATGAGGTTTGTTAATGTTAACTAATCTAAATTTGAGAGAATAATTAGGAGAAAATATAATGAGAAAATATGTGTATTGATAATGGAGCAATAATGCTCATACAAGAAGTGTAATGTGATACTCACTCTTTCTTCATATTAGCTAAGACCTCTATTTATAGATTAGGATCCTAACTAACTCCCTAACTAATAGGCTAACTAACCAACTAATAACCACCTTATATTCTAACATGCCCCCTCAAGTTGAACATTATTTATCTCAAACATGTTCAACTTGAACAACAAATTAAGGGGATAAGGTGAATCAAACTGAATTGTTTTACAATCACAAAAATCACAAAACAATACAAAATCATCTTCAAAAATAATTCTTCTTCATATCTACTGAAGTGCTTCTCTTCTAAACAAGACCATCAATATTCTTGGCCTCTCATACTTCCTTCACCCAAACCAATTTGCAACTTCTTTTATTTGCAATATTCTTTACCCATTGAACTTAAACCAGGAAACAATGAGACAAATGAAATAACCTCTCAATGGAATAACGTCATTGAGAATACAATACAACCCCTCAATGGAATAACATCACCGAGACAAAATACAAACCCTCTATGGAAGAACGTCACCGAGACAAAATAGATCACGAACGGGATATGTCTGGAGGCGACAAACCAACACTCAACATAACATATAAAGGCCCGAATGTGACTAGAATCACAAGAGACAAGGGCGAGGAGGCGACAACTCTGCTCTCAACTCTTCTTTCCCTTAAATCGATAGGAGCGAGGAGGCGACATATCTCTGCTCTCAACTCTGCTCTAAAATACTGTATCCATATAATCGGGTTGTGCATAACCATTCGTCTTCTCTACTCTCAATTGGTTTCTCATTACAGCAAATTCATGCATAGCCTCATGGGATCTACCTAACTGTCAAGTTTATTACCCGCTCCTTCAATATGTGCAAGAATAAACCAAATAATTCCAATGGCCACAAATAGCCACAAATGAACCAAATCATACATCACTGAACAAATCAAGATGTGTCAATTAGTAAATCAGTCCCTGTGCCATCTCAACCGAGTTCACCTACTCTCCCAATCTCTTTCTTAGATTCTTTAAAACATTCATAATACTGTTGGTATTTCATAAAATCTCTTCAAGAAATACTTACACTCTAATAAAAGAAGTCATTGTTGGAAAGATTCGGATGGAAGGACAATAACAAAGACCTCATCAATGTCACTCAGATCTTCCAAAAACAATGTGAATCAATGGTTTCTTTGCAGCAGAATCGCAGTGGCAGGTTAAGAAACTCTATGAAATAATCTGAACATAAACCTTGTAAACCAAATGAGAGACGAGTATAGCAATAGTAGGTAAAGATTTTACCACTGGATTTTAACAATGGGTGAGACAGCAGTACCACTATTCTCAATATTCTTTGAATTGAGACTGGAAAATTGAAGAACAAGGCCATGAGAACAATTCATTCCTTTTGTCCTGTTGCCAGAAATCCTGTTTACAAAGTGCTTGAATCAAAACCGTGTATGCTGTTGCATTTGGTTCACAGCCTTTATTTTGCATTTCTTTCAAAAGATCATAAGCATCTCCCATTTTTCCAGCTTGAGCATACCCACTAAGCAAATTGTTATAAACCACTACATCCAATTTAATCCTTGCATCCTTCATCTGCACCAACACATGCTTCAATGAAGTAAAATGCTTTGCTGTTGGTGTAAATCGAAATCTCATGTCCTCAAAAAATGAAGCCGCTTCCTTAACGTTACCATTTTTGCACAATGCATCTAACAAGCACCCAAAAACATATTCATCCGGCTCGCACCCGTATTTGGGCATTTCATCCAATACTTCAATAGCCTTCTGAACCATCCTCACAGGAGCAAACCTCCTAATTTCTTCAAACCTTCATTCACCAGAGATCGCAGGGGCGAGAATCACCTTTCGTGCGTCTTCCTAACCACGTTGGTTTCTGACGGAGATCGCAGGGGCAAATCACCTTTCGTGCGTCTTGGTCTTGGTTCTCAGAATCTCAGTGCAGCAGGGGCGTGAAATGCCTTTCGTGCCGCAGCTTGAATCAGAGGAGGAGAACTTGGTGGTGCGAGACTCTCGTTCTTGTTCTTGGTTATTGGCTCAAATCATAGGAGCCTGAAGCAAACCGTAGGGATTAAAGAATGGTGAACTCACCGGATTCAAGAAGCAGAGGCAGAAACGAAACTGATTGTGGATCTTGGAATCTTGAAAAATGACCTTTGTCCACCGTAGATGTGAATAAAAAATGTGCCTTTCGTGGGTTGCTTTGCCTTGGTTGCTCGTCGGAAATAGTGACGCAAGAGAATCTTCAAGTGAGATGTGTGATAATCTTGAGATTCAGATACAGATCTTGCTTCCCTTTAGCTCCGATGCCGATGTGACGGTGGAAGAGGATTTAGAGCTTTTGAAAATCAGGCCATATCTCCACTTCGTTCGTGGCTTTGCTTGGGCTTCACTCTTCTTTAATAACCGGTTAACATTTCTTGGTGTTATCTGGGCTTGGTATTTGATTCTAAAACCATGGGCCTTCTTGTTCTTGCATTTCAGAGAAGGAAGGATCAAAGAGGCTTCAACGTGTCCTCTTTCCTGAGTTGTTGGGTCCACTAAGCAAGAGAGGATCTTGATTAATGGATCTTGATTATGCTTACTGGGCTGTTGATCTTGAAAAGAGAACCTGGCTTTGATACCATGTTAACTAATCTAAATTTGAGAGAATAATTAGGAGAAAATATAATGAGAAAATATGTGTATTGATAATGGAGCAATAATGCTCATACAAGAAGTGTAATGTGATACTCACTCTTTCTTCATATTAGCTAAGACCCCTATTTATAGATTAGGATCCTAACTAACTCCCTAACTAATAGGCTAACTAACCAACTAATAACCACATTATATTCTAACAGTTAACATACCTGAATGTGATTGATGGAGATATAGTTCCTTGTGACAGACTTTTTTTCTTCCTCCACTTTTTGGATAATGTCGCTATGATTTTAGGATAAGTGTTTTATTTTAATTAAGAGTATGTTAGCGTCAAAGAGGTCGCCTCTTTTAGAATAAATTGGAGATGGTGATACAAGTGTGGGAATGAATTGAATACTAACGAGTGTTTACTTTTACCCTGCATCAGTTAATTAATTTTGAGTAGGATAAACTGATTTAAATATTTTTCTTAGACAGGATTAGCACTTAGTTGAAATCTTAGGTATCTTTCTGCTATCATCTATAAATATATAGCTTTTATCTCATAACTTTAACTTCAGATAAAAATTAAATCCTAAATATCTACATAGTATAAGAACCCCTCTAAAATTTAAAAAAATTGGCCAAAAAATGTGGACACTCACTTGAGATGGTAAAAGCTTCTCACAAAGCTAATGCACCTATTAGCAAACCCATGTCTTCTCCAATGTTCAGAAGCAGAGCTTCCTATTTTGCTGTCATGAACAATTAAAAGGAAATCGTGCACTACTGTTGTGTCCAGGACACAATCTGACTACACAAACAAGTGAAATTGAACCTTCTGCACAGAATAGTGAAAATGAAATCGCTGCATAACCAACAAAACCATCTTTCCAAGTTATCCTTGATGACAGGGAATCAATTACTGAGAATTCTTGTAAGTTTTGATACGGAATCTTTACAAGTTTTGACTGACAATTCTTCCTTTGCCTATGATAACTCGATTTGCAGGAAGATTCGACACAGGAATGTTGTGCAATTCATTGGAGCATGTACTCGACCACCAAATCCGTGTATTGTTACTGGTAAATAACAGAGATACCACGGAACTTATGATGCCATGTTTTTATATTGTTAGCTTTTATCAACAGACATTTTTGTAGGAATATCAAGTTATATTGTTCATGCGTGAAGATAAGAAGATATATTACTTTCAAAATTTTTAATCAAATCATGATGTATCATGTAATCTTATTTCTAAGATGATTTGGCTTCCTCTTTCAATCACCTCATGATTCCAGTTTGAATATTTGCTCATGTTTACGCCTTCATCAGAGTTTATGTCTAGAGGAAGCCTATATGACTTTCTGCACAAACAAAGAGGTGTATTTAAGCTTCCTTCTTTGCTAAAAGTGGCAATTGATGTTTCCAAGGGAATGAACTATTTGCACCAAAATAATATCATACACAGGGACCTCAAGACCGCCAATCTGCTGATGGATGAAAATGAAGTAAGATGACTCCTTGGATTTGTTCTCATTGATTACCTGCTTCATTTCATCATTTGGTCAGCCTTTGTCTTGCCACTCTCTTTATAACTGTTAGAATATTAGGAAATATATCTCTCATTTATTAGGATCCCATGATTAGTTCCATGATTAGAGGATCTGATTAGAGGGCATTAATTAGTCTTTATGAGTCTTTATTAGGCTTTATTGTATTTCCTAATTTACCTTCTTTACCTTCGTTGTTCTCCCTTGCTTCACCTATAAATAGGTTGTAATTCTCTTCATCTAATAAGACAATATAGAGAGTGTTTATACCTCTAAACTTCAATATGGTATCAGAGCCCAGGACACCCGTCCGAGGCCACAGAGAGCGAGAGAAACAGTGAAGGGAAAGTTCTCCGGCGAGTTTAGGGTTCACTATAGGCGGCGAGTTAGACTACACCGCCTAGCCCAGAAGGACCGGAGGGCTCCGATCGGCGAAACCCATAAATCCGGCGACGATCTGGCGACTCCACGACGGCGCGTGGTGTACACGCGCCTGACAATCACCGACGCTGCGACGGCGCGTGACGGCGCGTGACGGAGTTTTCTCGACGGTGACTTCTTGTTTCGGCCTCCTGCTCTGATTTCCGGTGAGACCCAGTAGTTAGTACATCCTCCGGTGACTTTTTTGAATTTTCCGGCGAACTCTCCGGCGAAAATTCCAGATTCGGAGACTATTTCTTTCATCCGAAACATGGATTCCTCTCAGAGTCCTCCTATGTTCGGAACATTTCCCGGAACTTATCCCATGGGTTTTATGACCGGTACCGATTCTCAAACTCAAAATTCCTCTTCTTCTTCTTCTTCTATGACCATCAACCCAGTACCAAACAGAACCTTAGAGATGGCTTCAGAATTTACAGACCATCACATTATGGCTATTAGCCATAAGTTTAATGGTAGAAACTATCTCCAGTGGTCACAAAGCGTGCTGAGGTATATTCGAGGTAAGAGAAAGGAGGAATACATTCTGGGGCAGCCCTCAACCAGCCCCGATGACCCTAATTTTGACACTGGTTTCTTGAAAACAACCAAGTTATGACATGGTTGTGTAATTCAATGACCTTGGAGATCGGTGAGGGATATCGCTTGCACACACAAGCAAAGGAAATATGGGATGCTGCTAGGAGGACCTACTCCTTTCTTGAAAACACTGCTGCCCTAATTCATCTGAAGAGACAACTCGGGATCTACGACAAGGTAATCAGTCCGTAACTGAATATTATAATGCATTGCCGAAATTGTGGCAACAACAAGACTTGTTTGAGGTCCACCCTTGGGAAACTCTCAAAGATGTACAATTGTACAAACGAATTGTGGAAGAAGGAAGGATACATGACTTCCTCTTAGGCTTAAATGATGTTTTCGAGGAGGTAAGGGGCTGAAGCCACTCCCACAACTCTTTGATGTGGTTAACTTTGTGTAATTCGAGGAAAGTAGGAAACTCTTGAACCGGAGTGGACCAAGCAACATTGAAAGCTCTGCTCTTGCAGTTCAGGGACCATCTGGGGACCGCAAAACCAATAAATGGTGCAACTATTGTAAGAAAAAGGGCCATACTAAGGAAGAATGTTGGAAACTCCATGGAAAACCCTCCGGGGGGAAATCAAACTTCCAAAGTCACCTGACCACAGCTGGACCAAAAGTGGAGAGTGACAATCACCTTAGTCAAGAGGAATTACAGATGTTCCGTAGAATGCTCGAACAACAGAATAAGTCTAACTCTGTTCCCAGCGTGAATCTTGTACAATCAGGTAAATCTATTATTGCTCTCAACGCTGTGATGACCAATGACGTTACCTGGATTGTTGACTCAGGAGCTATGGATCACATGACCGGTAACAAAACTCTATTCTGTAACCTTAAACTCTGTCATGAACACCTCAAAGTAAAAGTAGCTAATGGTGTATTCACACAAGTTGAGGGCATTGGTACTGTTACATTATCCGACCACTTGGCAATACATAACGTTTTGTTTGTACCGGAACTTACCCGTAATCCGATCTCTGTAAGCAAATTGACTAGCGGTAAAATATGTCGAGTGATCTTTGATGATGGTTTATGTGTGTTTCAGGATTTAAGAACGAGGAGGACGATTGGGACTTCTAGAGAATGGGATGGATTGTTCTACCTTGAAGGGTCAACCTCAAAGAATAAAGAAACGTGGAAGGCAAGACGAGCGCGGTTAGCTCAAATTCACAGAATAATGATATATTGTTGTGGCACTGTCGATCAGGCCACCCTAGTTTTGATTATATGAAACATGTATTTCCAAATTTATTCAATAAAAATTCTGTTTCTTTTCATTGTGAAACTTGCCAATTTGCAAAACAGACACGATCCTCATATCCCAAACAACCCTATACTCCCACCTCCCCATTCACATTGATTCACGGTGATATTTGGGGCCCTCCCCTCAACAAAATGGGGTAGCCGAACGGAAAAACCGTCACCTGTTGGAAGTAACTCGTGCCTTGCTAATGGAACGGAATGTTCCTACCATATTCTGGGGTGATGCCATCCTCACCGCGGCTTATCTCATTAACCGCATGCCTTCTAAAGTTCTCAAATACGACACCCCAATTCAAAACCTCCTGAAATTCTTTCCAAATTGCCCCATCATCAATTCATTACCTTCCAAGGTGTTTGGATGTGTTGTCTTTGTTCACAAAAAGGAGGGCAACAAATTTGGTGTTCGCTCTGACAAGTGTATATTCCTTGGCTACTCCTCCACTCAAAAAGGGTACAAATGCTATTGTCCATCTTCCAAGAAACTCATTGTCTCCCGGGACACCATTTTCTTGGAAGACGACGCTTATTATCCTAAATTACCCATTCAGAGGGAGTAGCTAATCTTGGATAGATCTAATTCCAACACCTCAAAGTCACCTGATACATCATCTGAACCACCTAACCTCATAGCCTCTCTTGACTCACTTGCTTCCACAAACCAGCCTAACACATACATTCCACCCCAACTTGAATCCAATGAACCGGAAACACATGTTGAGATCAATTCAGGGATGGATGCGGGAGCACGACAAGAGATAGAGACTGAACCAGACACTGGTAGAACTATCTCTCCCATTCAAAGGAACGACCATGAATCCAATCCGGATTAAATCTCGAAGAATCGGGTCGGCCTATTGCCTTGAGAAAGGGGTAAGATCGTGTACTCAACATCCTATTCAACGATTTGTCTCATATGGTAATCTCATGCGCAAGAATGCAAAGTTTTGTTGTTAACGGTGCACAGATAACCGTTCCAAATACATTTCAACAAGCTATGGCTGATCCAAATTGGAAGCAAGCTGCAGAAGAGGAATTGAGGGCACTCAAGGAAAATGGAACATGGGAGATCACGACTCTTCCTAAAGGAAAGAAACCAGTGGGATGTAGGTGGATCTTCACTCCGAAATTCAATCCCGATGGCAGTATCAACAAATACAAGGCGAGACTTGTTGCAAAAGGATATACCCAGACGTACAGGATCGACTACCAGGAGACATTTGCTCCAGTGGTCAAGTTCAATACCATTCAAGTACTGTTATCACTTGCAGCTAATTTGGATAGGTCTCTATACCAACTGGACGTGAAAAAGGCATTCCTGAATGGCAACCTAGAGGAAGAAGTATACATGGAGATTCCAGATGGAGTTTTAGCTCCTAATAACTCTGTGTGTAAGCTAAGGAAGTCATTGTACGGCTTGAAACAATCTCCTAGGGCATGGTTCGGTAGATTCACCAAAGCGGTGAAAGGGCTTGGATATACTCGGGGACAAGGCGATGACACATTGTTTACCAAACGTGTTAATGGCAAAGTCACCATATTGATCGTCTATGTTGATGACATAATCATTACAGGGGATGATGAAGAATCCATTGCTCAACTAAAACGGGACTTGTCAACTGAATTCCAGGTAAAAGATCTTGGACAAATGAGATATTTCTTAGCCATGGAAGTAGCAAGGACCAAGAAGGGCATCAATGTCTCACAACGCAAGTATACATTAGACTTGTTACATGAGACAGGAATGTTGGGCACTCAACCAGAAGGGATACCAATGGAAGAGGGATGCCACTTAGAGATCAAACCACAAGGTATTCCGGCTAATGCAGAGAGATACGAGAAGACTTGTGGGAAAATTGATATACTTAACCCATACCCATCCCGACATTAGCTATGCGGTTGGAATAGTAAGTCGGTTTATGCATCGCCCCAAGAAGAACACATGGCAAGATCCACGAATTTTGAGCTACACAAGCTTAATCCCGGAAGGGAATATTCTTTAAGAAAGGTACTACCAGAACATAGAAATCTACACCGATGCAGATCATGCAAGAGATAGAGAGACCGGGAAGTCAATCTCGGGTGCTGTACATACGTGTGGGAAATCTAGTTACCGGAGAAGCAAGAAATAGACAGTGGTGTCACCAAGCGGTCGAAGCGAACTAAGAGCTGTCAACAAAGGAGTATGTGAAGGAATCTGGATTATCGACTTCGTGAGTTGGGAATTCAACATGAGGGACCAATGCAACTCGGTGTGATAACAAGGCCAGCATTGAAATGGTCAAGAACCCAGTATATCATGATAGAACCAAACATGTTGAGATAGACAGACACTTCATTAAAGAAAAGATTGAAGCATGCATTATGACACTGTCTCACATAAGATCTGCAGACCAAATTGCAGATATCCTAACTAAACCACTCGGTCGAACGAAGTTTAAAGGATTTTGTGGCAAGCTGGGGTTGATCGATATATACTCTCCAGCTTGAGGGGGAGTGTTAGAATATTAGGAAATATATCTCTCATTTATTAGGATCCCATGATTAGTTCCCTGATTAGAGGGCATTAATTAGTCTTTATGAGTCTTTATTAGGCTTTATTGTATTTCCTAATTTACCTTCTTTACCTTCGTTGTTCTCCCTTGCTTCACCTATAAATAGGTTGTAATTCTCTTCATCTAATAAGACAATATAGAGAGTGTTTATACCTCTAAACTTCAATAATAACATGGTTTATGAAGATTATATTGATCTTTTATTGCCGATATCAAGCAAATCTTTCATTCACAATTAATATCAAATGTCTTTTCTGGAATTGGAGCATCTCCAACATGACTATTTCATATGTACTTAAATATCATACCCTTCTTCATTAGGTGGTGAAGGTTGCTGATTTTGGGGTTGCCAGAGTGAAGATACAATCTGGAGTGATGACAGCTGAAACTGGAACATACCGTTGGATGGCTCCAGAGGTACGGATTTTCTTGGATATCATGTTACTGCTTGATTCCTTTTTTAGTGAGATCTTATGGCAGAAGAATGCAGTATCTTTGTTTGTCTATAATACATACTGTTCAACAAGTGGTTTTTTTAGGTTCATAAATACTTGGAAATCTATTTGTAAGATACAAGAACACAAGACATAGAAACATCCATTTGTTTTTGTTTTAAATAATATGTAGAATATTCATCTAATGCTCAAATTTTTGTGTGCGCACGTGCGCTCTAAGTTCTCAAGAAATCAGGATGTCTACTCATTAGTATGAAATGCTCGTTAGCTGGTTGTGCATGATCAAGGCATGGAAGTGATTGCATGGTTATCTTCTGATTTGATTATAAATTCCACTTTGGTAATACACCAAATTCCTTCTCATTGATTTGATTTTTTGCTTGAAGATCATTGAACACAAACCTTATGACCAGAAAGCAGATGTCTTTAGTTTTGGAATAACTCTTTGGGAGCTTCTAACTAGAGAAGTAAGTCCTTTCCATTTTCTTATCTCAAACAACGGTCCTGGATTTTACTCTAATCATGTTTACGATTTTTTATGAGCAGCTGCCTTACTCTTACTTGACTCCATTACAAGCAGCAGTAGGCGTGGTGCAAAAGGTTTTCATTCTGTTCTTTTCATGGATCAACTTGCCAAACCAATTTTCTTATCTATGCATGATGACTAAATGTTTATAATTGCAATTAGGGTCTAAGACCTACAATCCCCAAGAGCACACACCCAAGACTTTCTGAACTTCTCCAACGTTGCTGGCAACAAGATCCAAAAGATAGACCCGAATTCTCCGAAATAATAGAGATTCTTCAGCTGATAGCTAAAGAGGTAAAACACTACTCGCACTCGTAGAAAAAGCTAAACCAAGTCTAAAATTTTATATGATATGCTTTAAACAGGTTGTTGATGAAAAAGCAAATAATCACAAAGATAAATCGCCCCACGGCTTTCTCTCAACACTCAAATGGGGCCATCACTGATATGGATCTATCATGATTGTCTATTATTCTTGTGTTCTCTTATTCTGGTCTAATATTTTTAACACAATATACAAATGAAAAGTTAACCGAGTTACCACCGCCTTGTATTAGGGAGTTGGTGGATGATGATCGGTTAGGAAAGGTGCATTAGAAACCGTATTGTCTGTTCCATTTTTTGGCATGGTAGCAGTTTCTATTATACAAAAAAAAAAAGTTAAACAAGTTGTTTCTTCATGCAAATGAAGTTATGTTTTAATATTTATTCAACAAAATATTGCATATTAGAATAACAACCACAAAGCTCTGGACCTGTAGAAGATGCATTTAGAAGGCAGCGCAATTAAAATCTACCTAAACAGTAAACAAGCCTAAGCCTAGGTTAGTCTAAACTAGTGGTGTTTTTTTTTTTTTATATGAAAGGTGGCTAGAAGTCTACATTACCAAAAAAAAATTACACAAAAGAGGAAGAGGATTCTCTCATCAGCTTTTTTCTGCTCATCCCTCACAATCTCATCCTGACCGTCGAAATCTTGATTCAAGGGCCCAGAGTTTTTTTTTAAAAAACCGCATGCGGTTTTTTTTAAAAAAACTCTTGGAACTTGGATCAAGATTTCGACGGCCCAGATTTGCAAATGATGAGGGATGATGAGAGAGTGGAATGTGAGAGAAACCGGCCCACTTACAACAAGAATCTCATCATATTTTGTAAAACGTGATGAGACTTCACCAACGAAATCGGCATTCTTTGTCATACTTGCATAAATGATCATAAAATCCATATCAGGATTGTTGAAGACATCAATATTCAAAGAAAATATCCCCATTTCCTGTGATCAGGAAACTCTGGTACGGAACCATATTCATCCTAAGGTTTAGAATTAAGGCAGGAAACATTGTCAGGACTAACATTTTTGCTCAACCAAATAGAATATTTTAAATATTATCTAAAGAAATGTTCAAAATACGCATTACTCCTGTGAGCTGAATTGAGAATGAGTTGGCAACAGCAGCAAGTAATCAATGACCAATAAGCGTACTGACGGAGGTATCTGACGGAGTATATCTTGTTGCATAATGAAGCAAATAAAATAAAAAATTATGAAAGGAATCTGACAACTTCGACATTGGAAATCAGTTAAAACAGTGGCTACTTTTTTTCAACCAGAGAAATAAACAGCAACTCAAAGAAAAATAACAAAAACACTAAGCCCATAAAAACATAACCCTAAACCCAAACATCAGAACAAGGGGATTAAAGAGCAACGGTCACCTACCGCTTACCGCCTCCCCTCGCGCAGCAGCAGAGCCTACAGGCCACAGTAGAGAAAAACGCCGCCAGTGGCAACAACAGAGCTAACAACAACCTATGAGGAATAGATGCAACAAAGTAGCAATTAACAATCACAATCCCGCCCCCGAAAACGCAAATCAGAGTAGCTAGATCCATATACCACCATCGAGCACGAGCTATTGCGAAAACACCTGCAGATCTGCTTATTTCCGCACACTCCATCAGCAAATTAAAGTCAAACAAAAGGCAAGAAAAAAGGAAAAACGACACAGGGAGGCCCAAAGCACGAGCATCCCCTCACCCAGCGGAAGTCGGAGAGGGAGACACCGTGTACTCACACTCGCACAGGACGAGACGCAAACACTCACCGCCCTTGAGAGAAGACTCGAGGGAGGGAGCGACCTGTAAATAGAGTGGCTACTTTCGCTACCAAACCTATAAATTAGTTTTTAGTATTTTTTTTTTCACTTCAAAAGAGATATAGCTAAGATTTTCTTGCTTGCCATGCATTGCAGATGCTCGCTTAGAGAGAGAAAGCGAGAGAACCTGATCCAACTTTGTACACGTATGGTATGTTAATTGCGCCTGGAGGGTGTCCTGCGTTGAATTCTTCGGAAGTTCTACATTCAAACAAGCTAGCAAGTGAGGAACGACGAGTGATTTCGGATTGAATGGGAAAATTTCTGGAAACGTCAATTCAAAATGGAAAAAAACAAAATTACTGAAC
This sequence comes from Acacia pycnantha, assembly GCA_025563575.1. Classification (NCBI taxonomy): domain Eukaryota; kingdom Viridiplantae; phylum Streptophyta; class Magnoliopsida; order Fabales; family Fabaceae; genus Acacia; species Acacia pycnantha. The sequence goes on from JAMWYP010000217.1 coordinate 779,165, forward strand.
TATGTATGCTACATATGAGTGCTATCTAACCTCAGATCCAAATAGCGATGCCCAGCTAGTAGCAGCTCGTATGCTACACGGACTGGCACCAACTTCGGAGCTACAACGGTCTTCAAATTCCAGTTCGGAGAAGCTTTCGTGCTTGAGAATTCAAACGAACACGCAAAAATTGTGTAGAGGAGAAATGATATTCTGCATGCTATTGATCATGAACATCAAGAAGAGAAAGTAAAACAGAAACACGTAACATAGAATGATATAAAACTTATGTGATTTAAGTAACCTTAGATGACGATCCAGCTTGGGAGAAGAGAGAAGGGGAGAGAAGGAAGCCGGAGATATGAAGAGACACCGTCGTCATGGTTTAGTGACGGTGGTATTTCTGAGAACATGAGAATGAAAGGGAAGTGCGAATGGAAGGCTTTCAATTGCTAAGCGAAAAAATGAGAGAGAAGAAAACGCGGTAAAAATAAGTTATTTAATCTATATATGGAAAAATATTTTTCCAGTAACTGGAGATAGAGTTATCTCCAGTGACCCCAAAAATACGTCGTTTTGAATTAATGAATGGTGTGTTAGTAATTTTAGGTGAATTAATGAAGGGTGTTTCGGTAAAATTTATATAATTAAAAAATAAACAAAATTACAGAAACACCCTCCATTAATTCAAAACGATGTAGTTTTGGGGTCACTGAAGAAAACTCTATCTCCAGTGACTAGAGAAATACTTTTCTCATATATATGTGTGTGTGTATTGTTAGATTATATATTAATTTATAAGTCAGAAAATTAGTTTGGATAGAAAAATAAAGATACAAGAGCAAATGTACAAATTTAGCGATAAACAATTTCGCTATGAACACCTATGAGAACTATCTATTTTCAATGCAAAACGTATACATAAAAAATTTATTTGGGAGCAGATATAGTAACGTCGTTAAGAAGACTTAACTTCCGTTACTTTTTGTATTATAGGTCCTATCCATCTTCTTTCTCTGTTATTTTAATATTTTTAATGGGAAAATATCACTTAGACATCATGCAAACAATTTTATTTCAGTTAACTCCTAAAAGATTATAAAATTTCATGTCATCCTCTTGGGTCAAAATAAAATTAAGGTTTATCAGTAAAAAAAAAAAAAACAATGATATCCTTATTTTATTGTTTTTCATAAGAGTAATTATGATACAAATATGAACATTTTCAAGAAATATTTTCTTCTCAGCCTTTCGACTAAGATCAATGCTTTAAATTTGACGGTGATAACTCAGAGAGATACATCAAATGAAATGAAATGTGGAGGATTTAATTTATTTCTCACATTAGAAGCCCATTATTTAATGGCAAATCCTATATCCTTGTTTCAAACTACCCTCCCAAATTCCCCAAAAGAAAAAATGCCATGCTCTTATGTTGCCCAATAACACCTCTTTCATGTTATCAAAAATAAAAATAACACCTCTTTCTTTTCATTTTTAGAGTGAAATCAAATGACCCCTGTTTACATATATTAGATGGAGATTGAAGTTTCATTGTTCATGATACAGTTTATTATAATTTTTATATTTTATATTGATGTTTAACATTTTTTCTTTGCCAGTACAAGATTGATAGGATATAGGATTTGAAGCAATGAAATTTTAGGTCATGACAAAATCAATCAATATATGACAAGTTGCATTATTTGCAAATTACAGAAGTTGTAGTTTATTTCATGCTGTGGATAATACATGGGAAAGCATGTATAGTTTTTCACCAAGGTAAATAAGGACATAAATATGAGAATGTAGATAAAATATGGCTCAAGAAAATGAATCTTTTTTCTTTTTCCGACATTTTGTTCAGAGCCTTGAGCCCTTGACTATTTGTGAGGTTTTTTTTTTTTTATAATCATTTTTAGACTTTTTGTTAGGTTTCTATCAACCAACCCCAAGTTTTTCAAGTACTTTGGAAACAAATGCTTAAATACGAATACCATTTTTAACATTTGGTTTTGAAAGCACGGTTAATGATAAAGAAAACATTTAGTTTCTTCCTGAAAAGAACATCATACATTATTTAACTAAGCAATTCATATTTCTGAACGAACTCGGTGATAATTTGATATGACATCGCCAACGCTTCGAAACAACAAAGGTACTTCTATTTGGCACTGAACATAGTTTTAAGGCACTTCATTTATCTATGCATCTATTATTATTGACAAAAGATATACAATAACATGATTTTTGTTTTCTTCTTCATCACGATTCCAGTATTTACGATTTACAGGCATCATAGTTATTACTGCCTTGGGGAAGTGTTTGAATCACAAATTCATGGAACTCCCAGCAAGAAACCATACTATATACAGTTTAACGGTTGTAAATCCAGCCATGACACTTCACTGTGCCGTTGGAAGTCCATTTTGAGTCCAAGCAGCATATCCCCCAGCTATGTCTGTAATTGCAGAAAATCCCTGCACAATAAGAAAAAAATTACAATCACTGAAAGTTACACTAGTTTGTAATTTTTAATCATCAGGGTTGTAACTTGAAAGTGGAATTGGTGATAAATATGTATTCAAATCTGAACGATGCCTGTGTGTGAAAAAACAAAATTTGATTATGACATTCCACCAAATTTAACTACAACCAAACAATTAGGATTGCCAAAATGTTGGGTTGTTTAAGAAGTAACTTACAGCAGCTAATAAGTCAGTAGCAGCCATCATAGACCTTTTACCTAATTCACAGCCCTGTCCAGCCACAATATCAACATTAGAACCAAACTTTTCAAAACATGAATATAGCATACAGAGTCTAAACCTGGCAAATGAAAATTCAGAAGATTGTACACTTACAACAATAATTTCATCATCTTTTCTAAAATGTGATGAGACTTCTGCAACGAAATTGTCATTCTTGGTCATACCTGCATAGATGATAATAAAATCCATATCAGGATAATTGAAGGCATCAATATTTAGAGAAAACAATCCAATTTTCCTGTGATCAGGAAACTCTGGTAAGGGACCATATTCATCGTAAGGTTTAGAATTAAAGAAGGACACATTTTTAGGACTTATTTTTGCAGCACTCACTATATGGAAAGCAGGCAAGAAAAAGCATCCCATATTCCCTTAAATCAAATGTTGTAAATATTATCCAAAGAAATGTTAAACAAGGCATTTCTCCTGTTGGCTGAATGGAGAATGAGTTGGCAACAACAGCAAGTAATCACTAACCAATAAGCACACTGACAGAGGAATATAATTCTTGATAACTTGCTGAATGATCCTCTCATGAATAATTACACTTTGTTACCGAATGAAGAAATTGAATAAATTATGAATAGAATGTGAGAACTTCGACACTGGGAATCAGTTAAAACAGAGTGGCTACTGTTGCTACCAAACCTCTAAATTAATTTTTAGTATTTTTTACTTCAAAAGAGATATATATCAGAGAATTTCTTGCGTCCGATGCACTTTACTTGCTCGCTTAGAGAGAGAAGGTGAGAGAACCTGATCCTAATCTGTACATGTATGGCACGTTAATTGCGCCTGGAGCGTGTCCTGCGTGGAATTCGTCGAGAGTTCTACAATCAAACAAGAAAGGAACGATGAGTGATTTCAGATTGAATCGGAATTTCCTGGCAACATCAATTCCAAAAGGAAAAAAGAAATTACTGAACTATGGACGTTACAGGTGAGTGTTATCTAACCTCACATCCAAATAGCGATGTCCAGCAAGAAGCAGCTCGTGAGCTACACGCACCGGCACCGACGTCGGAACTACGACGGTCTCCAAATTCCCGTTACCGACAGCTTTCGTGCTTGAGAATTCAAACGAACAAGCAAAGAAAATTCAATCTAACAGAAAGAATGTGAAATAATTCAATTCGAGTTCAGTATACACACCGGTAGTTTGGAAAGTTGGATCTAACAACAGTAACGCTCCGGGCCTGACGAGAACTCAATGGTTTCAGCAATGAAATTCTGCATGCAATTAATAATGAACATCAAGAAGAGACATTAAAGTAAAACAGAAACAGAAATGGATAACATGAAATGGTATAAAAGTTGTGTGGATTAAGTAACCTTGGGTGATGATCCAGTCTGGGGGAGCAGAGAGAAGGAGAGAGAATGAAGCCGGAGGTACGAAGCGACGTCGTCGTCATGGTTTTGTGATGGTGGTGTTACTGAGAGCTTGAGAATGAAAATGAAGTGCGAATGAATGGTTTTGAATTGCTAAGCAGAAAATGATCAAGAAAAGAGAGCACCGTGGAAGCCAAGAAGTGGGTTCCTTGTATTATTATGAAGATGAGGGCGCGAAGGAGCGACAATCTTAGCCAATGGCGATGCCACGTCATCGACTTAATAAAAAATGTACTCTTTTTATTTAATAAAAATTTATGTTTTGCCTTATTAAATACTTTAGTCATTTATTTTAATTCCCTTCCTTAATTATTGATGTTGTGAAATTAGTAAGGGTTAATTAATAATGTTAGAATAGGTTTGAATCTTAATATCTTAAAAAAAAAATATATATATATATATATATATATATATATATATTAACATCCACATAGGGATAGACTACACCAAAGCTTAGTGTCTTGGGTGATGCATTGGATATGACGTGAAGTTTTTGGATGGATAAGCCCGATTTCAAAAATCGAGGAATAAGGAAGGAAAGTGGGTCCCACTTACCACCTCAGTCCGAATCAGTAGTAATCCCCTGCAACGGACCCTTGCGATTTGCGATGATGGATAACGCTGCCTACTCCTTATCCACGTGGCAGGATTCGTTCCACCTGATATGGCCGTATGGCCCTGGGCATCACGCACGTCTTGATATTTTCTTCTCGGCCTTTCGGCTAAGATCATGACATCAGATCAGATGCAATGAGATGTGGAGGATTTAATTCGGGGAAAATCCATACAGGGCCCAATTAAGGTTCAAAATTTCAAAAAAAAACCCCAACAACTTTCACATACCAAAAAGGGCCCTAGGGCTTTTTCTGAGATTTTTCATTAAAACGTTAGTTGTTAATCTGATTGATTTAGTTGTTAACCGGGGCTGATATTGTTGTTAAAATGACTGATTTAGTTGTTAAAATATTGTTTGTTAATGCGACTGATTTAGTTGTTAAGGGGTATTGATTTTGTTGTTAATGTGGCTGTTTTAGTTGTTAACGTTTATACCAGAAAAGACCCTAGGACCCTTTCTGGTATGTAAAAGTTGTTGGAGTCTTTTTTGAAATTTTGGATCTTAATTGGGCCCCTATATGAATTTTCCCTTTAATTCGTTTAGAAAATTAATATTTTTCTATCTTATAGTTTTAGCAATTCAATCGCAATAATTTTCCCAGTATAGTAACTCAATTTCTGAATTCCCACTTCACACGTGAGTCTCTATAATTAAATCATTCTCTTCGGTCTATAATATAATATAGGACGATTTAACTCATTTATAAAAAATAAGTAGTGATAGTTAACTTATTAAATATGTCCTAAATCACAAATTTTGTCTACTTTTATCCTTATTGAAAAGTGTATTTAAAAATTTAATGAGTGGGTAAAATCGGAAATGAACATTATTACATAGGCAAAACTAAAAAATAAGTATTAATTATCTTGTAAATGACTAATATTTTGAATTAAGTTATTCTTTTAGAAGCGTCCTATATTATAGACATAAGGGTATTTAAAATAGGGTTAAGGTACAGATTTGCCAACGAACTATTACCCGAAGAGCGTCTGGCACAAAAAACAATTGAAGGACCAAATTGGCTAGCGAACTATTAAAAAGTGAAAAAAAAATACCAAATAACTATTAAAAAAAAAACAACTATCACCATTACGTTAAAATATAAGGCAGTAGTGTAGGACGATGGCGGAAACGCTGGAGAAAAAAGCGGTTAAGCTTTCTTGTTGGATAAGGCAAACACCAACAGAGATAGGACTCATGCAAGCAAGCGTTGTGGCAGCGGCGATTGCTGCTTGTGGCATCGTAGAGACACAACCAGGGTGCAAGGCACGTGCCGGTCGAAAGTTGTGGACTGCTGGATGAGTTCAAGAGGGTGAGTAGAACACCCAACAACAATGGAAGCTTTGGAGATGCCAACGTCGCCGACACTGTGACAGTCAATGGAAGACGGAGACACCAAGATAGTGACGGGGTAATAGTTCGTTGGCGAATCTGTTCAAAATTGTGTTTCTTTCACTTTTTAATAGTTCGTTGGCCAATTTGGTCCCTTCAATTGTTTTTGTACCAGACATTTCTCGGGTAATAGTTCGTTGGGCTCTTTGCTCTCTCTCAACTCTTAAATTGTTCGAACTCGAAACCATATGGATGAGGAATCTGTCGCTATCAATCAACGACCACGGTACTCAAATATTGATAAATATGAGAGAACTTAGAATAATATAATTATATATTTTTTGAAGTATATGGAATAATTTTTTAAAATGGTTTAAATTATAACAATTGAGTTGTAGAAAGTTAAAGTTTAAGAGTCGACTTTCAACTACTCGTAAGTTAAAATTATAGGGATTGAGTTATATTGAGTCAAAATTTTAGAACTAAATTATAATCGAGTTGAAATTATAGGATCAAAAGATTAATTTTTCTACATGATCAAAGATTAATTTTTCCTCGTAACAAAGAAAACAAAAGATTGATTTCACTGTTTGTTTTTCATATCTGAAGCCCATTCTTTATTGCATCAGGGCCAGAAAATTGGGCAATTAAATGGGGCTCCTTGTTTGACCCCACTAACTGCCCAAATTCTCCCTGAAAAAACAAACAAAAAAACGTCGTTCCCTTGTGTGGTCCAATAACACCTCTTTCCTTTTTGTTTTCTTTTTTCTCTAAAAAAAAGTGAACTCAAGTAACCCTTCTTCATATATTCTATTAAGATTGAACTAAGTTTCATTGTGTTTGAAATCGGAGGCATGCAAAAAATGGCGAAAACTCCTGCGTTCTCTGGCAAAAACTCTCGAACGGTCCCTGTTTCAACTGAAGAAGCTGATCAAATTTCTAGAAGTGCAAAGAAGATTAATAACGTTCCTCCTACCAATGAAGGCTTCCTCTTGACGAGCCAGTGGCCAAAGCTGGGAGAGAGTTCTCCCCACCAGACTCAAAGAGCCCCATCCTTTGTTGACAAACTTAAAGGAACTTGCTCTCAGAATATGAATACTGATGATCACGTTAATGCAGAGGATGATCTTTCTGATGACACTATGTCTGATGACTCTCTTGATGATTCAAACCGAAGGGCGGATGATAAGTATTGCACGATAACTGAAAGCTTATCTAGAAACTTTCCCTCCTTTAGTTTCTCTCCTTATGTGAAAAAGCGCCTATACAAAGCTTGGAGTCAGGCAGTCATTGTAAAGCTTCTTGGTAGAAGCATTGGTTTCAGGGCATTAGAGAAGAGACTTTAGGAAATGTGGGCTAAAAAGGGAGTTATCACTCTCATTAACATAGGCCACATATATTTCATTGTAAAACTCACCAACAGTGATGATTATCATAACGCTCTCACCGGCGGGCCATGGATGATATACGATCATTACCTCACAGTTACTCCATGGGAAGCTAATTTCAGGCCAAACCAAGCGACAATTGAAAAAGCAGCAGTTTGGGTTAGGCTCCCCAAGCTACCTCTGGAATACTACGATGAATCTGCCTTAACGGTTATCGGCAACCGGACTGGGAAAACAATCAAGGTTGACATGAATACGTCCTGCCAACTCAGAGGACACTTTGCCCGAATATGCGTTCTGCTAGAACTTGGAAAGCAGCTAATGCAGGGCTTTTACCTGGATGGTCAAGAATTCTTCATCGAATACGAAGGCGTCCACCTTTTATGCACCAATTGTGGGACTTATGGTCACAGGAAAGAAACGTGTCTCGCAGGCAAGCATGTCACAAAACAGGTGCAAGAGGAGGTTATCGGGGATAAAAAAAACAGAGGAAGTGCATAGCAATGTCCAGAGTCCGCCGGAGCAATGGCGTGTCGTCCAGAAGCCTCACCGGCAGAAAAAGCAGAAGGATAAGCCTTCTGAATCATTGAAACAACAGAGATTAGGAACAAGATTCGATGTATTAGCTGAGGAAACAGAGATTAACGCTAATCAAATTGAAGCAAGCAATGTAGTGGTTCACACTGAGGCAACGTCAAGAGGTCAGAGAAAGGACAAATTAGCAACAGTTACCAGTGATGCGATGCATATAGAAACCAACAATGCTGAGTTGGTAGAGAAGAAGCGAGCACAATCGGAGGCGGAAGTACATAGGAGAAACAAACGAGTGGACAAACGTACGAGGGAGATGTCAGAAGTAGGAGGTAACAATGGGGTTCTCTTACTCACCATGGGAGATAATGCTGATTTGGATCTGGTTCAGTGTGATGACACCACAGCCGCCACCCATGGAGTCACATCAGTTATCACTTTTGATGAAGGGGCTTTCAAAAAAAGATCCGTTGAAGCAATAAACCATGATCCAGGCGAATTGAATCAACCGGTTTTGGGTACAAGCTCGATGGATGAGGATGTGTTGCGTGTTCCTACGGTTGGGGACTTGGACCTCTCAATGGTCCCTGAAACCCCCATGTAGTTTTTGGCTTGTTATTTTTTTGTTGGGCCTGTTCGTTTTGTTTTATCTAATTTTAATGGATAAAATCTTGTATTGGAACAACAGAGGGTCTTGTGACTCAGGCCTTCATAGAAATCTCAAAACAATTATTAATGGATCCAATCCCTCTCTTGTCATTCTTGCCGACACAAGATGCTTTGATAAAGCTCGCCTCCGTCATCTTCTTCGTCTTGGCTACGATGAAATTAAAATGCTTCCAGGTGTCGGGCTTTCAGGAGGAATGGCTGCCATCTGGAAAAGCCATGCCATTTCAATCTCAATTGTCGAAGAGGATCGCCAATATCTCTACCTTCGCTGCTCTGTTCCAAGTTCTCAGGATTTCTTTCTTACTCCTATTTATGCACTTCCTCATTTGAACTTACGTTCGTCCCTATGGCATAAATTGCATATTCTTGCTTCTGGAATTTCGATCCCCTGGCTTGTATTTGGTGACTTTAATGATATTGCTTCCCTGCTTGAAAGAATTGGGGGTGTCCGCCCTAACATCAGTCGAATGAGCTGGTTTCAATCTAAAATTCATAATTGTGGCCTTAATGATTTAGGTACTTCTGGTCCTAAATTTACTTGGAGAGGGCCCAGATTAAGGGGATGTCAGCGTCTTTTTGAGAGATTGGATAGGGTCCTAGCTAATAATCAGCTCTTATCCTCTTTCCCGAATTGCGCTGTCAAAATATTGCCAAGAACCAAATTCTCTGCCATAATCCTCTGCAGATCCAATTAGGATTATCGATTCGAACTTCAAATAGAAGACCCTTCATATTTGAGGCAATGTGGATGGAGCATGAAAATTTCTCTGACCTGTTGATGGATAAATGGCATCGTGAGGGACGTCTTGATGCAAATCTGGAAAATTTTAAACAAGACCTTCTGATTTGGAATAGGGATACTTTTGGCTCTGTTGAGAAAAGGATGAAACAAATACTGGTTAGACTCAATGGCATACAACAGTCCTTTTCTTACCCCTACTCAGGTTTCTTGCATAACCTTGAGGACTGTTTAAATGAAGAACTTGAAGAGGTTTCTAGACTTGAAGAAATGAAATGGCTTCAAAAATCAAAGTCTGAATGGATCTCAAAAGGAGACAGGAATACGCGATATTACCACCTTAAAACCACCATCAGAAGAAGACGTAACAGAGTTACATCGCTCCAAAACAGTTCGGGATCTTGGTTGGATGGGGAAGAGGATGTACAAAACCTAGTTACTTCTTTTTTCAAGAATCTGTTTACTGAAGATAGCTCAATGTCTTATCAACTCTTCACAAGATGCAACTTTCCTAATTCTTCAGGTGCTTCCTCTGAGGCCTTAGCCTCTGTTCCGACTGATAAGGAAATTCATGATGCAATCAAATCCGTGGGCCCATTTAAAGCCCCTGATCCTGATGGGTATCCTCCTGCTTTTTATCAACGTAATTAGAAGTCAGTGGGTCCTGAAACTTGTCTTTTCATCAAAGGGGCTTTTGAAGGGAAAACTGACATTTCCATAGCAAATAGAACTTTGATATCCTTGATTCCTAAGCGTGAATATCTGCAACGAGTGGAGCATTTCAGGCCCATCTCTTTGTGCTCGGTCCAGTACAAGTGCATAACTAAAATTTTGTCCCTCCGCTTGCACAATATATTGGATAATCTGATATCTCCATTTCATGCAGGCTTCATCCCTGGCCGGCACATACATGATAATAAAATAGTGGGCCAAGAGGTTATGCATAAAATAAAAAAGGCGAAAGGGAAGAAGGGTTTCTTGACAATGAAAATTGATTTAGAGAAAGCCTTCGAGAGAATTAAATGGAGCTTTATCAGGCAAGTCCTTACTGAGGCTGGTTTCGTTGCAAAATTCATTGACATTATTATGAATTGTGTTTCAAGCTCTTCCCTAAACGTTCTTTGGAATGGGAATACTACTGAATACTTCTGCCATGAACGTGGTCTTCACCAAGGTGACCCTATTTCCCCCTTCCTTTTTGTTTTATGTATGGATAGACTTTCTCATATTATTTCAGATGCTGCTATTACTAACAAATGGAAGCCTATATCCATTACAAAGGAAGGCCCAGCTATTTCTCACTTAATGTTTGCAGATTACCTACTACTTTTTGGTGAAGCATCTGAATCTCAAGCTTCATGTATGATGGAAGCTCTCAATCAGATTTGTCTAGCTTCAAGGGAAAAAATCAACTTGAATAAATCATCGTTATTTTTCTCTCCTAAGGTCCCAACATATCTAAAAGGGAGAATTAGAGATATTACAGGTATGAAGATTTCCTGTGAAATAGGGAAATACCTTGGCGTTCCTTTGTCTCGGCAGCGATCCAACAAGGAGACATACCACTATATAGTTGATCGTGTGCAAGCCAAGCTTTCCTCTTGGAAAGTGAATTGTCTATCCACTGCAGGAAGGATTACATTGGCAAAGTCTGTCATTAGCTCCATTCCACTCTACCCAATGCAAGCTTCTCAACTTCCTGTGAGTATCTACGATAAGGTGGAACGGCTTCAACGTAACTTCATATGGGGGACAACTGATAACAAAAAAGGTCATCATACTCTTGGTTGGGACAGGATTACTATGCCCAAACATTATGGTGGTCTCGGTTTGAAGAAGCTGGTTTCTCTTAATCAGGCTTTTGGTGCTAAAATAGCATGGTCATTGGTTACAGGTTCAAAAGGTCTATGGGTGGATACATTTCAAAAGAAATACATGATGCGCAGCGAGTCTTCCCTCCTGCAATCTAAATCATCAGATTCTACTCTCTGGAAATTTGTGTGCAAGTAACAAGATCTAATCAATTCTGGGTCACGTTGGCATATTCGGAATGGTCGTTTGGTTCTGTTTTTTCAGGATTATTGGCTATTTCTGGATAAACTTGTTGAATATTTCTGCATTAGGCCTCTCACTGCAGAAGAGAAAGCTAGTGTTGTCTCTGATTGGGCCTCCTATGGATCATGGGACCTCGCTCGGCTTGCTAATATTGTTATTAGAGACTTGATTCAGAGACTAATCTCATTGTTACCACCAATGGATGCAGCTGGGGATGATATTATGGTTTGGTCTGCTTCTCATAATGGCATTTTCTCAACCAAAAGTGCTTATCACCTAATTGAAAAGCCTCCCTCTCAACTATACAGCAGAACATTTAAGCATATATGGTCTTGGAGAGGTGCCGAAAGAATCCGAGTTTTTCTTTGGTTTGCTTTCCATAATAGGCTTCCAACACAAGAAAGGCGAAGCAAGTGGTCCCCCATTTCACCACTTTGTGATTTCTATCACTCTGCGTCTGATGATCAGCTCCACATTTTCAGAGATTGTGATTATGCGAAACAGATTGGGATGCTCCTCGTCCACCCGACTCACCTATCCAATTTTTTCTCTTACCCTCTTAAGGACTGGATGTCCATTAACCTATCACAGAATCTTGGCTACTCATCTTGTCATGACTGGGACCTTCTCTGGGGCGTTACTATCTGGTTCCTTTGGATATGGCGAAACAATAGCATTTTTGCTGAGGATTTTCATAAACCCATTAACCTCGCTGCTTTTATCAACAAAAAATGGAAATCCCTTTGTCAGAGTGTTGACACCGATTCTGATCAGGCCTCTTCGTAGCTCCCTAACTCAGCCACATGGCTCCCTCCACCTGCAAACTGGATCAAGGTGAATGTCGATGGAGCTGTCTCTCCACAGAATGATCTTGCTGGATGCGGTGGTATACTCCGTGACTCTCATGGTCAATGGCTAATGGGCTTCACCCAGATGCTTGGTCACTGTGAAGTCCTTGAGGCCGAAGAATGGGCCTTTCTTTTGGGTCTTTAGCATGCTTGGGATGAGGGATACATGCATATTATAATAGAATCTGATTCAAAGCTCTTGATTGATACCTTGTTGACAACTAACTCTGAGATCACTAGTAGCTTAGTCTTTTGGAGAATCAGAATGATGCTCAGTAAGGAGTGAGAAGTTTCCTTACATTATTTAAATAGGAACCTGAATACTTTGGCTGATGTGTTAGCCAAAAAAGGCCTTTCATCATCTTCTATCATGTACTCTTGTCCGACTTATCTCCGAACTGTGCTTCAAAATGATTGTATGGGACTCGCTCCCCTTTTCTTATCTTAATTAATATATTAAGGCTTCAGCCTTCCTTTCTTGCCAAAAAAAAAAAACTAAGTTTCATTGTCCCAAAATTACAAATAAAACATTTTATAATAAATTTATACTCGCTTTGGTTTTATTTATAAGACTCTAATACTTGAATTACATGATTTAAGCGTTTGAAATTAATTAAAAATAATAAGTATGTTTGAAATATATTTTTCACCCCGTATGACCTTTTATAACGAGTAAGTAAGAGAAAGAAATAGTGTAAATATAAATATTAACAAATTTTTAATTAATGCAATATATGTAATTAGTGAAAGGTGAAAATGAAAAAAAAAAACAAACTCATTAAATATTTAAACAACTCTTATTGAGTTCTTATAAAAAAAATTTAAGGCATTTCAAAATTTGAAGTCTCATAAAAAGCATTGATGAAGATGTTATATGGGTGAGAGTTTTTCTCTGTTAATCTCTACAATTCTCTATTGTCCTTCTTTATCCCCTTATCTCATCTCTTTATTTTCTTATTTTTATAACACATTATCGACACAAGAACGTGTTGTAAATAAAGGATAATGCAAGAGAGATTGAGATGAAGAAATACAATAGAGACTTAGAGAGCAAAGAGAGAGTGATTATTTTTTCATTTTAAGCTTATAGCCTTTAATATGTTCCTACCATTTATAGGTCACAAGTCTTTAATTTCTATTACAAGAGTTTAAATAAACGAGTAAGTCCACATAATTGTAGAATATAAAGTCTTTGTAAGTTATATACATTAATCATAGAAAAGTTTATTCATATCATAAGTTGTATAACTTTATATGTAGAACTCTAAAAAGCATATCTTTAAAGGTTATGAAATAATATTTATAACATGTAAGGAGGATTATATATTGATATTGAAGATTTTTTTTTTCCTTTACTATTACAAGATATCGGATATAGGATTTTGTAGAACCATTCCTAAGTTGACAATTACACCTCGGGCACACATATTTTTATAAAAGAAAAAAAAAAAAGAAACAAGAAAAATCCAAAGATGACTCGATAAATAACATAAGTCATAGGCACCATGTCACCCTCAATGTGGGACAATTGGAATTACGTGCTCCTCATCATAATTATTTTATGATAAATCATTAAACTTATGTTATCATGAATCATAAGTCTGGATATGTAATAAGAAATGGCTCATAAAATATCAGTAATAATGCTTTTTTTTTAAAAAAAATTACTTTGTTTAATTTCTCAATATTCTTGATACCCAATTGGGACAAGAAACCTCTCGACTTAATTTGAGCATGAATAACTCAAATATTTATTTTAGTAATATTTCAAAATTATTAAGTGCCAGCGACACATTTCAATAAATGTTTATTTTAACATTTTAATGATAGTAATTAAAAAAAAAATAACTCCCTCTTATTGTTCTTATAAAAATGAAAAATTTTTCGAAAGTTTGCTTGGGTCATTTTTTTCTATTAAAAAAAAATCAGAGATACATTAATTAGGTGAAAATAGATTACTCAATAATTTTTCAAGGATAATAGCTAGAAAAAAGCATCAAATTGTTGACAAATTTAATCCCATTATCTAAATTGTATAATTCTTTCAAGTATTGTGAAGTGATTAAAAACATCTAGAGTAGTAAATCAAAACATAATGAAGGTTTGGGTTCCCTCAAAATCTTATGTCTCTTTTTCTTCTCAAAATCATAGCCCCACCCTCAAATTAAAAAAAAAAATATGGTTCAGATTTTATATTTTATAAAACTATTATGTTAAACATAAACAAATAAATTTAAATTATTAAAATCTGATATATATAATTCATAACTATAACACAAACACAATTTTAAAAAAAATTAAATTATCAAAATACTATAATAATAGTTCTAGAAAATATTAAATCTGAACCATTTATTTTTTTGATCTAAAGGTAGAGATAGGATACTGAGAAGAAAAGGAGAAAAAAAAATTGAGAATATTTTAAGGAGATCCGCTTAGAAGCCTTTTCCCACATAATCTCTTAGGGCCCGTTTGTTAACGGATTTCACAAGAGAGAATGAGAACTTGTCAGGCTTCTCACGGAGAAAACTTGTTTGGTGCACAAGTCTCCCGTTAACCTCACTTCCCGCTTGCTGCAATATTCCCTTCAACATGGGAAAATTGAATCCCTCAAAAAGTGGCAGGATCTGCAAAGTTTCTTGGGAGAGTGAAATTGTTGGACAAAAAAGCCCCTTGTCAACTGTGGATCTGTTTTAAAAGAGATGCGAGGCAGGAGCTAGACGAAGAAAGAGCTGAGGAAGATAGCGACAATAGTAGCAGTTCAAGGCGCAACACAAGTTCAACACAGGTGCGATAATCCATATGTTTGTGGGTTATGGTGAGTGAAAAAATGTTTAAATGAGAGAGGCAGTTGGAATACATGATGAAATAGGTTTTTCCCCCTTTACATACATCTCTGCTTGTTTGTAGAATATATGTGCTGATAATTTAGAATTATTTTCTGTGTTCTAGTGGTTTGGTTTTTTGTCTATAGGGTTGTCAAATTGTTTATATAAACCTCAAGCTCCTATCAGATTTTAATTGTGGTTTAACTCTTGTTGTCATGGTATACCTTTACCTTCACACCATCTGGTTTAGGGCTCGTTTATGTCCCATGGGGAGGGGGGAATCATTCCACAATTGTTTTTTTAATTTAGGGGCATTTCATGGTGGATGAAGAAGAGGCGCCGGAGATGGTGGAAGAAGTAGAGGCGCCGGTGATGTGAAGAAGAGGGAAAGACAAGAGTGAGGATGAAAGGCAGAGATGAGATCGAGGGAGAGGTGTGGTGATTTTATTTTTCAAGGGTATTATAGGTATTTTACCTCTCCTTCCCACTTAACTAACTTCTTTTTCTTCATACCAAACATTTTATATTCTGTTTTATTCTCATGTCTACCAAACAGCTCAACTTTTTAAGTTCTCTCTTAATCTTTTCTTCAATTCCTTTCTCTCCTCTAAGTTCTTTTTTCTCCTTAAATCTTCCCCGTACCAAACGAGGCCTTAGAATCTCAACTAGACCGTTGCTTTCTTTATTATACGACAATTTTAAGGATAATACCACTAGATAAAATATAAATTTAATACCATCACCTAAATTAACTGAATCCTTTAATTTTTTTTTTCTTGTAAATCGATTAAAAGGTTCTACACGACCAGAGAGTATAGCAAATCAAAACATATCAGGAAGTTTAACTCCTGATTAGAAATAATGCTATCTTTATTGTTCTTCCACATGCTTGAATTTGAATGACCCTCCCTCCTTTCTGTAAGCTTGCACAGTTACACCTTCATTTCCTAACTGCAACCAAAGCACAAATAACACAGCCTAGCTATTACTGTATCAGCAAGTCCCTTCTGCGCCAATGGCCCTATAACCTAGTGCCATGAAAACTTTTCGATAAATAGGAGGGCATTAGGTATTTAGACTCATTATAACTATATTTAATTAACCCAATCACCATTTTTTCATATATAACCCTATTTTGAGTGATTAGTACTCCAAATGAATGACAGTTGATAAATGAACTAAATCATGAATTGCAGTTTCTCAAAAATGTTTTGTCCTCAAACCAAACATATATGTACATCGGTGATGTCTGAATAAGCTAAGGCATAGTGTTTAACAGAAGAATCAAGTTATAGGCTATGTATGTAGAGGAGAAGGGACTAAAATGTACCTGTAAGAGAGTCAAATATGATTGGAGCGGTTGTGTCCTTCGAATTTGAGCCAAGAGGGGGGAGGCCAGAACAGTTTTGAACTAGATGGACCAAGTTTATAGGTCATGATGCTACCATCACCCAAGTTGTACACTCCAACATAAAAAACATCAGTGAAGAAAATGCAGTTTCCTGCATACCCAGCAAAATCATTAGCACAGACAGAGAAACTACAGCTATCTCCCAATAGAAAAACTCTGTCTTTCAAATCCTTCACATCCACCCATGTCCCCCACTCTTCATCCAACCTATAAACCTTAAAATCCACGACCGAAACTTCATTATCTGGCCACGCCCACCTAGGTTCACTATCATAGTACCTATCAACAACATAAAGATTCTCACATGATTCAATCAAATGCTTCTCCTGCCCCAAACCACACAAGGGAGGCGAATACTGAATCAACTTCAACGAGCATGTGTCAATCCATGATATCGTCCCCCACCTATCTGTCACATAAATCTGACCCTTGTACACAATAACATCATCGTAGTGAAAATTCTTATCATCCAAAAGCGTCCATTTGTTGTCTCCTCGTTTGAACAAAGCCAACTTACCCTCCTCATAGATACAACAAGCCACAGAATCTTCCACGTTAAACCAACACGAGGTCGGAAAGAACACAACTTTCTTTACAGGGAATCCGAAATTTTGGAGGGTGTATGATTTGTGTAATTCCACCACCCGATAGTCGAGCAGGTTCAATATTCTCGGCGAAGAGCTTAGTGGGATCGAGATTTTTCGGTCGGAAAGTGGGTCGAGGAGACGAAGAGGACGAGATTCTGAGGGATTTGAGTGACCTTCTAGTTTGATTAACCAGCTTTTTGGAGAAGAAGAAGAAGAGGGTTGGTGGGGTGGTTCGATTCGATAAATAGAGGAGTGAGTGAGGAAGACGAACATGGAGGGATTGATGGGATGAGGGATTTGGAGAGGGAATAAAGAAGGAGAGTTAGGGAGAGAAAGAGGGATTGAGGATCGCCATGAGTTGCAGACGCTGCGAAATCGGAGAAGGTCGACGTGGTGATGGAGAGATTTTCCGATCTTGGGCCAGAGTTCCGGCGGAAAATCGTCCCAATTGGCTCTCGCATCCATTGCCTTAGATGCGTTGGTGAGTTGACTTGCCATGGACATTTGAGGGTATGATTACTGTGTTTGGGAAATTACAGAGAAAACAGAGTATTGACTCTTGAAGTCATGCTTTTTCTTATAAAAAACACTTGGAACAACCTTAACGACCAAGTTAGAAGGGAACATTTGACCAAGTGAGAGAGTTGGAATAACAGTGGGAAAATGCCATTAAAATCAACACAGTCCGTCTCTTTAGCCCAGCATGAGTGTGTCTGTGTTGGAATAACAGTGGAAAAATGCCATTAAAATCAACACAGTCCGTCTCTTTAGCCTTGTATGATACAATTAGCAATCTGAGAAATTGCCAAGAACCAGAGAAGCTTATCGAAGAAGTCGAGAAACAGAGAATCAGCGAAAGAGATGGAAAAGTAAAGCTGAGAGAGGAGAGAAGAGAAGAGAGTAAAGTTGAGACTTGAGAGTTGAGAGGGAGGAGAAATATTAGAAACTGACAAAAGTATTGTACTAGAATTAGTAAGTTTATTTGACCCTTTATTTATAAAGTATCTATTTATTTCTAAAAAATATTAATTATTTGTTTTTATATATGTTCCTAATTAATAAAAGTAGTAAACGAGAGTAATAATTATATACTCCCTTTGGTTCTTATTATAAAGTACCAACTAACAATTCTCACAAACCAATAAAAATAGTTAAAGTTAGCCTATAATTTAAGTAACTTCCAGTATTACCCCTAATAATTGTACTAAACTCTAATATTATATTAATTATTACTCTCACCCACTATCCTTATTTATTAAAGGTATACATAGAAAAAATAATAATTAATGCTTCTTAGAAACAAACAAGTGCCTTATAAAAATGATCAAATAAACTTATTAGTTGGTGCCTTATAATAAAGATAAGAGAGAGTAATATTATAGTTTAGTGCAATTAGTAGGGATAATATTGGAAGTTATTTAACTTTTAAAACAACTTTATTGACTTTAACTATTTTTTTATGAGAATTATCAGTTGGTGCTTTATAATAATTAGGATCACAAGATGTATTATTCAATATCGGATCTTTGTGGTTCCTTATATAAGAAAAGAAAATGAATACAATCAGAATAACAAATAATAAATCTCCAACTGACTACAACAAATAACAAATAAATAATTCATCAAACTTCCTAAACTACCCTTGCTCATTTTGTTTACAATCTGTCATGAGTGTGACTGTGATGCTCACTTCCTGAAAAATTTGGCCAAAACGTGCGACAGTAATATACATTTGGATCACCTTGCATCACGTTGGAATGAAATGTACATGGGTCCGACCATATGTTCCCTAGACTGTTTGGTAGGCATTTTTATCACAAGAACAAGCTATATCTCCTTGTGGAAATGTAGGTTGAGGTAGAGGCATGTGTACTCTCAATTTTATATGTCTTGAAGAACAAAGTCATAGTGTCCTGCTCTTGAACTATGGGTAAACTCAACCCTTTTCCTAAAATTTTATTATTAAAAAAAAAAGCGATATCTCCTTGTGTCTTGTATAAAAAATGTTGCTTGAAGTGGGATATACTAAAATATTATTTGGAAAGGAGATCCCTCATAAACCTTTTCCCTCATCTCTTAAAATCTCATTTAGACGGTTGGTTTCTTTTAATAGGGCCGTCCATTTGATTACTTTTAAAACACAATCAGACCGTTAGTTTCTTTTAATTGTGTCTGTTCATTTGTTTTCTCCTAAAACACAGTCAGAGCTTTATAAAACGCCAACCTTCTTCTGCAATTATGTGCCGAGCTTGAAAAGAAATATTGTCAAAGGCAAAGTATGAGAAAAAGAACTCGTTTTTTTCCCATAAAAGATCATATCTTTTAAATCTTTTCATGACTAATGTCCCAAAAATCTTTATTTTAGGGGTTTTTAAGATGCAAACTTCTCTTGTTCCATAAAGTGGAGTTTTTTTTTTTTTGGTTATGAAATTAATAGAAGATACCATATTGTTCTTACTTAATATTGGAAGAGATTTATCTATTATTTTTATACAAGAGAAAGATTAATATTTTTTTTTGGCTGCAAACGATCTCACCAAGGAGCTGCGTGTGGAGGCACTAGAAAGATTAATAAAAGGTTACATCTTGGGTTTCGTCTCATACACCCTTCAAATATTTATCCAAGGTCTTGTTTCTTTAAACTTTAAGTTCAGCCTTTATTTTTATTTTTAAATTTCTATTTTAATTATGGTAATTTTTATTTTATCCAAGAACTCAGTGTGTTGCATATAGATTTATTTTGCAGATTTCAATATATGAAAGTTGACTTGACTCTTAAATTAGGAAAAGAATTTGATAATCTAAATGAGGCATGGAGGTTTTAGAATGAATATGCTTATAAAGTAGGTTTAATTGCAAGGAAAAATGGGTTGACAAAGAGCAAGAAAGAAAAAAAAAAAAAAAACAACACAATTATTGCCTATAGATATGCATGTTTAAAAGAGGGCTAACAAAGGCCAGATAAAATGTGCACATCGACCACCAATCATCATCCTGAGACCAAGACTGAATGTAAAGTTGGGATGACAATTAGTTTGATGGATGATAAATTCAAGATCACTAGCTTTATAGAAAAACATAACCACCTATTATATCCTTCAAGAATCCGTGCATCTCAACTAAAAATACAAGATGCATAAGCAAGAGAGATTAATTTGGCTAGGGATGCTAGACTTCAACCAAAAGAAACATTTGACTTTATGAGTAAGCAAGCAGGTGGACGAGTTAATCTTAGTTTCACTTGAGTTGATATGAAAAATTATTTGAAGGTTAAATGAAGAAGAAGTACAAATGATGGAGCCGTTGGATGGTTACTGAGTTATGTTGAAGAATAGATTATCGAGAATCCTTCATTTTTTCGGAATTGGCTTGCGTCCTTTGCAGCATATCCTCCGCTGCATCCGCTGCATTAAACGCGCGCCGTTTTGGCGTAAAGCTATCCCTTTTTTTTTTTTTTTTAATTTCAGATATTGTTGGGTAGTAAAAAGATAATTCAGGAGACTGAATCGTACTGAAAAAATTCTTCATAATCTTAAAAAATCATTTTAGAATCTTAAAAAATTATTTCAGGGTATTGACTACTACTAAAAAGATACTTCAGGATACTGACTGATATTGAAAAAATAATTCATGATTTTAAAAAGATTATTTTGGGACCTTAATAAAACAATTCAAATACTTAATGTTACTAAAAATATACTTTAAAATATTTTTTCAAGATCTTAAAATAATCTTTTTAAGATCATGAATTATTACCCGTCAGTACCTTGAAGTATCTTTTTAGTAGCATTAGTACCCTGAAATAATTTTTTAAGATTCTAAAATGATTTTTTAAGATTATGAAGAATTTTTTCAGTACGATTCAGTCTCCTGAATTATCTTTTTACTATCCAACAATATCTGAAATTAAAAAAAAAAAGGGGGGGATAGCTTTGCGCCAAAACGGCGCGCGTTTAATGCAGCGGAGGATATGCTGCAAAGGACACAAGCCAATTCCCATTTTTTCATCCATATCAACTTGATATGGAAAATCAAATTACAAATGTTTTCTGGGCCGATGCTCATATGCTTGTAGCTAGATTATGTTTATTTTGGAGATGTAATTTCATTGGACACCACATACTGCACAAATAATAATCATGGAGCTCTTGCCATATTTTCAGGACTCAATCATTACAGAGGTATTGTAATTTTTGGTGCAGTTTTGTTATACGCAGGGGCGCGGATACAGGGGGTTAGAGTGGGCCCCCACCCCCTAAAAAAGGAAAACCAAATAATGGGAATAGCATGATAGTGTTGAAAAAAAGAGAGAGGAATAAGCATGATATAGCCGCACAACCACAACTAAATAATGAGAAATGGGCCCAACACCAACCCCAAGCGTCCAATGATCTAAAAAGTTGGAGGGGAGGGAGAGCCCAACAATGATCTAAAAGTGGCACACTCATATATATATATAAAAGTCACAGTACCCACTACACGTTCCAGCCTTCCATCTTTAATTTAGTCTAGGACTCCTCGCACGCACAGTCAGCACACGGGCATGCCACAGTCACAGAAGACTAGAAGAAGCAACTCACACTGTCGCACTCACACTGTTGCATAGAAGATTAGGGTTTAGGTAAGTGATATAGTTTATCTTTTTAGTCTTTTCTGTTTTAGTTGAATGGAATTTGTTTTATGAAAAATTTAAGGATTTGTTAGATTTTGAAATTTTGAGGCTTCTAGATGATCATTTTGCTTTTAATGGAGTTAATGAGGCTTGAGTAAAAGTTGTATGGTTTATATTTTTACTTGAGTCGTTGATTTGAGTAAAATAAAGTTAGGGTTTAGTTAGAAAATTTGTGATTTATCATTTATGATATGGAGTTTGCAAAATGGAATGTGTGATATGAAATTTTGTGAATTATATCTCTGTGAAAAGAAAAATGTGTGATATGGAATTTTGTAGTATATGAAAACACGTAGGGTAATAGTAGAGTGAAATTATCTTAATTTCTGTAATATATTTCTCTTATTTTTTTTTTTGTATATTAGGTCTATATTATATTTTAAATTCTTTT
Source organism: Acacia pycnantha (assembly GCA_025563575.1). Lineage (NCBI taxonomy): Eukaryota > Viridiplantae > Streptophyta > Magnoliopsida > Fabales > Fabaceae > Acacia > Acacia pycnantha. Next base: position 801,371 of record JAMWYP010000217.1, read on the forward strand.
TATTTCTGATATAGTATTTGATATTCTCGCCCCCCCCCCGGTCATTCAAAATCCTGGCTCCGCCTCTGGTTATACGATGAAACTACATAATCATTCAAGTGGTTGCTGGAAATTTTTTTAAAAGCAAACAAGCAAAAAAGACCTACAACAGTTTTTACTGACCAAGATCAAGCAGTGGCAAGAGCACTACATGAAGTTATTCTTGAAGTGAAGCATGCATTATGCACATGACATATTGAGCAAAATGGAATAAAACATTTGGGAAATAAAATGAAAGGCAGTTCACATTTTTATTTGCATGAATTCAATAAGTGTATGTTTGCTATTGATGGCAAGTTACAATTTGAAGAAACATGAGCTTCTCTAATATCATCATTCAATGTGAAGGACAACTCATGGATGAAGTCCATATATGAAATCAAATAGAAATGAGCATGGTGTTATATGAAGTACTCTACTACTCTTGGTATGCGTAAATGAAAGTGTTAATGCAAAGATAAATAATATTATAGACTCGAGTGTTAGTATTTGTGAATTCTTCAAAAGTTTTGAGTGTGTTGTTGGAGATAAGAGGTACAATGAAATGAAATGTGAGAATGAAGCAAGGGAGAAAAAATCAAGATTGATAGTCCAAAGTTCACCTATCCTACGCCAAGTTGCTAAGATTTACATCGTCTCAGTGTTAGAATTGTTCCAAGAGCAATTTGATCTTTTTTTTGCCACATGTATATTCTCTCGAGATGAAAAAGGTCCACTATTCACATATACAGGTACCATGGTTAATAAAGACAAAAAGTGGATATTGACATTTGATTCGACGAATGATTTCTTATGGTGCAGTTGTAGACATTTTGAATCTATTGGGATATTGTGTTACCATGCTTTAAAAATATATGAGGCAAATGAAGCGAGGAAACTTCCGAGAAAATATATTTTGAAAAGATGGACCAAAGATGCTAGAGATGGTGTAATACATGGTATCAGAGGAAGTGAAATATAAGTGGATTCTAAGCTTCTAATGTAGCCCTTTTTGTCTTTAGCCTTGGGGTACACAATAAAAAATAAACCAATGATTGCGTATAGGCAAACCTAGGATCATTCTCTATCTCGAGGAGCCTTTTATTGAATCCTAAGTAATCTAAAAGTCATGCAAATGCAATAAAACAAGGGAAAAATAGGTTTTTGGCTTTTTCAATTAACAAACTAAAATAGGAATGTAATTAAATTAAATGCTAAACTATTATTTTTGATATTTTCTTTATAAAATGGTGAATGAGTGAATGGAATGGATGAAGTGAAAATATGAATGATGAATGTTCTTGGTAATGAAGAAATGACTATCATTGCTCATAAAACATTATGGGAGTTAAAATTCATCAAGTCTTAAGAAAAACCTCAAGATAACACTTGAGTCCAATATTCTCAATTAATAGTGTCTCTTACCAACATAGCTAACCACTACCTTTTGAGAAATTGTTAAAAACCACTTGATGTGCAATTAAAATTGGAATAATGCAACATGAGCCTTCTTGAAATTGAGTACATAACAGTCCCTCAAAGGGCACAAATCAACTACATTAACTAGACAATAACACGCTAATTAATATAATCTCATTGCAATCACAAGAAATTAAAACACATATATTCTTCACATTGCAAAACTCAATCTTAACTACAATTATCAAACTAACAGAGACAATAAACATTAATCTCAGTCCAGAATTTATACACAATAATCCCTAAAACTAGGCAACCTAAATATATAAATCTAGATTAATAGAATGATAGAATAACTCCACTATTAAAGCTTTGAACTCAAGTCAATATCCCCATCACCAAGAAGCAGAGAAATCAGCCCCTCATTGCAAGAGAACTCGCCGGAAAATTCATCATCTTGCCAGAATCTGGGAAAGTCGCCGAAAAACTCAAAGAAAGGTCGAATAGTGCTCTGAAAAGGTGAATCGATGAAGGTCCCAGCCGAAGGCCTCTCCCTATCTTCGTTCGCTGCCTGGTTCTCCTTTCTCTTTCGTTTTCGGCGCTCAAAATCTCCGGTCTGTTCCTGGTTGCTGGGGGGAGGCTCGCCGGCGGACTTGTGGTGGTGGTTGACGCCGCCGGCGAGATAGGAGGAAGAAGGGGAAAGTGAGGTCGGAAGTCGAAGGTGGGGGTCCGGATGTCTCGTTCAATCCCTGGTTCGTTCCTCTTTTCTCAATCGCGTCTCTTTCTGTTTCTTTTGATCAATAATTTAGCTCACCTAATTCCCAATTGCCAAAACGCTGTGTTTCATTCCAGGGACCTAGTTGAAACTTTTAAAAAGTTTCGCAGAGGGACTAAACTGAAAAGTTTATAACTTGAACTCAAACTTCCATTTTCAAATTTGATTCAATTTCTTCAACCACCTACAATTTAAACCAATCAAGCCAACATCAAATATTCCCAAAAAAATATTGAATAAGAGTAATTACAATAATTATGACAATTTTACCATTTTTAACACATTTTTCATGTAATCACTCATTAATCCAAATTAATCATAAATAATACATTTTTAGCCTAATAACACGATTAAATTCCAAATTAATCATGAAATAACACCTCAAAATATGGTTCGATCAGCTTCAGAGCACACAAACTAGTCAACAATTATGTCATATGATGATAACATTAGCAGCTGAAATGTCTGATTGCTCAAAGACGTGCACAACTCAATAAAAAACCTTCATAGAGAAACAAGAGAATTTTGTTCAATGCTAAGGAATCCAAATGATGATGACAAGAAGGAAGAAAATAGAAGTAAGGGAAAAGGTGGCGACCAAGAAAACAAGAAGATGGAGTTAAAAGATAAACTACCCGAGAGCATTAAAAAGAGAGATGGAACAAATAGAAAAAAAATATTTAAGACTTGGCAGGAAAATTTGGGAAAGAAAAGTTGTAACATCCCAGGGCTTCGCTCTCGATATTGTCCAAACGCGTAGGGAGAAGTATTTAGACCCTTATAAAGGATTTTTTGTTCTCATCTCCAGCCGATGTGGAACATAACACTCTACCCACCTTTGGGCCCAGCGTCCTCGCTGGCATATTAGTCCACATTGACCTGAGCCTGACTTTGATACCAATTGTAACATCTCAGGGCCTCGCTCTCGATAATGTCTGCTTTGGGGGCCTATCACCCCCTCACGGCTTTAAAACGCGTCGAGAGGAAATAGTATCCAGACCCTTATAAATGATTTTTTGTTTCCTTCTCTAGCCGATGTAGGACATAACAAAAGTAGGACACTAAATAAGGAAAGAATTGAGGAATTAGATGTTCCAATTTCATGCTCTCTACCAATAACATTGCAAGTACTACCTCAAGTGCATTAATTTACTAGGACTTCACAATTATATATAGAGCACTTGCCTCCAGTCTAGCAAAGTCCTTAGGATCCAAATTATATGTTGTGAGGATATGAAGAACAATAAGTGGGTGACCAGCAGGACTTGAGTTTCCATAGCAATGACGTTCCTATCTTTGAAATGTTTGAAGAGATTTATCTATTATCTTTAAAATCTAAACACGATAGCATAGCAAGTTAAAACTTAGACAGTTAAAGATGTGATAAAATCATTGTGCAACCAAAGCATAACTTGTGAAATATACTCACTGCTGTTTAGTTAAAAAATAGGTGTTCATGGATATTTTTAAGTGAAATAGATGGTCGTATCATTGCCTTTTCCCTTTTAGAAGTTGGCACTGCTGCTCATTTTAAATTCTCCTTTTGTTCTGAATAAAGATTATAATTCCAAGCTTGGTACGTAATTCCAAGCCATGTGAACAGAAACGATAGTTGCCAACGATGCTCAAGACCTCTGTGAAGACGGCGGTGTCCGACAGCGGATGACGACGATAAGCGCTACATCGTGTCAAGCCGACATCGAGTACGGTAGAAGGAGTGAGATGCATTAGGGATTTAGAAAAATTGATGAGAATTAAATGGATGGTTTACAATATAACAAAACAAACGGTGGAGATACAGTTGCAAATTATTTGACTCTCAATTATTCAACACTTGAATTATTTGGATGGACATGACTTGGAATCTTGGATGCTGAGGGATGCGTTTTTGAGATCGAACCGACTATTTGTTTGATTTTGATATATAAGAATAAAATTTAGTAAGAATCTCTATTTATTTTTTTAAAAAAAATTAAATTAATTGATTTTTTTAGAAATTTGACTGGTTAGTTATAAAGTCATCAATATCTCAATAAATAGTTAATTATCATCAAAAGTTGAAATAAGAGTTATTATCATATTAGTATCCCTATTCTGGTAAAAAATATTAGTATCTTGATTAATATACTAATTGATAATATTGCATAAACTTCATTTTGTATATTTTCAAAAACCTATAAGGCATATGAAAAATAATGAATTTCTTTTTTAGGTCTAATCGGTTGCTCATGCGATAATTATTATCATTCATGAAAGTCAAAAGCCAATTTATTTGCAAGGTCAACAATATTATCTTGAAATATTTTTAATTTCTCAATTAATACCCTAATTATAATTATTGCTGTATTAATATCCCAATTATTAATCAATATCTGAAAACTTCATTTTCCACCTTTGTGGTATTAATGCTGTTACGGACCTAGTCTAGGCCCATTATCTCACTGGCTAGTACAGGGGGCAACCCACCATCCGTGGGACCCAGCCATGACCTTGGACATGCACCCACGATCTTGGACATGCGCCCACGATCATGGATATGCGCACACGATCCCGGACACGCACATGACACGTACGGTGTGGCAGCCAAGGGACTAACTAACCAGGTATACTCTATATATACAGAGGAAGGAGACGGGCGCCAGGTACATTCATTCTAAGCCTTGACTTATCTACATACAGTCACACGGCACACACAGCACCCCTTAGGCGAAACGCCTGCTTGTGTACCGTGATCATACCCTCTCCTGAACGCTTGACCCATAAGCATACAGGAAGGGCACACAGATCCTATATCAAACCACCGGACCTTCAATAGGCCGGACATCTGAGTTCTACACCAGAACAGTGGCGCCGACCGTGGGGAACAAGAACTCCAAAGACGGCAAGCTTGCAGCTAATTGGGACGGACCTTATCGCGTTCGGGAAACTCTTGAGAGAGGAGCTTACATTCTGGAAAATTTGGATGGAACCCCTATCAAGCGAACATGGAATGCGGACAAATTAAAGGCATATTTCGATTAGGCTTATCTCGTTGTTTTTCTTAAAGCATCGTTTTCCATTATGTTCATTGTTCAACGTTGGCTGCGGCTTTTCCCTTCGCAACAATTCTTTGCGCCAAATATGAATGAAACTCTCGTTCGAGGGTATCTATTGAATTCAAAACATTGTCTTTTTCAAGATTCAATTGTTATTAGCTTTTCAGCTGAAGAAAACACGTCTGATAGCTATCGCAGCCCAGACACGCTAATTTACTCCGGTATCAATAGAAAATGTCATGCCGACCGATCAGTCAAAATGCTCGGACGCTATCGGGACAAAACCGAACCGGGCAGTGGCAATTTTCATTTACCTTTGGATGACCTTGATTATTATACCAGAATTTTATAAAACAAAGTGCAAACACTAGCACTTTAAAACATTATGGTCTTATGACCAAAAGCGCGTTCGCGATTCGCTTACCTTCATATGACCTTGGCCAGTCGACCGCGATAACTGGTAAAGTTATATTCCTATACGATGCATTATGGTTGCTAAGTTACCATCTATTGTTAATCGTAGCCAAAAGTGGCCATATTGGCCAGTCTGTTCAAATAAAGTCATTGCCGGTAAAACAACCGGATAGATTATACAAATTAAATAGAAAAAGAAAAAAGGGAAATCAATCCACGTGCTTGGGGGCGGTCGAGACTTCCTCACCCTGCTCAGCCTCCAGCACGGCCGCATCGCCATCTATCCGGGTCTCGGAGCCAGCAGGAGGTTCCACATAGGGGACAATCTCTCGGCTTTGATCCTGTCCACTTCGGCTCGAACCCGTCCTCTCACTGTCATGGCTTTTAGCCGCTCTTCGCTTCTAGCTTGAGCCGCCTTAAAGCCTTCAATTATTACATTGGAGTCCGCCAAGAGCCCTCGGTCTCTTTTAGTCGAAACTCCACTTTCTCACTGGACCTCACGAGCACGGAACTCGTTCAAGCGATTTGCCATTGTTTGAGCTTCATCGCGATCTGTTCGGCACGCTTGGCTCCGTGGCGCCTCCGCATACTTATGGTGCGGGGTGAGAAAAGATTGGGTCAAACCAAAGACCTTCAGGAAAGCATTTCCCAATGATCGGACCTCTCGTCGTCTACTTCCCGCAAGGCTGCGGCTCTTGATAACGGGTGGAGCGGGAGTGCGGCGCCGAGTTCTTCGGTAATACCCTTACTCCACAAATGTGAACGGGAATGACGGTGGAAGGACGAGGGGAACCGGGGTATCGTGCATGGAGAGGGGCTCGGCGTCGGTCGACTTAGGAAGCGGCGATTTCGGGACGGGGAGGCTCGGATAGGAGAGACGGGGATGACTTCGGTTCGGGGCTTGGACGACTCCCGACCTTAGGCTTCTTTGGCTCGGCACGCCGAAGACTCTCCGACCTTCGACTTGCCCGCCTCCTTGGCCGACCTCTTTCTCCCTTGGCGGCGAGGCTCGGGGATCCCAGAAAGATATTGCGGCTCTTTCATCTTAAGACCTGTACGAAACACATACAACATGTTAGCTACTAGGAAAGCAAAGACGATCAATACAATACTAAGACGCGGAACAACGCCGATGTTAAATAACAGAAATGCCATACTCGGCCCTGACGCCATCTCATCTTGACACTGAGCCTCGGCCCGATATTGGGCTACTAAGGAGCCGGCCCCTGATGCATACGTTCGCTCGAACGTGGTCTATTATGGCATCAATGGCTTTCCTTTCGAAGCTTCGGCAGATTGGACCGTTCCACCTTATAGGCGCTAGGAGACACATTGTGGTGATCTTGACACCAATACAAGTTAAACTCCCAGTCGACTTTTGCAGAGTCTGGCCCTTTGAGGAACCAAGGAGTTACACCAGTTTTAGCGACGACTTTGAAAAAGTTGCCCTTGAAGCGTTTGAAAGAATGCGGCCCTGGGTAAACAAGCGCCGATTGGCTATTCCCGAATGGAGGTCCAGCCCTTGAGCTCGGCGGTTCCTTCCCAGAGCGAGAGGTGTGGGGTGAAGAAGTAGAAGAACATAGAAGTGGTACAAGGCGGTCAAGGCTCGAGCAAAACCACTCAAAGGCTATCGAGTAACCCCATCCATTGGGGTGTAATTGCGAAGGAGCTATACTAAGAAATTGAAGGGTGGCCATTTGGAATTCGGAGAAGGGAATCGAATCCCAAGCTTTGGTAATGTAGTCGGCATAGAAAAAGAAAAAGGAGTTGTGACTCCTCCCTCACCGAGCACACTGAGCTCTTCCTCTTCGGGAGACAAAGAGAGTAGGTGTTAGTGTCTCGAAGCGGAAGACCTTCCAAGTCTTCCATGGTCGGCCGGCCAGATAGGATAACACTTCTTGGGTAACCCAAGGGAATCGGTCAATTAAGTCCTGTGGGGGGCTAGCGCGGTTGGCATTTCCAGTTCTCGACTCGACGCGTGGGAAGAAGAAGACGACGCCATTATACCTAACACAAATAAAAATATAAGCAAGATCGAACCTTCCTAGCATACCCGATGTCAATAATTGAAGGCGGGACTCTACGGTTGTGGTAAGATTAAAATCCAAGTCAACAGGACTCGGCGATATAGCTTGAGGAGCGGGACCAAATTATGTCTAGGAGCCCAAAATTAAGTCGGCTGTGGAGGAATCCCCACAAGAAATAAGTCGGGAGCACTCATACAAGCAATCGTAGCAAGGCCGATGTAGGAATCAACCTCGGCCCTAGGACCCGAGCCGCCACTTTGTCAGACTGGCTATTCGGAAGGCCCGGAAAAATGGACACGTCGAAACTCGGGTCAAACTCCCTTGGATTAGGAAGAAGCGGGAAGGAAACATTCGGACTTCCCTAACCGACGATGCATCGTCTCGGATTTCGTCGACCACCACACGAAGTTTTTCCCTTGCCTCCACGGTGATCGGTTAAAGCAACGGTTTGCGGCGTTGGGCGAGAAGATTCATCGCCCAAAGCCACCAACGGCTTTTTCCCTTGGCGGTGTGGCGTAGTTCGCCGGTTCTTCGGGGGTCATATCCTTTATGTCCTTCGACATTGGGAGCCACTCTATTAAAGGTATCAACGAAAAGGAAACGGCTCACTCGAAAAACAGGGGGAGTTTTGCACAAATGAAGGAACTGAAAACAGGACTACGCGAAAACCCACTCAACAAGGAAATCTACCCAGAATTTCAACTAAATACGGAGCCACTCTATTAAAGGGAAACGGCAGATCAGAGCAGAACAAAAGAAAGAGGCAAGGAAACAAGAATACCTACCTAAAATATGGAGATGATCAATGGAAGTTGTGGAACGAAGATGGTTCACGAAGCAGGTTATCCTCCGGAAAGCGAGAATCGTCGGGAGAGAAGTTCTTCCTGGCAGAGGCAAATGATAACGTAGAAGAGGAATCGACAGCCCAGATCCGGGCACAAGGAGCAGGAGTCACAGTCAATTATCCCGGCTCACTCGTTAGGCTAATCAACCTCTGAGAAAGGACCCGCTTTGGGAGTCTTCGACCGTGCAAGAAGCGAGCCGGAAGGTCGAAGAACAACAAAATTTAAACAAACATAACCCGACCACAGTGCAGGGGCAATTCAACCGAGAAGACTTGTAGTTCCGAGGTTGCTTGAAACTCTGATAGACACCTTATCAAAGTAAGACGGGGGCAGCTCGATACAACTAGAGGATCCAAGAACATGTCCACCCCTGGTTGACCGAGAGACTGGACAACCCTACTGGGGCAAGGACATCATGTTACTTCGCGATCAACAAAGACTCGGACTTCAACAAAGACTCGAACTTTCGTTCTTCAAGCGAACATCTAAACTCGGTGCCGCATTGAGACCGAGCAACCGAGCTTGGGGGCAAACATTACGGACCTAGTCTAGGCCCATTATCTCACCGGCAAGTACGGGGGCAACCCACCATCCGTGGGACCCACCATGACCTTGGACATGCACCCACGATCTTGGACATGCGCCCACGATCATGGATATGCGCACACGATCCGGACACGCACATGACACGTACGGTGTGGCGTACCAAGGGACTAACTAACCGGTATACTCTATATATACGAGAGGAAGGAGACGGGCGCTGTGTACATTCATTCTAAGCCTTGACTTATCTACATACGATCACACACGGCACACACAGCACCCCTTAGGCGAAACGCCTGCTTGTGTACCGTGATCATACCCTCTCCTGAACGCTTGACCCATAAGCATACAGGAAGGGCACACAGATCCTATATCAAACCACCGGACCTTCAATAGGCCGGACATCTGAGTTCTACACCAGAACAAATGCCATTGATTGAGACATAATTTTCGTTCACCAATAATAAAAATTAGGAATGACTATTTCAAAATCAAATCATTATTATTAGGACATAATTTTTAAAAATTATTGCATTAATAACCTAATTATTAATATAATTTATGGAAATCCCTGCAATCATGAAAGGTGAAGTTCCTTGGCATGCTTGGATCAAATTCAATTATAATTCCTGATTTAATGTCTAATTTTAAATTCAATTTACTTCCTTTCTTATATGGAAAAAGTTTTTCTCTAGTCACTGGAGATAAGTTTATCTCCAATGACCCATAAAACTACATCGTTTTGAATTAATGAATGATGTGTGTGTAATTTTAAGTGAATTAATGAAGGGTATTTTGGTAAAATTTATATGATAAAAAAGTAAACAAAATTACGGAAACACCATTCATTAATCCAAGACGACATAATTTTAAGGGTTATTGGAGATAACTTATCTTCAGTGACTAGAGAAATCATTTGTCCTTCTTATATTAGAAACAAAACTCCAATAATTGCGCATAAACAACTTTGATTGTATGATGATTATCCGCCTTTTTAACCAAATATGAAGTGTACATATTAATATAATTTTCAATGTTATTTATTACACTAATAATCTAGTTATAGAGATCCCTACAATAATGGAATATGAAGCTCCTTGGTATGCATGGACCAATTAATATAATTATAATTCATGATTTAACGTATAATTTCAAATTCAATTTACTTTTTTCTTTATAGTCAAACACCAATTATAATGGATTGACAATTTTATTATTTCACCCGGTCCATCAGAACATTCGATTCTGACTAATCCGGATTCGGGTTCTGCAGTGACAAGAACGACCCTCCCAACACTGGTAGCTCCATACAAAGCGGATTACAAGTGCGTTACCGCAGCTCGAACCCTAGACCTCTTAAGGGAATCCAGCGCCACATTTCGCTGGACCAACCACCTGTTGGTATGGATTGACAATTTTGATAGTGTGATTATCTAACCCGTTTGTGAATTAAACGAGTTTCTTAATGGATATTGCAAGATTTCTAATCTAAACTTGATGATTTTTTTCCCTTATATTAAAAAGTTTAGGTGGGGGTAGACACCGATAACCCACCAGGATTATGACATGCCTCCAGGCTCAAAGAGCGCTTACAGAGGTACTTACAGATTGTCCACCAATGAAGCCCTCACATCGACCAGTGGGTATCGAACCTCCTCCCTTTTGAGGTGAAAGCCAACGGCTTAAACAACTGTGCTACTCTTCATCGACACTTGCTCCATCCAAAAGAAAAAAGAAAAAATGCTATTTTATTCTTCCTGCATATGCTTGAAGTTGAATGACCCCTCCCTCCTTTCGTTCTATGATCTTGCACCTTCATTTCCTAACTGTAACCAAAGCACAAACACCGCACAAACTAGCTATTACTGTTTGAGCAAGTCCCTTCTGCACCAACAACCTTATAACCTAGAATAAGTAGGAGGAGATCAGGTATTTAGACTCATTATATCAACATTTAATTAACCCAATCACCATTTTTTTTCATGTATAACCCTATTTTGAGAGATTAGTACTCCAAATGAATGACATTTGATAAAAAAAAAAAAAACTAAACCATGAATTGCAGTATATCAACAATGTTTTGGTATCAATTATATATACATTGGTGATGTCTAGATAAGCTAAGGCACAGTGTTCAACAGATTAAACATGTCAAACAAGTAATGAAGAATCAAGTTATAGGCTCTGTACGGAGAGGAAAAGGGATAATAATATACCTGTAAAGAGAGTCAAATATTGTTAGAGTGGCTGTGTCCTCCGAATTTGAGTCAAGAAGGGGAGGCCAAAACAGTTTTGAGCTAGATGGATCAAGTTCATAGGTCATGATACCATCACCCAAGTTGTACACTCCAACATAAAACACATCAGTGAAGAAAATGCAGTTTCCTGCGCACCCAGCAAAATCATTAGCACAAACAGAGAAACAACAGCTATCTCCCAATAGGAAAACTCCGTCTTTCAAATCCTTCACATCCACCCATCTTCCCCACTCTTCATCCAACCTATAAACTTTAAAACCCACGACCCTAGCATCATTATTTCGCCTCCTGGGTCCACCATCATAGAACCTATCAACAACATACAGATTCCCACATGATTCAACCAAATGCTTCTTGTGCCCAAAACCACACAAGGGAGGCGAATACTGAATCAACTTCAACGAGCATGTGTCAATCCATAATATCGTACCCCACCTATCTGTCACATAAAACTGACCCTTGTACACGATAAGATCATCGTAGTGAAAATTCTTATCATCCACGAGCGTCCATTTATTGTCTCCTCGTTTGAACAAAGCCAACTTACCCTCCTCATAGATACAGCAAACCACAGAATCCTCCATGTCAGACCAACACGAGGTCGGATAGAACACAACTTTCTTTATTGGGTGTCGGAATTTCTGGAGGGTGTATGATTTGTGTAATTCCACCACCCGATAGTCGAGTAGGCTCAATATTCTGGGCGAAGAGCTTTGTGGGATCGAGATTTTTCGGTCGCAGAGTGGGTTGAGGAGACGAAGAGGACGAGATTCTGAGGGATTTGAGAGACCTTCTAGTTTGATTAACCAGCTTTTTGGAGAAGAAGAAGATGAGGGTTGGTGGGGTGGTTCGATTCGATAAACAGAGGAGTGAGTGAGGAAGACGAACATGGAGGGATTGATGGGATGAGGGATTTGGAGAGGGAATGAAGAAGGAGAGTTAGGGAGAGAAGGAGGGATTGAGGATCGCCATGAGTTGCAGACGCTGCGAAATCGGAGAAGGTCGACGTGGTGATGGAGAGATTTTCCGATCTTGGGCCAGAGTTCCGTCGGAAGATCGTCCCAATTGACTCTCGTATCCATTGCCTCGGATACGTTTGGGAGTTTACTCGCCATGGACATATGAGGGGATGAGACTGTGTTTGGGAAATTACAGAGGAAACAGGACACTTGACTCTGGAAGTCATGCTTTGTCTTATTAAGAAAAACACTTGGAACAACCTTGTTCGGCTAAGCTAGAAATGAACGTTTGACCAAAATGAGAAAGTTGGAATATCTGCGGGAAAATGTCATAAAAATCAACACAGTCCCACACTTTGGTCCTGTATGAATATAATGTGTGGTGCTCAGTTTCTCAAAAAATATGGTGGGGCCAGCCATGTGTGTGTTACCGTGTTTTTTTTTGGTCAAGTGTGTTACCGTGTTTAGATCTGCGTTTTTATGCCGAAACGTGCTGTTAAAATATGTTTGGATTGGAGCTTGTCTCCACTGCAAGATCCATCCGCTGCCAGCTCCTTTTCTTCAAACGTTGTCGTTTTTGTCTAATTGATGGAGTAAAAATGACAGATGCATGCACAAGCCATTCCTCTTAGCGGTGGGAAGGAAAAATTTCATTCGATGGCCAAACTTTATGAAGTTTTTGAAAATGTTCTGGTGTAGAACTCAGATGTCCGGCCTATTGAAGGTCCGGTGGTTTGATATAGGATCTGTGTGCCCTTCCTGTATGCTTATGGGTCAAGCGTTCAGGAGAGGGTATGATCACTTCTGATACAAGGCGCGTTTCGCCTAAGGGGCGCTGTGTGCCGTGTGATCAGTATGTAGATAAGTCACGGCTTAGAATGAATGTACTCGGCGCCCGTCTCCTTCCTCTCGTATATATAGAGTATACCTGGTTAGTTAGTCCCTTGGTTGCCACACCGTACGTGTCATGTGCGTGTCCGGGATCGTGTGCGTATGTCCAGGATCGTGGGTGCATGTCCGTGGTCGTCGGGTGCATGTCCAAGGTCATGGCCGGGTCCCACGGATAGCTGGGTTGCCCCCAGTACTAGCTTAGGTGAGATAATGGGCCCAGACTAGGTCCGTAACAGTTGCCCTAAGCTCTGTTGCTCAGTCTCCGAAAGCGCTGAAGTTTAGATGTTCGCTGACCGAAGAACGAAAGTTCGAGTCTTTGTCAAGTCCGAGTCTTTGTTGATCGCGAAGTAACATGATGTCCTTGCCCCCACCGGTTGTCCAGTCTCTCGTCAACCGGGTGGACATGTTGCTGGATCCTCTAGTTGTATCTGAGCTGCCCCCGTCTTACTTTGATAAGGTGTCTATCGTAGTTTCAAACAACCTCTGAACTACAAGTCTTCGGTTGAATTGCCCCTGCATATGTGAGTCCGGGTTATGTTTGTTTAAATTTTGTTGTTCTTCGACCATCCGGTCCGGCTCGCTTCTTGCACGGCCAAAGACTCCAAATGCGGGTCCTTTCGGAGGCCGATTAGCCTAACCAGTGGGAGCCGATACTTGGATCGTGAACCCCCGCCCTCTGTGCCCGGCGCTATCATTGTCGATTCTCTTCTATGTTATCATTTGCCTATGCTACCAAGGCGTCCCGACCTGTCGTGAAGCCGACTGAGGGGGCTTGCGCCTATACGGCCCAAGGTAATTAATGCCTGACAGACGCGCATTAAATGAAAAGGTCACGCCATCCTTGCTAACGAATGGAGAAGGCGCTTTTGCCCCCGTCGATTGGGTTTCGAAAGGTTTATACCCGCCAAGTCTCCTTCATTGCCATTTTACCAAAGTTGTTTTGAAGAACTTCTCTCCCGACGATTCTCGCTTCCTGAGGATAATCTGTCTCGTGAACCATCTTCATTCCACAACTTTTCATTGATCATCTCCATATTTTAGGTAGGTATTCTTGTTTCCTTGCCTCTTTCTTTTGTTCTCGCTTCCGATCTGCCGTTTCCCTATAAGATTGCGTCTCGTATTTAGTTGAAATTCGGGTAGATTCCCTTGTTGAGTGGTTTTCGCGTAGTCCTGTTTTCGCTCCTTCATTTGTGCAAAACTCCCCCTCGTTTTCGAGCGAGCCGTTTCCTTTTCGTTAATACCTTTAATAGAGTGGCTCCCAATGTCGAAGGACATAAAGGATATGACCCCCGAAGAACTGGCGGAAATACGCCACACTGTCAAGGGAAAAAGCCGTTGGTGGCTTTGGGGCGATGAATCTTCTCGTCCAACGTCGCAAACCGTTGCTTTAACCGATCACCGTGGAGGCAAGGGAAAAACTTGGTGGTGGGCGGCTTAAAATCCGAGACGATGCATCGTCGGTTAGGGAAGTCCGAATGTTTCCTTCCCGCTTCTTCCTAATCCAAGGGTGTTTAACCCGAGCTTCGACGTGTCCGCTTCTCCGGCCTTCCGAACAGCGCCTAACAAAGTGGCAGCTCGGGTCCTAGGGCCGAGGTTGATTCCTACATCGGGCCTTGCTACGACTCGCTTGTATGAGTGCTCACGACTTATTTCTTGTGGGGATTCCTCCACGCTCGACTTAATTTTGGGCTCCCGCCGACATAATTTGGTCCCGCTCCTCAAGCTTCATCGCCGAGTCCCGTTGACTTGGATTTTAATCTTACCACAACTGTAGAGTCCCGCCTTCAATTATTGACATCTGTATGCTAGGAAGATTCTCGATCTTGCTTATATTTTTATTTGTGTTAGGTATAATGGCGTCGTCTTCTTCTTCCCACGCTGCCGAAGTCGTAGTCCTGGAAATGCAAACCGCACTAGCCCCCACAGACTTAATTGACCAATTCCCTTGGGTTACCCGAGAAGTGTTATCCTATCGGTCGAAGCCGACCATGGAAGACTTGGAAGGTCTTCCAGCTCAAGATACAAACACCTACTCTCTTTGTCTCCCGAAGAGGAAGAGCTCGTGTGCTCATGAGGGAGGGAGCCACAACTCCTTTTTCTTTTTCTATGCCGACTACATTACCGGGCTTGGGATTCGATTTCCTTTTCCGAATTTCAAATGGCCACCCTTCAATTTCTTAGTATAGCTCCTCAATTACACCCCAATGGATGGGGTTACCTCGATTGCCTTGAGTGGTTTTGCTCGAGCCTTGGACTGCCTTGCACCACTTCTATGTTCTTCTACTTCTTCAGCCCCCACACCTCTCGCTCGGGAAAGAACCGCCGAGCTCAAGGGCCGGACATCCATTCGGGAATAGCCAATCGGCGCTTGTTTACCCTGCCTCGGACTCTTTCAAACGCTTCAAGGGCAACTTTTTCAAAGTCGTCGCTAAACCGGTACAACTCCTTGGTTCCTCAAAGGGCCTGACTCGCAAAGTCGATCGGGAGTTTAATTTGTATTGGTGTCAAGATCACCACAATGTGTCTCTAGCGCCTATAAGGTGGAGCGGTCCAATCCGCAAGCCTCAAAGGAAAGCCATCGATGCCATAATAGACCACGTTAGAGCGAACAGACTGCTGGGGCGGCTCCTTAGTAGCCCAACATCGGGCCGAGGCTCGGCCAAGATGAGATGGCGTCGGGCCGAGTATGACATTTCGTTATTTAACATCGGCGTTGTTCCGCGTCTTAGTACAAAGATTGATCGTCTTTGCTTTCCTAGTAGCTAACATGGTGTATGTGTTTCGTGCGTGTCTCAAGATGAAAGAGCCGCAATATCTTTCTCGGGATCCCCGAGCCCACGCCCAAGGGGAGAAAGAGGTCGGCCAAGGACGCGGCAAGTCGAAGGTCTGAGAGTTCGGCGTGCCGAGCCAAAGAAGCTTAAGGTCGGGAGTCGCCCAAGCCCGCAACCGGCTGCCCCGTCTCGTCCTATCCGAGCCTCCCTACCCCGAAATCGCCGCCTCCTAAGTCGACCGACGCCGAGCCCCTCTCCTTGCCCGATACCCCGCCCCCTCGTCCTTCCACCGTCATTCCCGTTCACATTTGTGGGAGGTAAGGGCATTACCGAAGAACTCGGCGCCGCACTCCCGCCTCCTACCCGTTATCAAGAGCCGTAGCCTGCGGGAAGTAGACGACGAGAAGTCCGTGCATTGGGAAATGCTTTCCGAAAGGTGCTGGTTTGACCCAATCTTTTCTCACCCTCAACCACAATATGCGGAGGCTGCCGCGGAGCCGAAGCGTGCCCGAGCAGACCGCCACGAAGCTCAAACAATGGCAAATCGCTTCGAACGAGTTCCGTGCTCGTGAGGTTCAGGTGGAGAAAGTGGAGTTTCAACTAAAAGAGACCGAGGGCTCTTGGCGGACTCCAATGTAATAATTGAAGGCTTTAAGGCGGCTCAAGCCGAAGCGAAGAGCGCTTGAAAGCCATGACAATGAGAGGGACGGGTTCAGAGCCGAAGTGGACTGGGATCAAAGCCGAGGGGGAGGCGTCCTCAACACATCTGTCCGCGGAGATAACCCGCCGCAGGAGTTGCTACCGGGTTCGGTGGTGGAGGCGTTTGAGAATTCTCTTGCCCAGATCCGGCTTTGAACCCGGGATCGAGCTCAACACTACAGGCATCATTTCCGGTCTTATGTGACCGACGGGCGATTGTCCCCATGTGGAACCTCCCGCCGGCTCCGAGACCCGGATAGATGGCGATGCGGCCGTGCTGGAGGCTGAGCAGGGTGAGGAAGTCTCGACCGCCCCCAAGCACATGGATTGATTTCTCTCTTTTTTTTCTTTGTAATTTGTATAATCTGCCCGGTTGTGTTACCGGCCATGACTTTATCAATGCATTGGCCAATATGGCCATTTTTGGCTACGATTAACAATAGATGGTAATTTAGCAACCATAATGCATCGTATTAAAATATAACTTTACCGCTTATCGCGGTCGATCGGGCCAAGGTCTTATGAAAATAGCGAATCTCGCGAACGCGCTTTTGGTCATAAGACCATGATGTTTTAAAGTGCTAGTGTTTGCAACCGTTTTATAAAATTCTGGTATTGTAACCGGGTCATCCAAAGGTAAATGAAAATTGCCACCTGCCCGGTTCGGTTTGTCCCGATAGGCCCGAGCATTTTGACCGATCGGGGTCGGCATGACATTTTCTATTGATACCCCGGAGTAAATTAGCGTGTCCGGCTGCGATAGCTATCCGGACGTGTTTTCTTCATTAAAAGCTAATAACAATTGAATCTTGAAAAAGACAATGTTTGGAATTCAATAGATACCCTCGAACGAGAGTTTCATTCATATTCGACAAAGCAATTGTTGCGAAGGGAAAAGCGAGCAGGCCAACGTTGAACAAAGAACATAATGGAAAACGATGCTTTAAGAAAAACAAAAGATAAGCCTAAGCGAAATATGCCTTTAATTTGTCCGCATTCCATGTTCGCTGATAGGGGTTCCATCCAAATTTTCCGAATGTAAGCTCCTCTCTCAAGAGTTTCCCGAACGCGATAAGGTCCGTCCCAATTAGCCGCAAGCTTGCTGTCTTTGGAGTTCTTGTTCCCGATGTCGGCCTTCTAAGTACCAAGCAACCGGCTGGAATCTTCTTGGTCTAACCTTCTTGTTATAACGAGCCGCGATCACCGCTTCATTGCAATATCCCGACAATGGGAGGTGACTCCAGCCTCACCGGCCGATCCAACTCGATCGCTAACGCCTCATTATTGGCTATTTCGCCTTGTGATAAAATGCTCTTCCCGCGCCAAGACATCATCCCTATTTCCACGGGAATCATAGACTCACAACCGTAGGCCGCCTATAAGGAGTTTCTTGGGTGGATGTCTCGAGCAGCTTGTTCGATTTCCCCAAAGGACAAAAGGTAGTTGATCGGCCCAAGAGGTGTCGGCCTCCAAAGATACGTTTCTTCAAACCATCAAGGATGACCTTATTGGCGGCCTCGGCTTGCCCGTTGGATCTGCGGTGTTCCACGGAAGCAAAGTGATCTTGTATTCGTATTCATAAATCAAATCACGAAATCCGACTCCAGTGAGCGAGTTCCGTTGTTCATTACTATCTCTACTGGTGCTCCGAACCGCGTAATTATATTAACTTCAACAAATCGCCGCACACGAGCCGAGGAGATCGTTGTGAGAGGTTCGGCCTCAATCCACTTGGTGAAGTAGTCACCGCCACGATTAGCCACCGCGATTGCCAGTCTTTGTCTTGAATGGCCCTGAATGTCCATGCCCCATTTGTAAAATGGCCGGGGGCCGTGATGGAATGCGGCTTCGGTGGGGCGCCCAAATAACTCCGGCATGTTTCGACAACTATCACATTGTCTTACAAGGGTCTTTGAATCCGCCTCAACGCGGCGTGTGCTTTGCTCGCCAAGGGTTTTTCGGCGAGCGCCTTAGCCCCATATGTCGACCATTGGCCCCTCCATGAATCTCGGCCAGACATACCCCGCTTCATTTGGGTTCAAACACCTTAGCATGGGAGAATGTAATCCCTTTCGGTAAAGTTGATCCTCCACCATTGTGTACTTGGCCGCGTCACGAATCAACATTTTTGCTTCCATTGCATCGTCTGGGATGAGTCCACGTTCAAGGTAGTCTTCTATCGGCTTTTTCCAAATGAGATTCGACCGAAATAGCCATCATGCATACCGGATCTTCGAGATTTTGCCGGACAACCGTGCGATGACAACCACCGCTTAGTGCTTGCCAATTTTGATAAAATGTCGGCTCTTGCGTTTTCTCCTGGGAATGTGAGTAACAGCTTGCTTCATCGAAACCCGACATCAAGTCCTTAGCCTTTAGGAGATACTTGGCCATTAGTGGGCCTTTAGCACGATACGTACCCTCGATCCGAGCCGCCACAAGCCGGGAGTCGGTGAAAACCTTAACTCTTGTGGCCTCATTTTCCTTGGCTTGAAGAAGCCCGCTATCAAGGCCTCGTATTCGCTTGATTGTTCGAAGTTGGGAAGTTGAGATGCAACGAATGTTCAATTGTAACCCCTCCGGACTCTCAATAATGACTCGGCCCACTTCCTTTCGTGTTCGACGATCCGTCGACATACACCTTCCATTCGCCCGCCGGTGTCTCATCGGACTTAGTAGCGGGGTGAGCTCTCGATGAAGTCGGCCAACGCACCGTGACTTGATTGCATGGCGAGCCAGTAGGTGATGTCGAACTCGGAGAGTTCTATCGCCCAATTAGTCATCCTCCCGCTAGGTCCGGCTTATGTAAGACTTGTCGAATTGGCTGGCTTGTTCTAACAACGATATGGTGACCCTGGAAATAAGGTCTTAACCGACGAGCCGCAATAAGCAGAGCGAATGCCACTTTTTCTAGCTTCTGGTATCGGATCTCAGCATTCTGCAGGGTTCTCGCGACAAAATACACAGAATTTGTCCGTGTTCCGCCTCTCTTACTAAGGCGCGCCGACGCTTCCTCGCCGATCGACAAGTAAAGGAAAAGACTCTCGCTGTGCCGAGGTTTTAGAGGACTGGAGGATTGGCCGACATTGCTTTATGTCTTCAAATGCGTCATCGCACTTTGAATTCCATTCCACCGATGCCTCCTTCTTTAAGAGCCTGAACATGGGTAAAGCCTTCTCCGCCGATTTTGGCAAAACCTAGTTAGGCGGCCAATCTTCCGGTTAGCTGTTGGACTTCTTTTTATTACTCGGAGCCTTCATCTCCATCACCGCCCTACATTTGTCCGAGTTGGCCTCAATGCCCCGGTTAGTCAAGCATGAAACCCGGGAACTTCCCACTGGGACGCCAAAGGCACATTTGGCGGGTTGATCGGATTCTCGTAGGTTACGAGTTTGGCAAATGTCTCGCTCCAGGTCTTGTATATGACGTTGTCGGTCCAGGTTTTGACGATCATGTCATCTATATACACTTCCACATTGCGGCCGATCTCGGTCCGCAAAGACCTTATTCATCATCCTTTGATATGTAGCTCCCGCATTCTTCAATCCGAAAGGCATGACATTGTAGCAATAGTTAGCTCTTTCGGTAATGAAGGCTGTTTTTCCGATCCTCCGGGTACATCGCTATCGATTATATCCGGAGTATGCGTCCATAAAGGATAGGAGCCGGAATCCTGAGGCGTTGTCGACCGGTTGGTCGATGTTTGGCATGGGTAGGAGTCCTTCGGGCATACCTTGTTCAAGTTCTTGTAATCTGTACAAACTCTCCACTTCCCGTTTGGCTTTTTACCATCACCACATTTGATAACCGGGTTGTATCTTGTATTTCCCGAATAAATCCGGCTTCAAGCAATTCTTGGATGTGAATTTCCAGCGCTTTCCTTTTTTACGGTCCGTGGTTCCTCTTTCTCTGCGACATCGGTATTGAGCCGGATAGACTTCTAGCTTGTGACAACAAAATTTTGGGTCTATTCCGTGTACCGAGATGAATCCAGCGAAGACATCCTGTTTTCCTTCGGGAAGTCCTCCAAACTACTTCTAAGTTCGGGAGATAGGTGTTTGCCAATCTTAGTGGTCCTGGAGAGGGTCTCCGATCACCGGATCTTCCCAGTCTCCTGCCGGTTCAGGCGAACCTCATCGTCTCGGATGTCCAATTCCACGGTATTAACTTTGTCGTCGGGAGAATCCCGGTCCGAACGGTCCGGATAGCCGCTTCTTTGGGGCTGCGATGAAGATCCGCCCTCCCCAGTCGACGGTTTCAAAATAGCACTGTCGAGACTCTCTTTGATCCCCAGTTACCGTGACCACGGTTCCTTGGTTGCCTATCACCTTGAGCTTTTGATGCTTTGTAGATACCAGCATGTCCCACTTGTGAATGGTTGGCCTTCCCAATATTATGTTATAAGGTGAAACGAACTCGGCCACTATGAACCGCACTCTTTCGGACTTAAAGGCGTCTTTGACTCCAAGGGTGAACCTGAGGTCGATAAACCCCTTCGGACGCGATTGTTCTCCATTAAACCCGATGAGGGTTGTCTTGCAAGGCTTTAAGTCGTCCCGGTCCAGGCTCATTCTTTTGAACGCCTCCCAGCTTAGTATGTCGGCCGAGCTACCGGCATCCACAAATATCCGCTTGACTCGGCAGTTGACGACTGTCCCGGTTATCACTAGCCCATCTTGATGGCGGGGGACAACATCTCTGAGGTCGTCGCTTGTGAAAAACAAAGGCGGTCGTGCTACCTCGGTGTGATGTTCCTTGAATTTTGGTCGGTCCACGACGGACGGGACTTCTCGAAGGTATTTCCTTCGCCGGCTCATAGTATCTCCGCCACCGCCCATTGCTCCGCTGACATGTTACGGTCGAATTCCGCTTCGGAAATTCGTCATCGGCTTGAGAGCCTTTCGTTTATCTTCCTGCTTTTGAACTTTCGAGGGGGTCCTACCTGCGGTTCTTGGTCTTTCGTTTCCCACCTTTTCCTTGATGCTCTATGACATACTTGTTGAAGTTTGCCTTCCCGAACAAATCGTTCGATTGCATCCCTGAGCTCGTAACATTCATCGGTTGTATGACCTCGACCATCATGGAACGAGCAATATTTAGGCTGGTCTATCCGGATCTTCGGTAGGACAGACGAGGCCGATCGACCTTCTTCATCTCGGTTGTTGACACCTCCTTCCAAACTTGAGATCGAGGCACCGTCGTGGCCGAATATTTCTCGTACTTGCTCCGTGATCAAACTTGCCACCTCGGCTCTTGTTTTCATTCCCCTTCTCAGGGAATCCCTATTCTGTTGTCGAGAAGTCTCGACCCCGGGAGGAGGTTCTATCTTGGTCCCGCCTCGAATTGGGATTGTTTGCCATTCGCATCCGCTCGACGTCCAAGTACTTCTTTGAACGGGATATGAAGTCATTGAGATTCTTTGCCCGCTCCTTTAAAAGATTACGCCGGGCGGGACTCTTTATCGAGGCCGTCCACCAATAAGTGAACGTGTACGTCTTCGTTAAGTCCGCGCACTGCAGCATCCGCATGATTGAAGCGGTCCGGGTAACTTTGGAGCAGCCTCTCCGCCGCCTCGATTTTGGAGAGAGAATCTTGGGATTTTGGTTGCCGTTTGCTAGTCGCGAAGTGCAACTCAAAGGCCTCGGCCCAGTCTTCAAAGTTGTGGATCGACCCAAAGGGAAGAGTGTGAAGCCATTTGAACGCCGCCCCTTTAACGTCGCGGCGAAGATCCGGGGCACGATTGGTTCCTTGAGACCTCTAACCGACATGTGAACGTCAAAGTCTTCTAAATGAGTCGTCGGGTCTTGTGTGCCATCATACTTTGTCAACTCGCCCAAATTCGGCTTCTCGGGAATCGGGCGTTCGGATCTCCTTCGAGAAAAAGCTATTGTGCATTTGGGCGACATATCTCCGTCGCTGGAAACCACTTGGGGAATCGCCCCGTCACCTCGATGGTTCCTCGCCCGAGGTCGACCCTCTTCATCCCGGTTCGGTTCCTCCTATTGGCCCTCCTGCCGTTGACGGTTTCGCCTTCACTGTCGGTGCGATGAGCCGAGCTCTCGTCATCGTCGTCCTCTCTCCAAGTTTTATCTTCCCGGCCCCGTTTGGAAAGGGTGTGGGTCCGTCTTTTCTCCCGCTCTTCCGCTCGCCGATAGTGAAGGGTGTGGCGCTTGTCTATGTTGTCCACCCGTCTCATTATCGCAAGCATCCCGCTTGAAGAGATCGAAAGTCCGGCTCGGCATGTGGGATGTCCGGCCTCCTCGCAGTGGAATTACGTGGTCCACGGTCTTGGTTTCGTGGAGCCGAGGACTCCGTGTTGGACAGTTGTCCTTTTGATGTCGTTCATTGTTGGGAATCAATGGTTCTTCGGCTAAGAAAGCCGATCTTCTCCTTCCCGATGGTCTCCATCGCATCAAGTTAATCAGCCGCTCATTACGGGGTGGTTGACGCGGTGGTTGACGGTTGTCCCCGCTTGATCCGCCTCCGATTGTCTTTGGCACGAAGCACGAGTGCTTATCCTCATGGTCACGGGAATAGAAATTTATTGATCCCCACGGTCGGCGCCACTGCTCGGTGTAGAACTTTGATGTCAGGCCTATTGAAGGTCGGTGATTTGATATAGGATCTGTGTGCCCTTCTGTATGCTTATGGGACAAGCGTTCGGGAGGGGATGATCACGGTACACAAGCGGGCGTTTCGCCTAAGGGTGTTGTGTGTGCCGTGTGATTGGATGTAGATAAGTCGTGGCTTAGAATGAATGTACACAGCGCCGTCTCCTTCCTCTCGTATATATAGAGTATACCGGTTAGTTAGTCCCTTGGCGCCACACCGTACGTGTCATGTGCGTGTCCGGGATCGTGTGCGTATGTCCAGGATCGTGGGTGCATGTCCAGGGTCGTGGGTGCATGTCCAAGGTCATGGCTGGGTCCCACGGATAGTGGGTTGCCCCCTGTACTAGCCAGTGAGATAATGGGCCTAGACTAGGTCCGTAACAGAAAAGATTAAAATTCAACAATAATTTAACATTTTGGGTAAATTTAAGAAGTTTAAATTATACACATTTATCCTTAATATAAAACATATTTATCTAACTTAAATGATTAAGGAAGCTAACTAAGACCAAAATGAATAAAGGTTTTATATCTATAAACATAATTTACTTCAAATTAAGTCCTACATTTAAGACTAAATGAATAGATTTTACTGTTATAATTTGAGTGGAGAAGTTGGATTGAAGAGCAGACAAGTATTGTTTTTGGGCTAATGTGTCAGTTTTGTTGCTGGGGAATTCAAAAAGGTCGTTGGCTCCAACGCTGAATATGACCCCTCGTTCTTGGGTTCAACCGGTAAAAGGGTCGGACTTCCTCACCTCAAGGGAGGGGGTTCGATCCCTACGCTGGTCAAGACGCTGGGAGAGGCATCCTAGGAGTCTAGGAAGCAGTGGAAACGCTGGTAGAGGTGGAGGCATGTGTACTCTCTATCCAGTATGCCCTGTGGACTGGGCTCCAAGCGCCCTGCCCTTGGACTGTGGGTGAGCCCAACCCCTTTCCTAAAATTTTTTTATCAAAAAAAAAAAACAAAGCCTTTGAAAGAAAAGTTGCTGTTTGATTGGTCCCCAGTGTGTCACCTATAGTACAGTTGCTCTCACCTCTGCAAATTGTTCCACTTGTTGCTCTAGCGGTACCACCTCGCCCTAATTCATCTATGCATTTTCAAAGGGTTAATGTGTAAAAATAGATATGTGCTTTTCTCTGAGGAGCGTCCAGTAGCAAATGTTTTTTTCAGGTGCAAAAGTAACTATGTGGTTACAAATTAGGTGCAAAAATAGGTTTGGCCAGTTAAGTTTGACTTTTTGCCGATCGGACGATGACGTGGCATTTCAAATATTTTTTCAAGTATCCTTTAGTACCGGTCAATACTCAAATATTTTTTCAAGATCCTAAAATAATTTTTCAAAATTATGAATTTTTTTTTGTACCAATCAAGATCCCGAAAATACTTTTAGTACTCGCCGGCACTAAAATATTTTTTTCAGTATCCTTTTAGTACCGATCAATACCTGAAATATTTTTTCAAGATCCTAAAATTATTTTTGCACCTTTGAATGTCACGTCATCGTCCAGTCAGCAAAAAAAGTCAAACTTAACGGTCAAAAGTCAAACTTAACGGTCAAACGTTATTTTTTCATCTAATTTGTAACCACATAGTTACTTTTGCACCTGAAAAAAGCATTTGCTACTGGGCGCTCCTCGAAAAAAAGCACATCTCTATTTTGCACCTTAACCCCATTTTCAAATATATACACTTTCATTTAGGATTAGTAGTTCCATGTCAAACTTTCACCTTATAGATGCCAAACTCACTGAAAAGAAGAGCAAGTTAATATATATGTGTGTGTGTGTGTTAATCCCTTTACTTTTTAATATAAGAGCCGGTTGACTTTTACGTAGGGATTGAAAAAGCTAAATAAACTACTTAATATAGCATATGTTGTGCATTATTTGATTATATATCAGTTTATAAAAGTCAAGCAAATTAGTTTTAAAACAACAATAAATATAAATATCTTAATGTAACTTGATTAACTTCCTTAATTTCTTTAAAAAGTAGTATATCACTAACAAGTTTTTTGCCAGTGTCTTTGAGAATTCCAAATCCTCCTGATGCAAAATTGACCTCTCCTAATACGTTCTCATTGAAAGCGTCCTGATGTAGCAGGGCCAAGTATAGGAGGTGGGCTCTCCTCATATGCGAATAGTTAAGCTTCATTGACTCACAACACAAGAATAAAACAAGTCAAACAAGGAAATTGATAATAATACCAAATGATTATACCTACGTATTGCATTCTTTAAAAGTAGTCACTAATTTATGTACCAATGTGGTCAATAATATTGAAGCAAGCATTGCTGAATCTTCCAGTGGGGACTGAGTTTGGAATATCAATCCCATAGTAAAGAGCATTGGCCTTGGATCGTGTTTTCAGGAAATTATTAGTGCCCACATCAGCAGTTGAATCTCCAAATATGAACATTACTGGCCTATTATTCTCTTGATCAGTCCCATATGCTAAGTGCACCGCCACACTGAGAAACACAAGAACAATAAAACTTGTTACGCCAGAAAATGATGAAGCCATTTTCTGTGCCTGAATTTCACACTCAGAGAATTGTTGATGTTGAGATGCAAAAACTCAAGATTTCGCTTTGTTTATATACCAAACGTAAAAGGAAGGAAACAAGAGGGTAAGGGCAAAATAGCACGACAAGTTGTATGAAAATTAACGGAGAGGGCTAACCATTGGCTATATCTATGTTGCATTATTTGGCATGAACAAAATAGAATTAGAGGAGAATCCAATGTTTTAATTAATTAATCATAGTGCTTTCGCATGCTTAATATGCGTAATGTTTGGTTATCATATTGTACCGTTCTTAATCATCAATGTGTGTGAGTGTCTGTATATATGAGACATATACAAAGCATAATATTGTTCATGAGTCATGAATATGTCTAATTCGTTTTTTTAAATTTTGAAGCTTGTGAGGTATACATTTAAATTTAATAGAAATATATTTAATGAGAGCCCTCTCATGTCTTAATTATAAGATAAAGGTTTAAAGTCCTACCTGATGGTCATTAAATTGGAAGAAAATCTACTATATATATATCAACAGGCAATTTGTGTTCGTGTAGTTTTAATTTTGGTAGATCGTATAACTTTAACAATTTCTCATATGTTACATAAAAACCTCGGTTAGTTGAAATGATAAGTGGTTTGGGACTGTAAGAAGAAGAACACACGTTTGTGAAAAGTGTACATATTAGAGAGATTTGACCTTTACGCTCAATTTATGTTTTTAAAGGAATTGTCACCTACTTTAATAATTTTATTATAAAACCTATGCCTTTTTTAATCATTTTATATCTAAACATACTTTTTAATTGTATAATCTAAACAAGTATATAAAATGCAATCTAAACATAAGTCCTAACTGATTTTTATCTTATCTTAAATTTATAAAAATTTAATTGAATAAAAGTTATTTTTACCGGTGTAAATCCAAAATCAGTCTCATATCTAAACTTTATGGTATCAGGAATAATATGTTTGGAAATGTGGTAAGAAATAGTGAATAAAATACGACAGTATAAAATATCAATAATAAATATTTTTTATTTGTATTTTTTTAATTTCTCAACATTCTTTATAGTTTATACTCAGTTAAAATGAGAAACCTCTAGGCTTAAAATGGAGCTTAATTTTTTTTTAAACATTTTAAATTGTCTTGCGCATTATTATTTATTTACAAAAATACCCCTATTAATTACTTCAAAAAGATAGAGATACTCCTACATTAATTAATTAGGTGGAAAGAGATTATCCAACAATTTCAAAGATAATACTACTAGAAAAAAAGTATAAATTTAATGCCATTACCTAAATTAACCGAATACTTTAATTTTTTGTAAATCGTTTAAAAGGATCCTATAGGACCAGAGGGATATTAAATAAAAGGTTTAATGGACATTTTTGCTCTAGAAGTTTTCACTGAAGGGCAATTTTACCGTAAAAGTGTCAAAAAAGGAGTAATTGTGCCATCCCGTTATCCCAACTAATTTTGACTATTAGTTGATCAAATATGTTGAGCAAACAGTCCACATGTTATCCATATTATTTTTATTAAGATGCAAATTTACCCCAAAAATTTTAAATCTAACTTTTAAAAATAATGAACTAAATGACATATATATAGATTTCTAGGGAAATTTGCACTTTAGTAAAAATGACATGTGGACTGTCAGCTCAGTATATTTGATCAATTAACAGTCAAAATTATTTTGGATAATGGTCAGCACAAATATGCTATCTTTTTGACACTTCTAGGGAAAAATTGGCCTTCGGTGAAAACTTCCGGAACAATATTGGTCCCTAACCCTAAATAAAAACATATAATGCCGTTTAACTCCTGATTAGAAATAATGCTATTTTATTCTTCCTCCATATGCTTGAAGTTTGAGCCAAAGAATATGCTTGAAGTTGAATGACCCCTCCCTCCTTTCTATGATCTTGCACCTTCATTTCCTAACTGTAACCAAAGCACAACCACCGCACATACTAGCTATTACTGTTTGAGCAAGTCCCTTCTGCACCAATAACCTTATAACCTAGAATAAATAAGTAGGAGGAGATAAGGTATTTAGACTCATTATAACACCATTTAATTAATCCAATCACCACTTTTTTTCATATATAACCCTATTTTGACAGATTAGTACTCCAAATGAATGACATTTGAGAAAATAACTAAACCATGAATTGCAGTATATCAACAATGTTTTAGTATCAATTATATATACATTGGTGATGTCTAGATAAGCTAAGGCACAGTGTTCAACAGATTAAACATGTCAAACAAGTAATGAAGAATCAAGTTATAGGCTCTGTACGTAGCGGAAAAGGGACTATAGTGTACCTGTAAAGAGAGTCAAATATTGTTAGTGTGGTTCTGTCCTTCGAATTTGAGCCAAGAAGGGGAGGCCAAAACAGTTTTGAACTAGATGGACCAAAATCATAGGTCAAGATGCTACCATCACCCAAGTTGTACACTCCAACATAAAAACATCAGTGAAAAAATGCGGTTTCCTGCATACCCAGCAAAATCATTAGCACAAACAGAGAAACTACAGCTATCTCCCAACAGAAAAACTCTGTCTTTCAAATCCTTCACATCCACCCATGTTCCCCACTCTTCATCCAACCTATAAACCTTAAAATCCACGACCGAAGCTTCATTATTTCGCCTCCTGGGTCCACCATCATAGTACCTATCAACAACATACAGATTCCCACATGATTCAACCAAATGCTTCTTGTGCCCAAAACCACATAAGGGAGGCGAATACTGAATCAACTTCAACGAGCATGAGTCAATCCATGATATCGTACCCCACCTATCTGTCACATAAAACTGACCATTGTACACAATAAGATCATCGTAGTGAAAATTCTTATCATCCACGAGCATCCATTTATTGTCTCCTCGTTTGAACAAAGCCAACTTACCCTCCTCATAGATACAGCAAACCACAGAATCCTCCATGTCAGACCAACACGAGGTCGGAAAGAACACAACTTTCTTTATTAGGTGTCCGAATTTCTGGAGGGTGTATGATTTGTGTAATTCCACCACCCGATAGTCGAGCAGGTTTAATATTCTCGGCGAAGAGCTTTGTGGGATCGAGATTTTTCGGTCGGAAAGCGGGTTGAGGAGACGAAGAGGACGAGATTCTGAGGGATTTGAGAGACCTTCTAGTTTGATTAACCAGCTTTTGGAGGAGGAGAAGAGGGTTGGTGGGGTGGTTCGATTCGATAAACAGAGGAGTGAGTGAGGAAGACGAACATGGAGGGATTGATGGGATGAGGGATTTGGAGAGGGAATGAAGAAGGAGAGTTAGGGAGAGAAGGGGCGATTGAGGATCGCCATGTGTTGCAGACGCTGCGAAATCGGAGAAGGTCGACGTGGTGATGGAGAGATTTTCCGATCTTGGGCCAGAGTTCCGGCGGAAGATCGTCCCAATTGGCTCTCGCATCCATTGCCTCGGATACGTTGGTGAGTTTACTCGCCATGGACATATGAGGGGATGAGTTATGACTGTGTTTGGGAAATTACAGAGGAAACAGGACACTTGACTCTGGAAGTCATGCTTTGTCTTATTAAGAAAAACACTTGGAACAACCTTAACGGCTAAGTTAAAAATGAACGTTTGACCAAAATGAGAAAGTTGGAATATCTGTGGGAAAATGTCATAAAATCAACACAGTCCCACACTTTGGTCCTGTATGAATATATTAGTGTGGTGCTCAGTTTCTCAAAAAATCTGGTGGAGCCAGCCATGTGTCGGTTACTGTGTTTAGATCTGCGTTTTTATGCCAAAATGAAACGATCGGCGACCTGATGAATTGCCAAGAATCAGATAACTACTGACCGAAATGAAAATATAAAGAAATAGAGATGATGAAGAGTAAAGTCGAGAGAGAGAATATTGGAAACCGGAAAAAACAAAATTTTATTCAATACTTCCTTCTTTGTACACGTGCTGCTTGTGTAAAGAATGGTTACAACTAATGGTTACAGCTAATCATAACAACTGTAATAGAATTTAACAAATAAAATTACAACTAACTACCGATTCTACCCTTTCTCTTTTTGTTGAGTAGTACTTTCTGTCAGCTCCCTGCAAGTTGAAGCAGGGATGTCAATTATGCCTAGCTTGATAACAAGAAAATGAAAATGTATAGTAGAACTAAGGGGCTTAGTAAAAACATCTGCAAGTTGATTCTGTGATCGATAGGTAACAACCGAAAAAAAACCTTCTTGAACCTTGTTCCGAATAAGGTGATGATCCAATTCAATATGTTTAGTACGGACGTGAAAAATGGGATTAAAAGCAAGTTGAATGACAGATTGATTGTCATAATATAAAAGATTAGCACGAGGGCGAGAAACATGTAGATAATCTAACAAGCACAACAACCATTGAATGTTACAAGTAGTCGTAGCAAGAGCATGATATTCATATTCAGCTTCATAAGAAGACATTAAGACAATACTTTGCTTCTTGGATTTCCATGAAATGAGAGCATTATCTAGAAACACACAATAACCAGTAATAGAATTTCTAGAATCAACACAAGCAGCCCAATCACTATCACTGAAACCTTTTAATGATAAATCAACAATAGAGGGAAAGAAAAGGCCCTTTGAAGGAGTAGATTTTAAGTATCGAAGGAGCATGTGAGCAGCCTTAAGATGTAGATCAGTAGGAGCATCCATAAACTGACTTAGTTGTTGTGTAGCAAAAGAGAGAGTAGTGGTTAAGTATAATAGTCGCCCAACCAACTGTCTATAAGAAGTACAATATGATAAAGGAGTACCTGATGTCAAACTCAATTTAGCAAGTTTATCCATGGGAGTAGAAGCAGGTTTGCAGTTTAAATAACCTGTTTTTGTGAGAAGATCGATCACAAACTTTCTCTGACAGAGAGAAATTCCAGAAGCCTTATGAGCAACCTTTAAACCAACAAAGTACCGTACAGAACCAAGGTCTTTGATTTTAAAAAGTTGATCAATATTATGCTTCACTGTTTTAATCTCATTCAAATCACTTCCAGTGAGAATTATATCTTCCATATATACCAAAAGAGTTGTAAAACTAGAACCAAAAGCTTTAACAAATAAAGAATAATCAGCCTTAGATTCAATATATCCATAAGAAATGAGAGCCGAAGAAAGTTTGTGAAACCATTCTCTATTATCTTGTTTAAGGCCATAAAGGGATTTGGAAAGTTTACAAACTAGAGAAGAATCAGAAGAATAAAAACTAGGGGAAAACCATATATACTTCCTTATGAAGATCACCATGAAGAAAGGCATTATTCACATCAAGTTGTTGAAGATGCCAATTATTAGCATATGCAAGAGCAAGTAAAAGGTGAACAGTAGTCATCTTAGCCACGGAGAAAATGTATCTGTTAGGAAATATATTAGGGATTATGATTAGATCCATATAATTAGGGATTATAGTTAGCTTATTAGTTTGAATATATAAAGGCCTCCATGTACTCTCTTTTATACTCAACGATCAATAATATTCAGATTATTCAATTACATGGTATCAAAGCTTTAAGGTTTGTTATAGGCTAATTTGATTTTTTTTCCCGGTAACCACTGTCACTGTAGTGTGAACGGTAACAGGTTTGGTAATGTTCCGCGAACAGGGACAGTGGCTGAACAAGGGAGAAAGAGATGAAGAGAGAGCATGAGCTTCGAACAAGAGAAATTGTGTCAAAGCCCCCCTAGCGACCTTCTCTGCCACGAATCTGATCGTCCTTCGTCGAGAGCTACTATTCTTTCCTCGGCTTTGCCTCCATCTTCACTTCGTCACAGCACCAAAGCTTCTTTTGGGTTTCGATCTTCAACGTTACAGCGCCGTGGGTCGAGTTTGAAAAGGTGAGAGAAGCTTGAGAAAGAGAAGAAGATGCAACAATGAACGGTCCTTGAGAGTACCATCAGACTTATATTTTTTTTAGTAAAAACCCATTTGTAACCAATAGGTTGTTTCCCATTAGGCAAAGGAGTAAGGATCCAAATCTTATTCTGTTCAAGAGCAGAAATTTTAGCATCCATAGCATCACGCCAAGGTTTAAATTTAGAAGCTTGACACTAGGTAGTAGGAATATCATCACAAAAAAGAGCAAGACAACAATTTTTGTAGGAGGAAGACAAATTTTTTGAAAGAACAATGGAGAAATGATACCTATCACCGGAGGAGAATGACATAGCTGAAGTAGTGAAGGCCAAGAAATAGTAATCCTACAAATAAGCGGGGGTTTTATGTGGTCTACTAGACATATGGACAGGAACAAAAGAAACTAGATTAGGTAAAACTAAAACAAGCTAAGAATTTAAAGGAACAAAAGGAACTAAATTAGGTAAAACCAAAACATGTTGAGAAATTAAAGGTGAAGAAGATGGTGAGGATGACAAAGAAGCAGAGGAGGTAGGAAAAACTGGAAAAGGAGGGCAAGAATAATCAAGGGAAGGTACATCAACAAAAAGAGGGAAAGACAAAAAGCCATTATCATGTGATGCATCAATATCATAAGGAAAAAATGAATAAAACAGAACATCTCTAGAAATGAAAATTTGATTAGTAGGAAGATCGAGGAGCAAATATCCTTTAATATGTTCAAGAAAACCAAGCAACACACATTTAGAAGTCCTAGAATCAAATTTAGATCTATGTGCTGAAATAGTAGAAGCATAGCACAAAGAACCAAAAACTTTCAAATCTAAATAAGAAGGTGATTTATGATGCAATAAGGTAAAAGGAGTAGAGTGGTGAATTATTGGAGATGGTAAGCGATTAATAAGAAAAACAGCATGAGAAATAGCAAAACATTAATATAATTTTGAGTAAATACCCTTTTTGGTCCCTGAAAAAAGTACGGACCCCTTTTTGATCCCTAACTAAAAATAACTCGTCCCGTCATCCCTGGGAAATAAGAAAACATCTCACGTTAGTCCTTCCGTCAGTTAGCTCCTAACGGCGTTACTAACGTTGCTGATGTGTAACGTGAGTTGGTCTAGTCACATGCCATGTAGGAAGGCCAAAATGACGTCATTGCCAAAACGACATCGTTTGAGTAAATACCCTTTTTGGTCCCTGGAAAAAAGTACGCACTCTTTTTGATCCCTAACTAAAAATAACTCATCCCTTTATCCCTGGGAAATCAAAAAACATCTCACGTTAGTCCTTCCGTCAATTAGCTCCTAACGGCATCACTAACGTTGCTGATGTGTAACGTGAGTTGGTCCAGTCACTTGCCACAGAGGAAGGCCAAAACGACGTGTAGACAATGAGTTTTGAATCTATGATTTTTCTCGAGTTGGAGGCCATCGAAGGTCTCCGATGGTCATGGAACACCTGGTCTGTTAGGAAAGTCTCTTCATTGTCTTCCCTGTCAACTTCAGTGAAGAATAAGGAATTGAGCATTCGATTTTTTCTTTTTCTTATTCAAAAGGAATCAAGCACCATGATATATGCCTCCCTTTCTTTAAAATCTTGCTTCTGCCAACTCTATAATCCATCATCGCCGGCATCCACGGTAATTGTCGATGCCCAACATGGCTTTTTCGGAGTATTGTCCGCTGGATGAGAAGCTATTGATTGAATACATAAAGGCTACACCTTCCCTTTCTTCACGGATTGGGAATAATTTTGATGACCTGGTGGTTAAAGAAGTCAGAGATGGCAACCTTAACTTCGTATACGTTATCGTCAACTCCATCGGTTCGATGGTCGTCAAATGATGTCTATCTTCAGTTCCTTCAATGCTCTCTGCGCCGAGTTTTCCTACGGCCGAGATCGCGCTTGTCTATTGATGCCACAAATCTCAAGCCCAAGCCCGAGCAGAAGCTTTCTTCCCCCGAGAAGGAACCAGCATCTCCAGATAACTCCAAGGCGCCGCCGCCGTCGCCATCAACGCAACCCGATGGAGCCAAGCAACAACGGCAGCGCTTCTCGCCTAGGTTTGCGCCGGAGTTAGACGGTGTTCACTGCTTTGAATCTTTATACTTCTCTAAATCCAACGGTGAGGTCAGTGAATAGACTTTTCAACGATTAAAAAATGTTGAAGGTAACGAAGCACCTGCACCATTCAATCGAGAACATGATGAGTCGTGATGGACCATGGTGATGCAAGACATTAATCTTACTTGGTGAACAAACATTCTATTAATATTTTTTTACAGATTCAGGAAGCAAACTGATAAATCGCCAAGGAGACAAGGAAAAAATATTACAGCAATGATGAAATTGATGATGGATCTTGGAGATCGTACAGAGGATTGGAGAATTGAGGGATGAAAGCGGTTATTGAAAATTGAGGTGAGGTGGTTGCTTGGGAGGGAGGGAAAGTTCTGGAATTGTAATGACTTGTTGGGGAGGGAAAGAATGGAGGGAGGGTATATAAAAGGGGAAGAAGGAAGAGTCAGCGAGTGACTGGACCAACTCACGTTACACATCAGCAACGTTAGTGATGCCGTTAGGAGCTAACTGACGAAAGGACTAACGTGGGATGTTTTTTGATTTCCCAGGGATGGCGGGACGAGTTATTTTTAGTTAGGGATCAAAAAGGGTCCGTACTTTTTTCCAGGGACCAAAAAGGGTATTTACTCAAACGACGTTGTTTTGGCCTTCCTACGTGGCATGTGACTGGACCAACTCAAGTTACACATCATCAACGTTAGTGACGCCGTTAGAGCTAACTGACGGAAGGACTAACGTGGGATGTTTTTTGATTTCCCAGGGATTACGGGACGAGTTATTTTTAGTTAGGGATCAAAAAGGGGTCCGTACTTTTTTCCAGGGACCAGAAAGGGTATTTACTCTATAATTTTGGAAGTTTAACTTGAAACAAAAGAACTCGATCTATGTTCAAAACATGTTGATGTTTCCTTTCCATAATACCAGTCTGTTGAGGGTTTCAATACAAGATGTTTGGTGAATGATACCTTTATATTTATAAAAATATTCCATAGAGAATTCAAGGCCATTATCATATCGAATAATTTGAACCTTGGTGTTGTGTTGGGTTTCAACAAAAATAACAGCTTTTGAAGGTGAACTTGAACCCTCGATTTTGATTTCATAGGAAAATCCAAGTATAATGGTTAGAATCATCAACGATAGTCAAAAATATTTAAAACCACGAATAGATTGAACAGAAAAGGGACCCCAAATATTAGTGTGTATCAAAGAAAATTTGCATTACTAGAAGATTTACTTATAGGAAAAATCAATCTTTTATGCTTAGTCATAAGGCATACATCATATGGAGCAGACTTTCTATTACAAGTAATAGAAGGGAATTGCTGATGTAAAATTCGTAAAGCATAAGGAGAAATATGACCTAGATGATGATGCCACAAATCAAACGAAACTGTAGATGATGATGGTAACTGTGTAGTCTGTGAAGTTGCTATAGTAGGTGTAGGATTTGCAGGATTGAGAAAATATAGGCCTTAGAAGACTTTAGTTGTACCAATCGTCCTCGAATGAGAAAGATCTTGGATATAACACGTAAGACAGAAAGGTGAAGCAACAAGGAAAGGCACGAGTTAATTTGGAGACAAAAAGAATATTAAAGGCAAAATCTGGCACATAGAATACATTACAAAGAACAAATGAATAAGAAAGGCAGACTATACCAAAAATTTTGACAGTAATAAAACTATGGTTAGGTAGTTTAATGGGAACATGATCAATATTGTAAGAAAATAGAAAAACAATCAAGAGAATGACAAACATGGTCGGTAGCACCAGTATTTATTATCCAGACGATTGAGAGGAAAAAGATCCAAAAGGGAGTGAAGTACCTAGATTCTGATGAGATGAAGATACCGATTGTATATTATGAACAGATAAAGTAGAAGGTTGAGGAATAGAAGTAGTTGAACTCAATTGAACAAGGGCAATTAGCTTATGATATTGATCTTGTGTGAATTGAGGAACTGGCGTTGGTGAAAGACTAGTGGATGTAGGTGTGTGCTCTTTCACAAAATTGATGACATGATCCTTCAACTGAAAAATATTAGCAAATGATGAAGCTTGATTCTGGAACTTAAAGCCAGGAGGAAAATCATGCTTCCGGTAACAAGTATCAATCGTGTGACGTGACCGATTGCAATAGGTACACAATTTTGTATTAGTAGATCCAGTAGGCAAAGAAGTCTTGGAATTAGAACCAGAATGAGGATAACTCGAAAAACGCAATGGTCCTTTATTAAGCAACACCATTGGTTCTATATTAGATTGAAGTTCACGTACTTGTTGTAATAAGAGGGAAAAGACCTTATTGACATAAGGTAAAGGATCAAGTAACATTATCTGAGATTTAACAGACGTAAATCGATCATTGAGACCCTTCAAGAATCTCAAGATATAGCCATTATCCTAATATTTATTACTTGGACGAGATAAAATTGCAAGAACAACGAGCAATCGGTCTTAGAATCAAGTAATAATCCCAAAAGATTTTCAGTTTAGTATAATACTCACTTATTGACGGATCACCTTGTCGCATAGAGTAGATTCCGTCCTACAACTCGGCAACTTGGAAGATATCGCTCTGAGCAAATCAATCTCTTATATCGATCCAAATTTCGTAGGCCTTGTCCATCCACAAGATGTATTGAGCAATTGTTGAAGAAAGTGACCGTGTAAGCCAAGTACACACCATCGTATTACAACGTAACCAAGTAGAGTAGCTTGGATCTAAAGCCGACAGTGTTAAAATCGTTCCATCAATGAAAGACAGTTGTTCTTCAACTGGAGAGCCATCTTTATAGCACAAGACCAAGTATGATAGTTTGGCCCCATTAAAATTGAATTAACTAGTACCAAAGTTGGATTCTCCATCAGATAAAGATAATAAGGGCTCGAAATATTGAGAGACGGATCAAGTGAGCTTCCGACAATCACACCACCAATAACAGATGAAGACTCGGTTATCACAGCGGTGATTTTCTTTGATACCATGAAACGATCGGTGACCTGATGAATTGCCAAGAACCAGGGAGCTACTGACAGAAATGGAAATGAAGAGAAACAGTAATGAAGAAGAGTAAAGTCGAGAGAGAGAGAGAGAGAGAGAGAGAGAATATTGGAAATTGGAAAAAAACAAAATATTACTTCCTCTGGTCCTAATTATAAGACCTAATTGATTTTTTTGGAGAAATTAAGGAAGCTAATTAAATTACTTTCGAGTATTTTTATTTTTTTCTTCAAACCAATTCGTTTGACTAATAAACTAATATATAATCTAAGTATACACAACATATGAAATGATTAAGTAACTTATTTAGCTTCCTTAATCTCTTTAAAAAAAGTCAACTAGGGACCGGAGGTAGTATTCAATACTTCCTTCTCTGTACACTTAATGCTTATATAAAGAATGGTTACAACTAATGGTTACAGCTAATCATAACAACCACAACATAATATAACAAATAAAATAACAAATAAATAACAATATATCAAACTACCGATTCTACCCTTTTTCTTTCTGTTGAGTAGTACATTCTGTTACAAAACGTGCTGTTAAAAGTTCAAAACGTGGGATAGTAAATTTGTGTATGTTTGGATCACCGTGCATCATGTTGGAATGGCCTTCGGTCCCACCCATATGTTCCCTTGACTGTTTGGTGGGTAATTTTATCAAAACAAGGTTGAAATGATAGGGTTAAGGAGCAATTTTACACATGAAGTTTCCCCTCGGGAGCGTCCAGCACCACAAAGTTTTTTCAGGAGCAAAAGTACACATGACGTTACGTTTTGGGAGCAAAAATACCACGGGCCGTTAGTTGACCGTCAGTTGACCGTTAACTTGGATGGAACGTTGACGTGGCGCTTATTTGGACTGACACGCTGACGTGGACGCTGATGGTAAGTAAAAAGAGAAAATTACCATTTTGCCCTTAGTTTTAAGTAAAAATTACATTTTTGCCCTTAGTTTTAAGTAAAAACTAAAAATACCCCTCTCCCGGTCGGCCCCACCACCGGCGGCCGACCACCGCCGGCGGTGGCGGCGGCCGGCGGTGGGGGGCCGACCGGGTGTAATACCCGGATATTTGTTATCTGAAATATTATAAATAAATTGGATATTTCTGATAAGTGAAGTTTTGACCTTAAGATTCGTGTTATTATAGTCTATTTTTCTAAGTTAAATTCTGTAGGAAATTAGAGAATTTAAGGGCCAAAGTGCCAAAATGACGAAAATGCCCCTAAGAGACATAAATGACTTAGAGAAATTATGAAAAATCCTAAAAGGCAGTAAAATGACCAAGTGAATTATGAGAGTATATTATCTCTAATTATGGTAATTTAATAAATTATGAACTTGGAGAAATTTAATAGGAATGCTCAAAAAGTATTGAAATGACTAAAATACCCTTGTAAATTCAAAAATAATGCAAGAGGCATGAAAATTCTAATGTTAAGGCAAAAGTTTGAAGATAAAGGAGTATCTCAATTAAGAAAATTATCAACTAGTGAAAAGAAAGTAATTAAGCAATAATGGGCTAATTACTTAAGCATAAGCAAAGGAAATTCATGAATAATTATAGGAAACCCTAAAATTAGTGGTTTTTGGCCTAAGATTAGTAAAAATATATTTGCTAATTAATTGGAAATTTTTGAGAAAAATGGATGAGTTTAGGTATTTTTAAGCCTAAATACAAGTATGGGCCAATAGGAAAAAGTTATGAAAAATTATGTAAAAATAATTTAAATAATAATTAAATAATTAATTAAAAAATAAAATAAAATAAAATAATATATTATATATGTATGCTGCCGACATGAAGGAGGATAGAAGAAAAAAATATATAATATATGATATTTTGATAAAGTTATAATATTATATAATATAATTAAATATAGTGAATAGTAATGAAATAAATAGGAAACGGATCCTATCTAGAGATCTAGGAATGAGATTTCCAAAGTCAAGGTAAAATATTGATCAGTCGATTTTTATCTTCCGTTAGACTCTTTTTAAGTTAATTAGAGATCGGTAGAAGAAGTTAGTAATAAGACGAAATAGGGAAAATCTGATAAATAGGCCGATAGTCATAAAATTAGAATTTGAACAAAATAAATTGTAACTCAACATTTGGAGATGAGTTTATGATTATCTGGACATTTTGGAGTTAGTGAATTTTTGTCCGAAAAGTGACAATTCCAGAAGTGAATTCCGTAAACGGGCACGCTTTCTAGAATACACAACTTGTCACACAAGTTGGTGACTCATGAGGGGCTGAACGAAATCATGCTTTCCATGGCTGCAAATCATCCACCAAAACCCCTAATTTCCATGGTTTAAAATGAAAGTTGAAATATGGAAAAAAGACTATTATGCCCTCACAACTTCTTCTATAAATAGCATGCAACTCCTTTGAAATTCTTCACACCAAAACCACTCTTAGAAATCCTAGAGAGAAGTTAGAGAGAGGAGCTCTGGAGGAGGAAGGAGTCAGGGAATTCTCGCAGAAGCTCTGAGTAAGTTCTTCGGTACTTAGTCTTAAGCTTCCGTAGTTCTTCCGATAGTTGGAGTAGTAATGCTAGAGTGGTCTTTAATCTTCCAAGTATGATTAGATATCATATGATAGGGGTATTTTAAGTAGGAATTTCGAAAATCATGGTTGGGTCGAAGTTCTGGCAAAATTTTGGAAGAAATTAGTCAAAGTAACGAAATGCTGGCGAAATTTCGCCGATTAAGGGAATAGGGGCAAAATGGTAATTTATACCTAAAATGCCTGTTATAATGTCAAATATTGACAAATGGGATATTTATCCTTATAGGATATATTTGATCATCGAACCACTGTCGAACCGCTGTCTGACGTGCCACTGTCGGACGTTTCGCCGTTTTCCGTCAAAGTACGGTTTTCGTAAACGTACTAAACGCCGTCAACGAAGGTACGTTCGCGTACTGTAACACTAACGCTGATGATTATTGAATGCATATATGTGATGATATGTTGTGTGAATAGTTTGGTGCCGAAGGCAAGGCTAGTCTATGTGGGTATGCCATTGAGTCGCCGTATAAGTCGGTGAGGCCCCCATGATAGACACTTACCTGGCCATTCTATTCAGTGCTATATGCACCGTGTCTATGGAACCGTACTTAGATGCACCGTGTCTATGGAACCGTACTTAGATGCACCGTGTCTATGGAACCGTACTTAGATGCACCGTGTCTATGGAAACCGTACTTAGATGCCTGCGTGACCAAGGAGCCGTACTTGGATCACTACTACGGTTTTACGGGTTATTGTTATGATAATCTGTATTGTTTTCCTATATGGATCATTGTTGTGATTTTAGATATATCTCACGCCTGTGTTGTTTATAAACATGAGGTTAACCGTTACCTGAGGTCCGATTGCAATGGACCTCAACTCTTAATATAGCGTCAGGGTCAGGAGGACCGAGTGCCGAGGAGAGAGGCAAGCAGCCTGCATAGAAGATCCAGCTGAAGACTTCTTTTGTTGTTACGGCGGAAGCCTTTGTTATTGTACTTCACTTTTGAACCACGCGATTCTTGTGCATCGTTGTAACCAACCCAGACTTACGGCGTTTTATATATACATATCAGTTACTCAATCGCTCCGGTGCTCTACTCTGATGATTTTGGAAATGATATTTTTTTTAAAAAAAATTT
Source organism: Acacia pycnantha (assembly GCA_025563575.1). Classification (NCBI taxonomy): domain Eukaryota; kingdom Viridiplantae; phylum Streptophyta; class Magnoliopsida; order Fabales; family Fabaceae; genus Acacia; species Acacia pycnantha. The sequence continues at coordinate 841,816 of JAMWYP010000217.1, forward strand.
ATACTGCTTTTGAAAAGTTGGGATGTTACACCGGGGGGCTAATTTTGTTTTAATTTTTTTAAAAAAAAAAAACTTAGGGCAAAAGGGTAATTTCAACTAAAACTAAGGGCAAAAGTGTAATTTTACCCGCGTTACTGTTCACTTCCATCCAAGTTAACGGTCAACTAACGGCCCATGGTATTTTTACTCCCAAAACGTAACGTCGTGTGTACTTTTGCTCCTGAAAAAACTTCGTGGTGCTGGACGCTCCTGGGAGTAAACTTCATATGTAAAATTGCACATTAACCCGAAAGGATAAGTGGTTTTGCCATGTAAAAAGGAAAATACAAATTCACGAGAAGAGCACTTATAGAGAGAATTTATATTTTTGAAGAAGTCATCCACCTACTTTAATAATTTTATTATAAAAACCTATGTCATTTTCAGGGATTTTACATTTAAACATACTTTTTAACCATGTAATCTAAACACAAGTCCTATTACATTAACTAACTTTTACTCTATCGTAAGTATGTAAAAATCAAATTAAATAAAAGTTGTTTTTACCACCACCAACCTAAAAGGGTTCTTATTACATGATTTTTCCTTACATGCTTCGGGGTTTATCCCCTCATTTAAGTGTGACATTTTTTTTTTATTTAGATTAAATTATAAGGTGCATCTTAAAATATTTTTTGCACTCAATATTTCAAATTAATTAATTTTCAATCCTGCATTTAGAATTTTTTTTGTAATACTGCTTTCCTAGAAATTAATTAATTAGAGATATTTGGTGCAAAAAAAAATCTTAGGATGCACCATATAATTTAATCTAAATAAATAAAATATAGGGTAAAGGAGCAAAAATACACATGAAGTTTACCCCCAGGAGCGCCCAGCACCACGAAGTTTTTTCAGGAGCAAAAATACACACGACGTTGCGTTTTGGGAGCAAAAATACCACGGGCCGTTAGTTGACCGTTAACTTGGATGGAACGCTGACGTGATGCTTATTTGGACTGACACGACGACGTGGATGCTGACGTGGATGATGATGTGGACGCTGATGGTAAGTAAAAATAGAAAATTACCATTTTGCCCTTAGTTTTAAGTAAAAATTACACTTTTGCCCTTAGTTTTAAGTAAAAATTACACTTTTGCCCTTAGTTTTAAATTTTTAAAAAAAAAAACTAAAAATACCCCCTCCCCGGTGGGCCTCACCACCGGTGGCCGACCACCGCTGGTGGTGGCGGCCGGGGGTGGTGGTCGGGCCCACCGGGGGGCTAATTTTTGTTTTAATTTTTTTAAAAAAAAAAACTTGGGCAAAAGGGTAATTTCAACTAAAACTAAGGGTAAAAGTGTAATTTTACCAGCGTTTCTATTCACTTCCATCCAAGTTAACGGTCTACTAATGGTCAACTAACGGCCCGTGGTATTTTTGCTTCCAAACGTAACGTCGTGTGTACTTTTGCTCCGAAAAACTCTCGTGGTCTGGCGCTCTCGGGGATAAACTTCATGTGTATTATTGCACATTTACCCTAAAATATATATATATGTGTACATACACCACACCCCACCCCCAAATTAGAAGGATAAGTAGCATGTAAGAAAAAAGCAAATTCAACATAAACATACCTTCTTCTCAACTTTTTTCCTTGGTAGGAACAATTGTTTGGATCTCTTTGTCCTTTGTACTTTCCAAAATCCAGCATCCATTCAAATTCAACCATATATATATATAGACAATTCCGCAATTAACTATGTTTTTTTTTTTTGTTGATATAAAGAGGCGCCAGAAAGCTACATTAAAATAGAAATTACATGGAAGGAGAATTTAATCCCAAAGATTCTTGGTTGACCCAATTCCTTAAGGGAGTGGGACAAAGCGCTAAGACATCGATTTAGCTAGACCAAGTTTGGCTAAAGCATCAACGATACGGTTAGCCTCACGAGGGATACAATTGCGTGGCTAGTCCCAACAGAAGCTCGATATCATTTTTTTTTTTTTATAAGAAAAAAAAAAGTTGAGGAGTAGATTGGGGAACAATTGGAATCTATTACCTAAACTAACCAACCCTTAGCCCAATACCCTATTGCTGCACAACATAGACAATTCCGCAATTACCTTGAACCTGCAGCAGAATTTAGGCAGTAGATTGGGGAGCAATTGGAATCTGATTGTTGGTGTTACAATTTGGAAACTATGGGAATGGAGGAATTGTTTTTTGTTTGAGGATCACTTTATTAAACCAGCGAACCACTGTATCTGTTATTTTGCAAACCTGGAGGCACTTTGTTTTAACTGCAGAATCAGATAATTTGAGATCTACTTCTAGTTTCTCTAGGCAGAAACCTCCAATAGACTGGTTCAAATTAAATGTGGATGGATTTATGGCTTTGCAATCATCTAAGGCGAGGTGTGGAGGAGTCATCAGGGATAGTAATGGTAATTGGGTGGCCGGATTTACAAGAATGATCGGTACATGCCAAGCTCATTTTTCGGAGGAATGAGCTGTTCTAGCAGGTTTAGAGTTGGCATGGGATCTTGGCTGCAAAAAGCTCATCCTGGAATCGATGCGCGACGATTATTAACGTCATTAGGAATTATGAGCTTAATTCCGGGAGCTTATTGGTTTTGCGAATTAGAGACTTATTATTGAGAGATTGGCACATGAATTTGAGGTGTATTCCACGTGAGGCTAATAGAATAGCTGACGCTTTAGCCACACTTGGCTTATCAAAATCTGATGTTTTAGCTGTATGTCCCAGTTCTCTAAGGATTTGGGTTGACTAAGAGTCTTTGAGATTTGATTATCCTTTTTGTGTAATTTTTCCTTTTGTTACTGTAGCCTATCAGGCATCCCTTATATATCAAAAAAAAATTCCGCTATTACATAGACATATCAAAAAAGCAAAGAAACAAAAGGATTTCTTGGAGACTCAACAACGTAACAGAAACATTCCACCCCGTATCGCTGCTTATTGTCTTTATTTGACTAATTATTATAGTAAAAGCTTGCTCTGATATTCTTCAGAAGAATTTATTTGTTGCTCTAATGAGGAACACTAGATCTGATCAGCAAGCTGACGGAAGTTGATGGGAGTGACCAAAGTGGGAGGTCCGTTAAAGAGAAAAGAAGCAGCTAACGACGACGTTTTATCAGTTGGATGGATCCAATCCCAAAACAAGAAATCATCACGATCCTTACACAGCTCAGCATTCATGGCCTTAAGGCAAGGTCCACCTCCATTAGCCGTGCCTTCTCCACAACATGCTTTCTTCGTCTCCTTTATACCAAACTGGCCAGGGTTTTCAACACTAATAATGTCATTAGAAATGAATTCCCAAACGAGTACTTGAAATCCCTCAAATCATTACTTAACTTCTCCAACAGAGAAGCTGTTTCAGAGTTAAACACTGACGCAAATTGGTTCAGTCCATCGTCAGATTCTCCATTGTTCTGCGCTCTCACCGCAGGACAAAACCCTATGGCTGCTACATTTATGATCCCAAATCTTCTTGCCCCTGATTCGTACAGTTTCTGCAATAATGTTATATATATAATCCACCATAATACCACATTATAGTTATATATATATTATATATATAGCCACATTATAGTGAAGAGAAATACTAGTATATTATTATACGAACCGTAATTTGAGTGGAGAAATTGGATTGAAGAGCAGACAAGTATTGTTTTTGGGCTAATGTGTCAGTTTTGTTGCCGGAGAATTCGAAAAGGTCGTTGCCTCCAACGCTGAATATGAACAAAGCCTTTGAAAGAAAAGTTGCAGTTTGATTGGTCCCCAGTGTGTCAGCTATAGTTGCTCTCACCACTGCAAATTGTTCCACTTGTTTCTCAAGCGATACCACCGCGCCCTAATTCATCCATGCATTTTCAAATGTACATACTTTCATTTAGGATTAGTAGTTCTATGTCAAACTTTCACCTTATATATATGCCAAACTCACTGAAAAGAAGAGCAACACACATATATATACATACACATATATATACGACACATACACATAATATATACAGACACATACACATATACATAGAAATATGTGTGTGTGTGTAATCCCTTTACTTTAAAATTTAAGATTCCGTTGACTTTTGTGTAGGGATTAAGAAAGCTAAATAAACTATTTAATTATATATAAATTTTTATAGTTAAAAAAATTAGTTTAGAAAAAAAAAACGATAAATATAAATAACTTAATGTAATTTAATTAACTTCCTTAATTTCTTCAAAAAAAATTAACTGACTCTTATATTTAGGATAAGAAGTAGTATATCACTAACAAATTGTTTGCCAGTGTCTCTGAGAATTCCAGATCCTCCCGATGCAAAATTGACCCCTCCTAGTACGTTCTTATTGAAAGCGTTCTGATGTAGCAGAGCCAAGAATGAGAGTGGGCTCTCCTCATATCCGAATAGTTGAGCTTCATTATGATTCACAACACAAGAGCAAAGCAAGTCAAGCAAGGAAATTGATAATATCAAATGATTATACCAACGTATTGCATTCTTTAAAAGTAGTCACTAATTTATGTACCAATGTGGTCAATAATATTGAAGCCATTGCTGAATCTTCCAGTGGGGACTGAGTGTGGAAAATCAATGCCATAGTAAGGGGCATTGGCCTTGGCTATTGTGTTCCGAAAATTATTAGTGCCGACATCAGCAGTTGAATCTCCAAATATGAACATCACTGACCTATTATTCTCTTGATCACTCCCATATGCTACGTGCACCGCTACACAGAGAAACACAAGAACAATAAAACTTGTTACGCCAGAAAATGATGAAGCCATTTTCTGTTCCTTAATTTCACACTCAGAGAATTGTTAATGTTGAGATGCAAAAACTCGAGATTTCGCTTTGTTTATATATACCATACGTAAACGGAAGGAAACAAGAGGGTAAGGTTGAAATAGCATAAAAGGTTGTATGAAAATTAACGTAGAAAGGGCCGACCATGGTTGACTATGACTATATATATGTTGTATTATTTGGCATGAACAAATTAGAATCAGAAGAGAATCCTATGTTGTAGAATCCAATGTTGTAATTAATTAATCATAGTGCTTTCGCATGCTTATGCGTAATGTTTGATTATCTTTATTTCTTAGTCCCGATTCTTTACGGAGTGGGTTCAAATCGCCCTGCCCTTAGATTATGGGTGAGTCCAACCTCTCTCTTAAAATCCTAATATAAAATAATAATAACTTTCATCCAAGCTAAGTAACCTGGCAACTTGACAAGAAAATCCAAGGGTATGTGGACACGTTATAAAATATTCTCACGTTCATAGTAAGAGAATATAATGGGATATAAATGGAAAGCTGGTAGATGGGTTAATTAGCATATGGTTTTTTCCCCTAATAACTTTGCTTGTATTTAGCTTGGTTTTAATTAGAGGTAACATGCAATTAAATATATTAACACGTTACGCTTTTGATATTGGATAATCGCTAAATGAATGTGTCAAATTAATCTCAACATTGCGTTTGATTTATTCGGTTAATGAAAATTATTAAAAGTATAAAATAATACTTCTCCGATTCTAAATATATAACATAATTTGTAATACTTTTTTTTGCTCAATAAAGGAATTGATATTACCAAATAAAGGAGTACAGCGGAGAAACACAAACAACAACAGCATACACTACAAGGACTAACAGAACTGAAAACAATTACAAATCAGCAAGCAAAGCCGATCAAAAAAACTAGAAAATCCCTGTATCAGCAAAATGAGAGGCAGCAGCATCCTCATGCAAAATTTGTAATACAAATTGAACTATAAACTATATCTTATATTTAGAACCAGTATCAATATTCTTTTATTTTGTTGGCTATGTATTGGACTTTACTATTAACACTCTGAATAGTATCGCCCCTATGAACACAATTGCAAGAAAAGCATTTTGGAATTTTCAAGGCCGGCGCCATTGATGTATATATTCTAATGTTGGACGCTATAATATAGCTGTATATTTTCAATTTTTGTATCAAATTAACAAATCAAATGAAATTACAAGGACTAGAAAAAATATAATTTTTCTCTGCTTAACTTTTAGTTCCTGTATGCATAGTGTGGATCGCTGGAGGTAGTATGCGTGAATAAGTGTATATACAAGACAAAACTCGTTCTCTCTCTCTCTCTCTCTCTTATGTTTAACTTGAAAGAATAAATTCTCGTAACAATTAAAAAGAGACGAGCCCTTAATTCAAGTGAAACTCTGAGATAGCAATCAATCTTTGAAAAGCCAATTAGTTAAGCTTGCCAAAAAAATAAAAATAAAAAACTCTGTGAGCAGTAGTGAGATCATGAGCCAGATCCTGAATGCTTAAATATTTTACAATAAGTGAAGATAAAACTTCTTTATACACTCTGTTTCCTTTGTGACAAATCAGCAGCAAACAACTAAAAGTTACAGTGAATTTTGAATATTTAAGAGAAGAAGAACCAAAAACTGACCAACCCCCTTTCTAATTTCCTCTCTACAGTACATTTCCTTTCATCAAGAGATTAGTGCGGATTGAAAAAGCTCACATGAATTCCAGTATCTATGATAACATAGACACTAGCAGCAACCAAAATGCCACTTAGAGCCATCCCCAGTGTTCCCAAGAACCAATTGAGACACCACATGAAACTGTACTTGTTTGGTTTCTTATGCTTGATCCACATGAAGCATGGGTAGGCCAATGTCACAGGCAGAGACACTCCACCTACCAGACCAGCCAAGCTAGACAAAAATGGAATCGCCACCCCTATAAAGAAAGCCAGGAACCCAAAAAACACCCTGAAAGCTGACCGAAGCCACCACGGGCACGGCTTCTTCATTTTCCTCGTGTACTGTGATTCCATGTCGTCAAAAATTGGCATGCCGTAGATTTGGAATGAGCACAGACCATTCACCACCACAAATAGACCGGTTAACCCCAGAACAAACCTTGACACGTCTCGCGAATGGAATTGGTATAGAGCCGTCAGCATTCCTCCATTTGCCGGAATCTGTAAAATTTTCAGTCAATTATGAATATCATCAGCAGTGGAAGACAAAGCATTCCAACACATCTGTTCCCAAGATTATTGAAAAAGCTCTGGATTTGTAATTTTAAAGAGTGTGAGAATTAAGTTTGGGAAATGGTAGTGGTAACTTTGATCATGAATTATTATCCAATAATCAATATGGTTTTCGAAGCAACATTTTCTATTT
>JAMWYP010000218.1:0-70000 GCA_025563575.1 Acacia pycnantha
GGGAGGCGTCCTCAACACATCTGTCCGCGGAGATAACCCGGCTGCAGGAGTTGCTACTGGGTTCAGTGGTGGAGGCGTTTGAGAATTCTCTTGCCCAGATCCGGGCTTTGAACCCGGGGATCGAGCTCAACACTACAGGGCATCATTTCCGGTCTTATGATCGTATAAAATATAACTTTACCAGCTTATCGCGGTCGACCTGGCCAAGGTCTTATGAAAGTAGGCCCATCCGCGAACGCGCTTTTGGTCATAAGACCATGATGTTTTAAAGTGCTAGTGTTTGCACCGTGTTATAAAATTCCTGGTATTGTAACCGGTCATCCAAAGGTAAATGAAAATTGCCACCGCCCGGGTTCGGTTGTCCCGATAGCGTCCGAGCATTTTGACCTGATCTGGGTCTGGCATGACATTTTCTATTGATACCTGGAGTAAATAAGCGTGTCCGGGCCGCGATAGCTATCCGGACTGTTTTCTTCAAATAAAAGCTAATAACAATTGAATCTTGAAAAAGACAATGTTTGGAATTCAACAAATACTCCTCGAACGAGAGTTTCATTCATATTCGACAAAGCAATTGTTGCGAAGGGAAAAGCCCACAGCCAACGTTGAACAAAGAACATAATGGAAAAGATGCTTTAAGAAAAACAAAAGATAAGCCTAACTGAAATATGCCTTTAACTTGTCCGCATTCCATGTTCGCTGATGGGGTTCCATCCAAATTTTCCAGAATGTAAGCTCCTCTCTCAAGAGTTTCCCGAACGCGATAAGGTCCGTCCCAATTAGCCGCAAGCTTGCCGTCTTTGGAGTTCTTGTTCCCAATGTCGGCCCTTCTAAGTACCAAGCAACCGGGCTGGAATGTCCGTGGTCTAACCTTCTTGTTATAACGAGCCGCGATCAGCTGCTTCATTGCAATATCCCGACAATGGGAGGTGACCCGGGCCTCATCGGCCAGATCCAACTCGACTGCTAACGCCTCACTATTGGCTATTTCGCCTTGTGATAAAATGCTCTTCCTGCGCCAAGACATCATCCCTATTTCCACAGGAATCATAGACTCACAACCGTAGGCCAGTCTATAAGGAGTTTCTTGGGTGGATGTCTGAGCAGTTGTTCGATTTCCCCAAAGAACAAAAGGTAGTTGATCAGCCCAAGAGGTGTCAGCCTCCAGCATACGTTTCTTCAAACCATCAAGGATGACCTTATTGGCGGCCTCAGCTTGCCCGTTGGACTGCGGGTGTTCCACGGAAGCAAAGTGATGCTGTATTCCGTATTCATAAATCAAATCACGAAATCCGACTCCAGTGAACTGAGTTCCGTTGTCTGTTACTATCTCGGCTGGTGCTCCGAACCGCGTAATTATATTAACTTCAACAAATCGCTGCACACGAGCCGAGGAGATCGTTGACTCTCGCCAGGTTGAGGTTTTGAGAGGACTGAGGATTTGCCGACATTGCTTTATCTCTTCAAATGCGTCATCGCACTTTGAATTCCACTCCACCAATGCCTCCTTCTTTAAAAGCCTCGAACATGGGTAAAGCCTTCTCTCGCTGATTTTGGCAAAAACACGGTTAGGGCGGCCAATCTTCCGGTTAACCTTTGGACTTCTTTCTTATTACTCGAGCCTTCATTTCCATCACCGCCCTACATTTGTCCGGGTTGCCCTCAATGCCTCGGTTAGTCGGCATGAAACCCAGAACTTTCCAGCTTGGGACGCCAAAGGCACACTTGGCCGGGTTCAATGGATTCGTAGGTTCTTAGTTTGGCGAATGTCTGCTCCAGTCTTGTATATGACGTTGCTTGGTCCAAGGTTTTGACGATCATGTCATCTATATACACTTCTACATTGCGACCGATCCGTCTCGCAAAGACCTTATTCATCATCCTTTGATATGTAGCTCCAAGCATTCTTCAATCCGAAAGGCATGACATTGTAGCAATAATTAGCTCTTTCGTAATGAAGGCCGTTTTTCTGATCCTCCGGGTACATCGCTATCCGATTATATCCGAGTATGCGTCCATAAAGGATAGGAGCTGGAATCTCGAGGCGTTGTCCACCGGTTGGTCGATGTTTGGCATTGGGTAGAGTCCTTCGGGCACACCTTATTCAAGTTCTTGTAATCTGTACAAACTCTCCACTTCCCGTTTGGCTTTTTTACCATCACCACATTTGATAACCAGGTTGTATACTGAATTTCCCGAATAAAACCGGCTTCCAGCAATTCTTGGATGTGAATCTCCAATGCTTTCCTTTTTTCTGGTCCGTGGTTCCTCTTTCTCTGAGACACTGGGATTGAGCCCGGATAGACTTCTAGCTTGTGACAACAAAACTTCGGGTCTATTCCAGGTACCTGAGATGAATCCCAGGCGAAGACATCCCTGTTTTCCTTCAGGAACTCCTTCAAACTACTTCTAAGCTCGGGAGATAGGTGTTTGCCAATCTTAGTGGTGCAGAAAGGGTCTCTATCACCAGATCTTCCAGTCTCCCCGCCGCTGCTGGCGTATCTCCTCATCGCGGATGTCTAATTCCAAGGTATTGACTTCGTCGTCGTGAGAATCTCGGTCCGAACGCTCCGGATAGCTGCTTCTTTGGGGCGTGATGAAGATCCGCCTCCCCAGTCCCGACGGTTTCAAAATAGCACTGCCGAGACTCTTTTTGATCCCCGTTACCGTGACCACGGTTCCTTGGTTGCCTATCACCTTGAGTTTTTGATGCTTTGTAGATACCAGATGTCCCACTTGTGAATGGTTGGCCTTCCCAATATTATGTTGTAGGGTGAAACGAAGTCGGCCACCATGAACCGCACTCTTCCGGACTTGAAGGCGTTTTGACTCCAAGGGTGAACCGGAGGTCGATAAACCCCTTCGGACGCGATTGTTCACCATTAAACCCGATGAGGGTTGTCTTGCAAGGCTTTAGGTCGTCCCGGTCCAGGCTCATTCTTTTGAACGCCTCCCAGCTTAGTATGTCGGCCGAACTACCGGCATCCACAAATATCCGCTTGACTCGGCAGTTGACGACTGTCCCGGTTATCACTAGCCCATCTTGATGGCCGGGGACAACGTCCCTAAGGTCGTCGCTTGTGAAAAACAAAGGCGGTCGTGCTACCTCAGTGTGATGTTCCTTGAATTTTGGTCGGTCTCTGACGGATAGGACTTCTCGAAGGTATTTCCTTCGCGGCTCATAGTATCTCCGCCTCCGCCTCATTGCTCCGCTGATTACGTTAGCGCCGAATTCAGCTGGAAATTAAATCATCGACTTGGGGCCTTTCGTTTATCTTCCCCTTTTTGAACTTTCGGGGAGTCCTGCTGCGGTTCTTGGTCTTTCGTTTACCACTTTTCCCTTGATGCTCTATGACATACTGTTGAAGTTTGCCTTCACGAACAAATCGTTCGATTACATCACGGAGCTCGTAACATTCATCTGTTGTATGACCTCGACCATCATGGAACGAGCAATATTTAGATTGGTCTATCCCGGATCTTCGGTAGGACAAACGAGGTCGGTCGACCTTCTTCATCTCGGTTGTTGACACCTCCTTCCATACTTGAGATCGAGGCACCGTCAGGGAATACTTCTCGTACTTGCCCCGCGATCAATCTTGCCACCCCGGCTCTTGTTTTCATTCCCCTTCTCCGGGAATCCCTATCCTGTTGTCAGAGAAGTCTCGACCCCTAGGAGGGGAGGTTCTATCTTGGTCCCGCCTCGAATTGGGATTGTTTGCCATTCGCATCTGCTCGACGTCCAAGTACTTCTTTGAACGGGTTATGAAGTCGTTGAGATTCTTTGCCCGCTCCTTTAAAAAAGATTCGCGCGGGCGGGACTCTTTATCGAGGCCGTCCACCAATAAGTGAACGTGTACGTCTTCGTTAAGTCCGCGCACCTACAGTACCGCATGATTGAAGCGGTCAAGGTAACTTTGGAGCAGCTCTCCCGGCCATGTCGATTTTGGAGAGAAATCTTGGGATTTTGGTTGCCGTTTGCTAGTCGCGAAGTGCAACTCAAAGGCCTCGGCCAGTCTTCAAAGTTGTGGATCGACCCAAAGGAAGAGTGTGAAGCCAGTTCAACGCCGGCCCTTTTAACGTCGCGGTGAAGATCCGCGGCACGATTGGTTCCTTGAGACCTCTAACCGACATGTGAACGTCAAAGTCTTCTAAATGAGTCGTCGGGTCTTGTGTGCCGTCATACTTTGTCAACTCGCCCAAATTCAGCTTCTCAGGGAATCGGGCGTTCTAGATCTCCTTCGAGAAAAAGCTATTGTGCATTTGGCTGACATACCTCCCTCGCTGGAAACCACTTGGAGGAATCGTCCTGTCACCTCGATGGTTCCTCGCCTGAGGTCGACCTTCTTCATCCCGGTTTTGGTTCCTCCTGTTGGCCCTCCTGCTGTGTGACAGCTTCCGCCTTACGCCTGTCGGTGCGATGAGCCGAGCTCTCGTCATCGTCGTCCTCGCTCCAAGTTTTATCTTCCCAGTCTTCACTGGAAAGGGTGTGGGTCCGTCTTTTCTCCCGCTCTTCCGCTCGCTGATAGTGAAGGATATGGCGCTTGTCTATGTTGTCCACCCGTCTCATTATCGCAAGCATCCGGCTTGAAGAGATCGAAAGTCCGGCTCGGCATGTGGGATGTCCCGGCCTCCTCCGAGTGGAATTCTGTGGTCCACGGTCTTGGTTTCGTGGAGCCGAGGACTCCGTGTCGGACAGGTTGTCCTCTTGATGTCGTTCATTGTTGGGAATCAATGGGTCTTCTGGCTGAGACAGCCGATCTTCTCCTTCTTGATGGTCTCCATCGTACTGGTTAATCGGCTGCTCATTACGGGGTGGTTGACGCGGTGGTTGACGGTTGTCCCCCGCTTGATCCGCCTCCGATTGTCTTTGGCCTGAAGCACGAGTGCTTATCCTCATGGTCACGGAATAGAAATTTATTGATCCCACTTGGTCGGCGCCACTTTTCGGTGTAGAACTCGATGTCAGGCCTATTGAAGGTCCGGTGATTTGATATAGGATCTGTGTGCCCTTCCTGTATGCTTATGGGACAAGCGTTCAGGAGAGGGTATGATCACGGTACACAAGCAGGCGTTTTGCCCAAAGGGTGCTGTGTGTGCCGTGTGACTGAATGTAGATAAGTCAGGGCTTAGAATGAATGTACCTGGCGCCCGTCTCCTTCCTCTGTATATATAGAGTATACCTGGTTAGTTAGTCCCTTGGCTGCCACACCGTACGTGTCCTGTGCGTGTCCGGGATCGTGTGTGCATGTCCAGGGAATTGAGGGGGCCAAAACTTTAATTTTACATTATATTAAAATTTTTTAAAAAAAAAATCTAAACAAATTTTTTTTTGGGGGCCATGGCCCCCTTGTCCCTTACAAGATCCGTCATTGCTCGCCACTGAAGAAATCCGCATCCGCATACTCCGTTGGAATACCACAACTCTCAAATAAAAACATGTTTAAATTTTTTTTTGTTTTAAAAAAAATATTAGTGATCATTTTGTTTTATTTTTTTAAAATTATTTTTTTTTTCTTAAAATAAGATAAGATTTAAATTTTTAACATGAATAATCAGCCAACTGAAATTAAAATAAGAGTAAATATCCTTTATGGTCCTTGACAAAAAACACGGACCCCATTTTAGTCCCTGACAAAAAAAAATCTTTTTTAGTCCATAAAAAGGACGAATAAGGGTCAATTAGTGGACATTTTGATCCCTCACAATTTTCCAAAATGTCATTTTTAGTCCCATAAAAAGGAAGAATAAGGGTCAGTTTTTTTGTCAGTGACCAAAATGGGGTCAGTGTTTTTTGTCAGGGACTAGAAAGGGTATTTACTCTTAGAATAATATAAGTTTTTTTTTTTAATTTTAATTAGACAGAATTCCGTGATACTCTTAAAATATAGGGAAAATCCCATGTAGATACCTTATGAATTTGTAAAACCCTCAGGAGCTCCACGAATTTGTAAAAAGGCTGAGAAGTGACATAGACATGTGAGGGATATACAAATACAGGTAAAAAGACCATAATGCCCCTTAATTAACTTTATGAAGACACTCCATTCTCATTTGAAACTCATTTGTTCATTCAACTCCCCTAGTGTTCTTCATCGTCTTCATCGCTGTGACGCTCGTTCTGCATCGTCTTCCTGGTGACGCCGTGAATCAGCAAGTTCGAACGGAAATTGCTCCGGCCAGCCGTTCTTTCTTTACCACACAAAAATCATCTGAGGGTTCTTCATCGTCTTCATTGACGGTGGAATATCACCTAGAGGGGTGAATAGGTCATCTTAACAAACTTTTCTTAAGATACACTTGAAAATAAATAAACCAGAGGCAGGGAAGAGAAATAGACACGAAGAGATTTATACTGGTTCGGTCTAATACTTTGACCTACGTCCAATCCCTAAGTATACATTGAGATTTCCACTAACTCTTCAAACACAAGTACAATTACCCACTCTGTAACTCAGGATGATCCTTTCACACTCGGACTCACTCCCCCTTACAAGTTGTAATCGTACACCCTCCCTTAAGGTTCCACAACCTTAAGTTTGAACAATTGAAATAATGAAGGTGTTTAACAGCTCCTTACGAGTGAATGAAATATGAACGCTGAAGTACTATAGGTATCCGAATATACTAAGGACAATTGAAGTAGTTGATCACAGTAGTACAGAATTGTATATCTCGTATTCTTTGTCGTTTTTGAATTGAATCAGATGGGCTTTTAGTAAAATTAATAGGGATAATATTGAAAATTACTTAAATTTTAAGACAAATTTAATGACTTTAACTGTTTTTATTGACTTATAAGAATTATTAGTTGGTTTCTTAAATAAGGATCAAAGGGAGTATTTACTAAATAGTATCAAATAACCTTGAAAATACAAATAAACAATAACCGATAATTATAAATCAAAACAATATATAAGATGATACTAACATTTTCGGTATCTCAAACAATCATTTTACTTTCCTTTTAAAGCCCAATGAGTAATGAAACAAACATTATCTTTGCAGAGAAAATAAAAAATTAGTTGGGACCAAATTTGTGGCAAAATAAAATATCATATAATAATTACATATATATACTAACAAATTTTATAAGATCAGCTGGGGCCAATTGGGCCAAGGCCCAGCTAACCATCACTATGTTCCGCCACTATTTCAAATGTTAAAAGATTAAAAAAAAAAAAAAAATAGACGTTAAAATTAAAGTATTATCTGTAATAGTGATTAAATAAATAAGCAATTCTTCATATGGAGACATCATATGTCATAAAGAGTGCGTGCTCGCAATTAAGCCCTAACAAGCCACACATTATGTTGTGTTTAGAAATCTATTGATTACCTTCTGCTTAGAGTGGACAGCCCTCGCTAATCACTTCACAATCATCGCTTATAAATATATCATTAACTTGTTGGTGGCCACTTGTTATCTCTTCTCCAGGTACGTGTGCTGTACGTTTCCAACTTGACCTCATGTTAGAGGGAAAACTGCCTCTCAATTACTGAAACCATCTTCTATCGCACATATTGAATGTAAGTAAAAGGAAAGCAGATTAACAACGAATCAGAATTATCAATGAAGCCTTAAATATTCATATGGAGTGGCGAACAAACATATATAGAGGCAGCATATATTTAGTAATACCTACGTACAGATGGAAATAAAGAATGAACGTGGGAGACGGAAGCCCATCAAAGAGGGATCGACGGTGGATGGGCCACGAGGGTATTATCGAGAGGCAGCGAACGTGGCAGTATGTGGCACCACATGCGAGTGTGCATATTACTTATTCCACTGTGGAAGCTCTATAAATTAAATGCCGTCATTACACACTCTGAGGCTGAGACAGAAAGAGAGAGAGAGAGAGATGGGAAGAGCACCGTGCTGTGAGAAAGTGGGACTGAAAAAAGGCAGATGGAGTGCTGAAGAAGATGAAATATTGAGCAAGTACATTGAGGTCAATGGCGAAGGCTCTTGGAGGTCCTTGCCCAAGAATGCTGGTACCTACCTACATTTTCTATTTCTGTCTATATTCACTTTGTATACTGTTGTGATCACTGTGTTCCTTCCATTCAAAGGACTTTTGAGGTGTGGCAAGAGTTGCAGGCTGAGATGGATCAACTACCTGAGATCTGACCTTAGGAGGGGCAACATTACACCTCACGAGGAAGACCTCATTATTCAACTCCATTCTTCTTTGGGCAACAGGTTCTTCCTTACATACCTTTTCACTCCTCTCCCGTGCCCCTTTGCTCATCGATCAAACTGTTCAACCTCTCTTTATCATTTATTTCATTTTAAAGGGAATTCTTTCAAGTCTTTACTAAGTTGTTTCATTTTTAATGAGTATTATCCAGTTTTATGCAGAAACAACACAAGTATAATGAGTTTCTATTACACATAGTAATTAAATATATGCACAGCTGGTTTCGAATCTGCATTTTAATACACTTCGTACTCTTCTCCAGATTTCACAGTAATGCCGTTTGATTTTCTTTAAAATCATTAGAGCACGATATTTTCTTAAAAACATTAATGACTGACACTTTTTATTTTAATAAAATAAATAAACAGTTGAGCCGAAAATGTTGGCAGAAAGAGAAGCGTCAAAACATAACTTGTAGTTGTCAAAAGCTGTGTCACGAAATAGTATCTTACCCGCGTATAATTTTCCAATAGATCATAATTAACATAGATTGCTGAGGAGATGAAATGTGGAAAAGCTTAACACCAAGAGCCTAGCCAGGGTGAATGTAACTACAACTCGGGTCCTGCGTGTCCCTATAACGTGAAAAGGGAAGAAAATTGTCGCTGGCAGAGGTCTTCAACGGTGAGAAAGATTTAAACGAATTGTGTAGAAAAGTTTAGGAATGATTCATGTGAAATTGAGTACCGCCGACCACGATCCTTGCATGAATAACAGTACATTCAAAAGCCTTTCCATGAAAATTAAAGGAGCGGAGAGAGTTGCTGGAGCTGGAATATATATATAATATGAAGTCGAATGCCACTAAATTATATATTGCAGGTGGTCCCAGATAGCGAGTCACTTGCCAGGAAGAACAGACAACGAAATTAAAAACTACTGGAATTCTCACTTGAGCAGGAAAATCTACGCCTTCAGGAAGCCGGCTAGTACGGATCAGAGCACCACAGACGATACATTGGTGACGGCCAATGCAAACAGTAATATTACCAAGCGCAAGGGTGGAAGAACCAGCCGTTGGGCCATGAAGAAGAACAGAAGCAGCAACACCAAACGAGAGGCTACGGAGAAAGGCAATCATCATCAGAACAACAGTGTGGCAGCAGTTCCGGAGCCAACCACGCCGGCACTAGAGAACGAAGGCTTGTCCATTACAGGCGATGGCATAGACTTTGAGGATTTCATGGTGTTGGAAGGTGACAATAATAATAGTACAGAAAACAAAGTAGCAGAGAGATCAGAAGATGAAGGCGGAGAAAAGGGAGATGGTTGGTTGACGTCAGGTGAAGACAAAGAAACAAGAGCGATGACCACACAAGAAGATGTTATTCATGAGCAAGGCATTGATGGCGGTGGGGAGTTATGTCTTGACGACATGTTGGCCACTTGGTTGCTGGAAGCCGACGGAGGTGGGGTTTCCAGTTTAACTGAGGAGAGAGAAAGAAATGATGACGTGTCGTGTTTGGATTCCAAAAAGGCTTCAGCAGATCACCCAGATCAGTGTACTGATAATAATACTCAGCACTGCTATTCTTGCTCTCCCTTGCCTGAATACGATTACTGGCATAATTGGGAGATTAACATGGACGTCGACCAGTTGATGATGAATCATGATGATTACCAGTCGCACACATGGGACGACGACAAACAAGACCTCTTGTCTTGGCTATGGGAAGACGATGATTTTCAGATTGATCCTCACAAACAAAATCCCAAGCTGCCCTTTATTCTTTCTTGACCTATGTATATGTTCTATGTTAGCGGAGTATACATTCCGTAAACAAGAAAACTCTTGTTTTGGCGGTTAATTAATAATGGGGACAGCCTTTCTTTGGTGTCTGAGGTGATATGACTTTGATTAGCTCTTAATAAATTGATTACGATATATAATTGTACTTTGGGAAAATCCATCTCAGGTTCATATTAGCAAAAAAAAATATCAAAAAAAGTCCAAGAAAAAGTCACTTGTCAAAAAAAAAGATCTGAGGGCTTTTTTTGGTATTATTTCATAAAACGTTAACAACTAAATCAGTCTCATTAACAACTAAATCAGTATTCATTGACAACTATATCAGTATCATTAACAACTAACCTTTTATGAAATAATATCAGAAAAGGTTCTGAAGCCTTTTTTGACATATGAATTTTTTTTGGCATTTTTTGATATTTTTTCTCCAATATGGGCCCTGAGATGGATTTTGCCTTGTACTTTTCGCCTCTGCCATGCATATGGGAGTTGTGTGGTGGCCAGTTCCTATCGTGAATAGTACCAGCTACCCCGAAACTAATTTAAGAGCATCCGTACATCATTAATGCTGGGTTAGGCTGCCTTACATGCTCTGAACGTATGAAGATTATTATTCGCATATTCTCAAATCTCAAGTTAATACGTGTTTTTGTTGTTGTTGTTAATTGTTTGTTTACAGCTACGCCAATTAAAGAAATGAATGCAAATGCCTTTTTCATTCGAGATGTAAAAAGATTGTGAGTGATGAAGGTGTGGAATCGTATGTGTCCGTTCAAAAAAAGAGCAAGGGTGTCGAATTAATACACCCAGATTAATTAGGGAGTGCCACTGAGAATACGCGCGTACGCAGCGACCCTTTGATTCTTGATCTAAATGAAAAGTGACGCGTGGATTCCGAATCAATCCGATACTGGTTTCCATTTTAGCAGGTCAGCAGATAGGTGAAGCTTCATTTGGTTCTGTTCATTAAAAAAAGAAAAGAAAAAAAAAATTCGATTTGGAATAATGTGATTAGTTAATTGATACCCCACAGGCGCTAATAATTTATGAATGATCGAGAAATAACATTCTGAGTAGTCGCTTCTAATTTATAACGATTGGGAACGACGCATTAGCAGAAATTCAACAAAAACTGTTCATTTATTTTATTATCTGAAAAAAACTAACGTGTGTTAACACTAACACGTACGTGTGATTACCATAAGAAAAATAAATTATGCCGACGCTATATAATACCCCGCCGGGGTGCGTGTGCTTGGTCACTGCTCTATAATTCACATACATACAAACCTCGTCAAGGTCCACTTTTAGGGTATGTTTAGTTTGAGGGGAAGGGAGCAGTGACAGAGTTTTTATATGACAGGGATGGCCCCAAAAAAAAAATGTTCTAAATATTTGAGAGCGTTTGAACAGCTTATCCCAAACGATAGTTTCAAAGGTTAAGAGTTATTTTAATGTGATATGTTTCAGAACTTCACTGTTATAAGCATGAGTAAAAATCAAACGCACATTGTATCAAATAAAAAATCAAACATACATTAAATTGCATGTGTCTGGTTGGTGAGGACAGTGATGTGTGGGAGGGTCAATACTTAGCATTAACAAGACGACAAATCCGAGCAGGAGAGGGGAGCCCCGCCACAGCTGCAATTGATTCCTTGTAATTGCAACTGTGGCTGGGCTCCCCTTCTCCTGCTGGGATTTGTTGATGGTGCCCTCCTCATTTTTATTCACTATAATTAATTAATTGTCACCCTTCACAATATTTTTCCCACCACATAATTAAGTAATTAACTATGGAATCCCTCTTCCCCTGCCACTCTGCCAATAAACGTTCGTTTTAATGAAAGGCGCTTTAGTTGCTCTGCCAATAAACGTTGTTCTCCTCAATAGAAGGAGTTTTAGTGATGTTGGAGTTTTTTTCTCTTTTATTTATATATATATATAGTGGTGCAACCATATAGTAAACTAGGTCTTATCCTTTCCAATAAGACGCTCCAGCTCCATATCAGCATGCATGCATGAGGTTATGGAATCTTAGCACATATGAGAGACTAGCTTTAGCCGATCGAATGATCAGTGGCTTCATTAGCCCATTGCCTAATATGATGGACTTCAATATTCTAATCTCTTTCAATTACTCGCTTGATTTCTGCAATGAGAATTCCAAGCGTTAATCATATTTGTCTAACCCAACGATGTTTCCGCGAAGAGAATAATGTCATATAGGAGGGCCAATCCTTGTGAGGAGGGATGGTGATATGTAAGTTGTAGAGAATATATTAGTTAGTTAGTTAGAGAGTTGGTTGTATTAGTTAGTTAGTTAGTTAGGAGGGTTAGTTAGTTAGTTGTTAGTAACCATTTTGGATTAATGGGTTGAGGGGTTGCCTATATAAGGCATATGACTCTTCATTGTATGCTATGCTTTTATGTTGAATGATGATTCATGATGAATGAATTACACAGTGATCTCGTGCTTCTAGTCTCTCCTCTCTTGTTTCTCTTCCCAACCCCTCTATACTTCTATTCTTCCTACCGTTACCTCTAATCTTCTACAACCTATCTATCGCGTGGTATCGAGCCACTCAATCCCCGGCTCCCACTGTGATCTCTCGCCATTCTTGAATTAGTTCGAGCCTTTCTCCTTTCTCACGGCTCGCCTGTTCAGAAACAACCAAGAAAATTCAAAAACAGAATTTTGACCAAGTGCAACGTGAACCGTGCAGAGTAATGCTCCTAATGGTTCGCTTCGCATCTAATCGCCCAGAAAATTCCAAAAAGAAACATCAAGAACGTTCACCAAAGAATCCAAGAAGTATCCTTGGCAACCCAAATAAAAAGAGAACCATGTCTTCTCCTTCTTTCCAAGATTACGATGAAAACTAGAGGTGGCTACCGCAAAAAGGCTGTGTCAAGGAATATAATATTTTCTTTGATGAGGCCATGAATAAATTAGAGCTTCCCGAAAGGTATCATGTCATGACATATGTGGCTGGGCTTAAGAAGGAGATAGCGATTCTATTTGCTTCTTTCACCCAAGAACCATGGACCAAGCCAAGGGTCATGCTTTACTGCTAGAAATGACGATTGAAAGGCAAATGGAGAGGGCAAGAAAAGAATTGGAAGATCAAGAAAAAGGTGGGTCTGGATCAACCAACACCCAAGAATGCCCAACGACCACACAAAGGTGACGGAGTTCAAGAAGAAGACGCTCGAGTTGCGAATGTACCTTAGAAAGAGGGTCATCTTTGAAAGCTCAAGAAGTTCAAGAAAATGGTTTGGAAGATCAAGAAGCTTCTGGGTCTTCCCAAGAAGAATACGTTGAAGTGCAAGAGTCCTTAGGAGTCGATGAAAACTCCAAGAACAGCTCTGCATGTTTTCTTGGGGACAAGCAGACAACAACCTCTGCCCAGAACGAGTCGAGTGCGATGATGAACGGTAACCCGACAACAGATATGAATGCCTTTGATGTCGTGATTCTTGGCTCTAGGCAGAAAAATTCGAGCACGATGGAGCAAGAGGGAGACGCAACATTATTACGAGGTTCTCTTTCTTCTTCATCTGGTTTTGTTCTTGTCTATACATGCGTCTCATCCAGTTCCGATCGTCGAGAACTAAAGCGTCCAGTTCATTGGTATGATGGGTTGCTACGAAAATGGCTCTCACTTGTTCAACTCTCTTCTACTCAAAGTCTTCAGTGAAGGGTACAGTGGCTTGCAATTTATTTCAGGCGTAAGAGTGTGGATGGGTTACAAATGGATAGCATTTCTTCTATGTCAAAAGCATTTTTGAGAGACACTTGGTTTGACATCGAATATGGGCTTAAAATTTCAAGTAAATGGCCCAAGTTTATTGCCGCAATGGGTCTTTCCTATCAAGCCTATAAGTTGGCTACGTAAATGGCACAAGAAAGAAGAAATAGGGTGCACAGGTGGTAAACGCAATCTGTAGGAAAAGAAAAGCTTCTGGGTACAAGATTTCAAGTCACAAATTTCTGCTATACTAAGAAGTCAACCTAAACCACAGAAATTCAAAGTTTCAAGTCTATGTTTTTGTTTCAACTTTGTATTTTTAAGGGTCGGTTTGGTCAACCATCCTTGAGGGCAAGGATGTTTTGGGGAGGGAGTATTGATATGTAAGTTGTAGAGAATATATTAGTTAGTTAGTTAGAGAGTTGGTTGTATTAGTTAGTTAGTTAGGAGGGTTAGTTAGTTAGTTGTTAGTAACCATTTTGGATTAATGGGTTGAGGGGTTGCCTATATAAGGCATATGACTCTTCATTGTATGCTATGCTTTTATGTTGAATGATGATTCATGATGAATGAATTACACAGTGATCTGTGCTTCTAGTCTCTCCCTCTCTTGTTTCTCTTCCCAACCCCTCTATACTTCTATTCTTCCTACTGTTACCTCTAATCTTCTACAACCTATCTATCAGATGGCTTCCAATTTCAATTCCTTCATGAACAACAGGTTGAATAAGATGAGCCAATTTTTCCAAAGAGATGACAAATAAGTAGGGCGATAATGGATTCCCTTATCTCACTCTTCTAGATGAGTGGAATAAATCAGTTTTATCATCATTTCATAGCAGTTGCATGGTAGGTGTAGAAAAACACTAAACAATTACCTTGCTAAGACTGTTCGGAATGTAGGTTCCTAAAGGCAACTTAACATAAACTTATAGTTAACCCGATCATCATAAGCTTTTTTGAAATCAATTTTTATTGCCAAGAATCTTTTCTTCTGCTACATATTTCACATGGTATGGATTACCTCTTGAGCCACAATTATGTTATTACTACTATGCCTCCCAAGAATAAAATTGCATTTGTTTGGGGCTATCACTTGAGGAAGGATAGGCTTCAACCTAATCACAATAATCTTCATAATTTCTTTATAAATCATGTTACATGAGCCTATCAGTCGCAAGCCCCTATGGTCTTTTTTCAGGATGAAAACAATTAATGTGCCACTAATCTTGTTGATAGCCTCCGGGTTAGAAAATAAAAATTTAACATAATTCATTAATAAAGTATATATCGTGCTCCATTGATTCTAATAAAAAGGAGTATTGAAACCATCAGGCCTTGAGGATTTGAGATCACCCATACTAAGATGGCTTCTTTAATTTTAGTGTCTGAAATATATCTTCCACACTAACTTAGCAACCACTCATCAACTAGAGGATAGGAAAGTGCAATTAATCTCTGGTCAAACCATGTATTCACCAGCTAATAGATTGAAGAAAAATATAGTGCCCATAACTTTTATTTGAGAGGTTTTGTATACCCATGAACCTTCATCATCCTTTATAGCCTCTATTCTATTTGCTTTTCTTCGATAGTTGGCTCGTGCATGAAAATAATGAGTATTTCAATCTCCACAAACTGACCACTTTGCTCTAACTTTCTGTGTCCAAAGAAGAGACTCTTGGTGCAACACATCTTCAAATTCCTTCCATAGAGATAATTGTAGGTCCTCATATTGAGGTGACATACCATACCGTGAGACCACCTGATTCATCCCATCAAGTCTTCGAAGAAGGTGTTTCTTCCTTACTTTTGTATGCTTGAAAACTTCTTTATTCCATTTAGAATTACAAGCCTCTGTAAATTGGGAAATATTCTGCAACTATAAGGTATCTTCATGCTAGGATTGCCGAACAAACTCATCAAAAATTCTCATGGACATGTAATCACAAGGCATCAGATTCAGATCTATAGAAGCCTATGCCAATATGAATATGAAGATTAACAGGACAGGCATAATTCTCTATTGGGCATGATTAGATGCCTTGATCTTAGGGAAAATTTCATAGAGCCTCTAAGGATATAATATAATTTCAGTCAACCCCCAGAACTTTTTGAAATTTCACTGCTCTCCCAAGAGTCAAAATGAAATTAAGTTTGTGAGTGAAAAAACAATGACGTCGTTCTTTATTTGTTCAAAAAGAGCATTTACAAGATAAATAAAGGAATTCAAAATAACCCAAGGAATTCAAAATATTTTGGTTATCTATAAGACAAATATGAGTATTTATAAGAAAAATAAAGACATTTGCAAGAAAAATAAAGGGATTCAAAAGAACCTAGGGAATTAAAAATATTTTGATTATTTACAAGACAAATATGAGAAATTCACAAGATAAATATGGGATTTTACAAGACAAATAAGACAATTCACAAGATAAATAAAATAAGAGCATCATTGTTTTTTAACCCTAAAACTTAATTTCATTTGGCTAAATTATACAAAACCTTACCAAACTTTGGGTTAGTTGTATATAAACCTCCCAACATTTCAAAGTTTAAATTTAATTTCCCTGACTTTTCATTTTTTAACTATTTTTAACCCCCTGCCGTTAAGTGGTCATTGTATTTTTAACGGAAAATGTTACGTTAGATTATGATATGACACGTGGCATCATGTGTAAATTACTAATTTCATAAACCCCTTGAATTTTGAATAGTTGTAGAGAACTCCCTTAGATTTTGATTAATTACAAATAACCCCTATGACATTTTAAAATTTAAATTTAACTCCCTTAATGTTTTGATTTAATATATTAAATGACATGTCATTATCTTTATCATTTAAATAAATTTATTTAGATTTTTACTATCATTTATCAATTAAAATAGTTATTTTGTATGGCATAAATTAGAATAATAATTTAGAAAAATATAAAAATAAACTTTGAACTTCTTATTCAAGAAAAGATATGCATTACTAATAAGAAATTAATGAGGGAAAAAACTATTCTCTAACACAAGTGTAATATTTGAATTATCAATCAATGCTCAATTATCCTAGAAATATATTTAACACAAATGATAACATTTTTATGCTATCAATGTTCAATCATCCCAAGAAAATAAGTAAATGTTATACAAATGATGACATTTTTATTTGTATATGTTTTAAATATTATTCTCCTAGTTTTCCATACAAAAAAAAATAATCAATAAATGATAGTAAAAAAAATTAATAAATTTATTAAAATGATAAAAGTAAAAAAATGAGGTTTAATATTATAAATAAAAATTTTAAGGGAGTTAAATTTAAATTTTGAAATGTCAATGAGGTTATTTGTAACTATTTAAATTTCAGGGGGTTATCTACAATTGTTCAAAGTTCAGGGGTTTTATGAAATTAGTAATTTACACATGATGCCACGTGTTATCTCATAATCTGATGTTATATTTTTTGTTATAAGATAACCGTTACTTAACAACAAGAGATTTATTAGGGGTGAATAAAATACCCGGTGGTCCAGGTAACCAGTCTAACCCAAGGTGACTTAGTCCGGTCCAATCCACTGAAAAGCAACCTTATAACACAAAAATGGACCAAACCAGACCAACTACTTGGGCTAGACCGAGTTCTCCGTCCAGATGGTCTAGTTTGGTCTAGCTTGAGTCATTTATTTTTTATTAAAAAAAAATGAGTAGGCCTACATTAACTCCTCCCTCGTTATAATAAATAGAAGTCCATCATCACTACTCACATGACCTACAAGCTCACTTTTTCTTAATCTGATTGGCCTGTTTGGGTGGAATAAAAAACCTAGGTTTTGGAAACAAAATCTAAATTTTGTCACTGCCAAACACCCCTACTTTTGACAGAAGCTACTATGAATCAAAATCTAGGTTTTATCATAAGTCTGTCAAACACCCCTAATTTGTCAGAAGCTATTCTGCATCAAAACCTAGGTTTTACCATAAGTCTGCCAAACACTCCTAATTTTGTCCAAAAGCTATTTTGCATCAAAACCTAGGTTTTGAAAAAAAAAAAACTATTTTTTTCCAGATTTTTCTCTCTCCTCTATAATCATCCGTATTTTTTCAGTACCTATCACTATCCTTAAGTATGTTTTTACTACCCTTCAGTACCCTGAAATATTTTTTTTCAATATTAGTCATTACTCTAAAATATTTTTTCAATGTCCTAAAATAAATTTTAAAGTTTATGAAGTATTTTTTCAGTATCGTTAAGTATCTTTTTAGTACCTTTAAATATTTTTTCAAGATCAGTCATTATCCTAAGATATTGTTGCAATATCCTAAAATAAATTTTCAAGATCATGAAGTATTTTTTCAGTATCCTTAAGTATCTTTTTAGTACCCGTTACTACTCTGGAATATTTTTTTCAAGATCAATTATTACCCTGAAATATTTTTTTAATATCCTAAAATAAATTTTTAAGATTGTTATATATTTTTTTAGTACCCTTCAGTACCATGAAATATTTTTTCAATATCCTAAAATAAATTTTCAAGTGCATGGAGTATTTTTTTCAGTGTCTTTTAAGTATCCGTCAGTACCCATAAATATTTTTTTCAAGATCAGTCATTACCCTGAAATATTTTTTCAATACTCTAAAATAAATTTTCTAGATTATGGAGTATTTCTTCAGTATCCTTACATATCTTTTTAGTACCCGTCAGTACCCTGAAATATTTTTTTAATATCCTAAAATAAATTTTTAAGATCATGAAGTATTTTCTTAGTACCAGTTATTATCCTTAAGTATTTTAATTTTGTACGCAAATTTATGTAATTTTTAGTATTTATTATGAAATATAATATTTATAATACAACTTTATCCTTTATATACAATTATACCAAAAGCTTATATCCTTTTTGGTAAATTCGACTGTGAAAAAACTATTCTGATAACAATATACAAACATTATCATTTTTCTTCAAAAGTCATTTTTACCTCATAAATCTCAAAAGCCATTTTTCAAAAGTCATTTTTACCTTATAAATCCCAAAAGCTACATCCAATAGCTTTTTTCAGTATGAGCAAAATGTTTTTTGGGCTTTATCTAGGAGGAGATGTTGATGAGGAATAGTTTCTTGTTTTCTTTTGATTTTCTTCAGTTTTTTGGTTTAATCAAGTAACTATCTCTTCTTCTTCTTCTTCAGCTAGTATGAAACTGTGAATTAAAAAAATTAGATATCCTGGACTACCGAGACCAATGTACCATTTTATTTTGACTTAAGGGTATAGTAAAGTTTCAGAAATTTCCGGGTTGACTGAAATTATATCTCATCCTTTGAACTCTGCCCAGTGCTCACATCAATGGAATCCAAGGAGCTAGCTACCATAACATTACCACAAACACACAACTATATAAAACCGCCTTATTCCCAATTCCAGGTGCTTGATATATACCTATAACCAGAGACGGAGCTTAGTGTAAACAATAGGGCCGTGGCTCCCCAAAAAAAAACGTGTTCAGAATTTTTTTAAAAAAAATTTGAATATAATATATAAAAGGTATGTTATCTTATATATTAGATTTATTAAAATACTTTTATTATACATTTGGTCTCCAAATATTTTTTTCAAGATCCACCACCACTGCATATAACACACCGCTTCCCAACAAAATTTCCTTCACCATTCAGGGAAACCGCAAGATATATGTGGGCAATTATCAAATCTGGGTAATCGCATTGGGATCATTCGCTTTTCTTCTTCTATCTTCCTTAGGCCGCGACGTTGCTGTGCTGACCCATGAAACTTTCGACCAGGAAGTTGGCCGCCACGTACAGAGGAGCTCTTGTTGAGTTCTGTGCCCCTTGGTACCCAACATTTCCCATTCCTGCTTCCTCCATGTTCATTTTGCAACGTCCAATCTCTAGGGTGATCTTTTTGTGTTAAAATGGTTCGAATGATTTTTCCTTATTCATCCCATCATTTTTCTTTAAAGATTTTAGATGATGCATCCATGCATAATCAGGGGCGGACCTAGAAAATTACAGAAGGGGTACAATTGGCGGGTCCCCCAATTTTTTTTAAAGAAATTTTTAAATGCATTAAAAAACAAAACAATATATACAAGAAAAAAAATATTTATGAAATCAAGTGAATACTGATGAGGTAATAAAAGAGACAATTATTTTACAAACCTGTCCTTTAGAATAGCAAAGTCAAGTACTGTTAGAAATGCAGCTACATAAATTACAATGAAGGGTGAACACTCAATAAGTTTAAGTACATATATTTTAATAAAAAAAATTACAATAAAAATAATTTTAATGTCATCCTTTTAGAGTTATAGGCCTTATTTTTTGGAATTCCATTATAATTGTCTTATTATCAATGCTATCAAATACATCTTTTTTATAATATAAGACACTAAACAATTATTTAATCATTTATCTTTCATCCCATTAAGAAGTGTAGTTTTGATAGATTAAGGATAAACAATCATTCAAACATATATGAAAAAAAAAAAATCTCAATTCTCCAATTAAGGGGGGCACTTGCCCCCCCTTTGTAGGTCCGCCTCTGTGCATAATCCCCGAATTGCATTTTGATCGGTTTCAGAGATCCCTTCTAAGATGCATGTGCACTTTCCATTATATTCTTTTTTAGGTGACAGGCGTAGTCTCTGTAAAAAGTTTGCTCTAGAGTATGAAAAGCCAGGTGCCAGCTTCAAGAAAGCAAAATCTGTTTTAATTGGAAAGGTAAGCACCCTGGGGTTGTTCTGCCTCCATACCTTTTGGACAGTGTATGCAACTATGCATTGCCCCTTTTCATCTGTTCGTGATTGTTGTCTGTCGGCATTTTTTAGTTGAAGTCTTCGACAAAATAAACATTTTATCGCAAAATAAATTACCTTCAACAAAATTGAGCACATCATCATAAGGAATTGTTATTTTATAAAGTAACTGATGATCAACATATGGCAATATGCGGCTTCATGGGGGATACATAACCACTGGATACTTGTTGTCACTTCCGTTCAAGTCACTCTCTTGCAATGCTGTCTTCTGATATATATTTTAATCTGCTGCAGGTGGACTTGATGAACACAAGAATTTGTGCAAAAAATATGGGATTTATGAGTACCCAACAATTTAATGGTTTCCCAAAGGATATCTGGAACCCAAAAGGTGGTTTGGCCAGTCGAAGGATAATTTGATTAACTTTTATAATTGGTTGCCTAGTTCTTAATCATTCTGCTTTTCTTTTCTTTTTTCCTCTTGCCTTATCCCTTCGTGACCGATTATGGAAAATTCCTCAAGGTACAAAGGGCAAAGGACTGCAGAATCTCTAGCTGCATTTGTCAATACAGAGTGAGGTTCTGGCACTGCCTGACTCATTTGCAGCCACGTGCCTTGATGTCTAATTATCTCTGAAATTAGTGTGATTTCCAAGGAAATATAGTACTCTCTCTGGTTTTTATTATAAGGCACCAACTAACAATTCTCACAAACCAATAAAAGTAGTTAAAGTCAATAAATTTTTCCTACAATTTAAGTAACTTCCAATATTACCCCTACTAATTACACTAAATTCTAATATTATATTCATTATTACTCTCACCCACTCCCCTTATTAATTATGGGTATACATGGAAATAGATAATTAATGTTCCTTGAAAACAAGCAAGTACCTTATAAAAATGACTAAATAAACTTGCTAGTTGGTGCCTTATAATAAAGACCAGAGGGAGTATTTGGACTGAAGCTAGCATATTATAAACGAGCCAACTTGCAAGTTGCACCCTCTAATCTTTAGATTTGAAGTGTGATGGTAACACTTTACAAAGCCACACATATACATAAGTAGATTCCATACCATTAACATTGGGAACTGCACATTTTTTGGTCTCTGTTATCATATTGCCTGGGGATTGGAGTAGAGATGCCTGACCAGAGGATTTGGCTTAATTACAGGATCCAAGGTGAAGATCACCACATCTCAATACTCCCAACAATTTTGATGAGGTCGTCTTGTATGAGACCAAAGACGTCTTGGTTGAGTTTTATGCACCATGGTACGTACTCAACATTTTTTTTCAAAAGATTAAGGCTATGTCTTGCTTTCATATCATTATGTGATTTTGTATAATCTCCATCAACTAGTAGCACAACCTTATTAGATTTTGTGATTTTTCCAGGTGCAGACATTGCAGAGAACTTGCTCTTGTAAGCAAACTGGTTGTTATATCTTTATCAATTGAAGTCAGCCTTTAATATATGTAGAATTAGAGTGTGATGGGAACCATTCTGTTCCCCAACACTGATTCTGAGATGAAACAGTTTTTTCTGATTCTGTGCCTGGGAAAAGTTTTGAGAATCAGAATTACGTTTGTTAACTCATTTTATTTTTATTCAGAAAATCAAAATTACGTTTGTTAACACATTTTATTTTTATTTATGTAATTTTTATATTCAAAAAATTATTTATGTGGTGGTGGCGGTAAGGTGGAGGCAGTAGCGGGGGTGGTGGTGGCGGCGGTCGTGGAGGCGGCGGCGCGGTGGGGTGGCGGCGGTGGAGGCGGTAGCCGCGGTGGTGATGGCGGCGGCGGGAAAGAAAGAAGGGGAAAAATAAAGTTTAGCTTTGTGCCTTGAAATAGAAAAGCAGAAATTTTATGCTTCTTTTTTTTATTCCCCAGCATAAAAAAGAAACCGGTTCATCCCGGGAACAAAAAAAAAAACCGAATTTATCAAACATAATTCCTATATAATTTTGTTCATGAGAACATAAATTTAGAAAAAAATCATTTTAGGAGCGTTACCATACACACCCTTAATAAACGTGGAATTTGATTCTGCTCTTGCCTTCAGGCTTATGAGAAGGTTGCTACAGCATTTAAGATGGAGCAAGAGGTAGTGACTGCAAACCTGGATGATGACAAATATAAGGATCTTGCCGCGGATTAAGATGATGAAATAGCTAATCCACATTGTACTAGCTAGTAGCTGCTAGCTGGAAAAATATGTCATCGACATCCGCGTGACACAAGATCACTCACATATACTATGCTTTTAATTTGCTATCACAACCCTTCAACTTGGTTGGGTTTTCCAGATGGTGCACTCTCCAATTTCTCGTTTTCTACAACTTGCCTCCCTAGATTAATTAGTTACTCTATACTCATACGGTCCACTATCGACTCATGAGAAATAAGAAATGACGGTGAAATCATTTAATATATACAAAAATGTAATTTTTTTTAGAAATGTGTTTAATTGCATTGAAAATATTATTTTAGAGAGAAATAATATATAATGAGTGGACAAAGTTGGAAAGTGAGCATTAATCACACGGGTAAAATAGGAAGAAAAATATTAATTAGATTGAATGTGACTTATATTTTGGACTATGCATTCCTTCTAGAAACACGTGTATTGTAGATCGGATGGAGTGGAGGGTTTGTTTGGGATGGTATCAGATGTTGAAAAAAGTCTATTAGGTGCTGAAAAAAGCCCAACGGAAGTGAAAACTTGATTTTTGTGTGTTTGACATGGCTTCAATATCTGATGCCTTTACCCCTCGTCCTTGGGCTCAACTGGCAACGGGGTTGGACACTCTCACCAAAGGGAGAGGGTTCGATCCTGGAGTTGGTCAAGGCGCTGGGGGAGACATCCTAGCTCTTGGGTGCCTAGGTAAACGCCTGAGGGTAATAGACGGCTCGCCTTGCCCAACATCGGTATCACCTAGGAGGAAGGGAGATTTCACCCTGACCTTGGATCGTGGGTGAACCCATTCCCTTTCCTAAAATTTTCACACACACACACACACAAGGATATATATATATTTGATGGCTTTTGGTTGTAAAGTTGCTTCTTGGCTGAAGCTAACAGGTGAAGCTTCTGATCTCATCAAAGTGACTTTTAAAGTTGTTTCTTGCAATGAAGAATCCTTATTATTTATCTTCAACATAAATGAATCGTGTTGCGATGAAATCAGAAACTAACTTGTAAGGGATAGTTTTATTCTGTGTTGTATTTTTTTAATGGTAATTTTACTATTTTATTTAACAAATTTATATTTATTTTTAATTTTTTATCTCAAATTATCACATTTTATACTATATATATATATATGATTCATGCATTTTTCAGTCATTTTCCATCTCAATTATCTTTTCAAAAGCTATGTCAAACAAGTGTCGATTAGGAAAAAAAAAGTCACTTCTGCTACCGTTATCTTAAATATAATTCACATCAGGAAAAGTCCAAAAAAAAAAAGCCTATTAAAAAAATCCAACAAAAAAAACGGGTGCATATTTTTTTTTTGATTGAAAAAGGCAAGCCAAGGCTTGTTACAGGGGAATCTAGACCAAAAGAGTCTAGATTTAGAAGAAAACAAACTAACTAGCCATTACAAGCTAATTGGTCCCCCAAAATAATATGAAGACATCCAGTAGGTATTTCGGGATAAAAACAATGTCAACTGCATCAGGAGTGTCATGACATTGTTTGGCCATATAGTCTGCACAAGAGATGTTATCCCTTGGTGTATGTCGGATTTCCACGTTCCAATCCTGAAAGAGGAGGTCGCGAATATCTCCAATGACATCCCTAAGTGGGTGATCTGTGTAATAGTCTCTCATGATGGCGTTAACGGCATCAATAGAATCAGAGTACAAAATGACTCCCTGAAAGCCCATCTGACGAACTGTACTGAGCCCGGTCTTGATAGCATGCAGCTCCGCTTCAATAATAGAACTGATTCCAAGGGATTTGTAAAATCCCATCAACCAATGGCCTTATTTGCAGTTATATGTAGTGCCACCACAAAGGCGTGGCAAGTGGCACCACAAGAACATGATTGTATTAGATATTATTATTAACTAGCAAATTTGCTTACGTTCTCTCGCAGATGGATCCACGTCATTTTCAATGGTACAGCCGAAATCATGTCCCATTATAAAACTGGCAACAAGCATAAACAGTACGCACAAACATGACACGCCATCACGCATGCATACGCACTTCAAACATATTGCTGGATAAACATCACTCTGTTATATGCTACGGAGGACTATTTAGTATTTGTTCTGGCCAATATATTATGACTCCAAACTCGACTTTATTCATAAAATTATTGTCCCTTCTCAAATACGGAGGAGTTTTTTATTTCAGAAAAGGGGACAGCTAGGATCGTGACATTTTAGTGGCTAGATGAAAATAGGGTTGAAATTTTCTCATTATTATTATTTTATTATCTCTCGTAATTTTTAAATCATGTCGGTCAAATTGATCTAGAAGATTACAAGACTACTTTGATTTTTTTTCTAGCATTCCCAATTAACGGGTTGATGAGAAATAATGAGAAAAAACGATGAGGAAATGATCTGCTTTCTTAAAAATAACTCAAAAGGCAAAGCACAACGCATTAGCTAATTTTTTTTTTTTTTTGTAAAGTTTATATTTGTAATATATATACTGATGCTCCATTTTTTTTTTATTGGGGAGATCAGATGCTTTATGATTATTTTGTAATGAGTGGAATAGTAGGAAAGGGGTGACGAATGGTCAGTAATGATGATTCTGATGAAAGAATGATATAAAAGATCACAAAGCGAATCCCTTTCTCCTCCAATAAGGAAAAAAGGCAGTGGATCATCTAACGGTGCCAAGGAATAAAAGTTGTTCATTTTTTTGGAAAAAGTACAGCAAATCGCTGTTTAGCGCACGAAAAGGTATTTTTAGGAGTTTATGCTTCTGATTCATCCTACTCTCCTCACTAACAAACATTTCTCACCCCCGCTTAAAAACGGATTTCGCCCGCCTCCGTGGTTACCCCATATTTAAAATTGTACCATTTTAGCGCAGTTTTAAGTGATTCTTTACTCCTTTTTTTAAAAAAATATTCAGGGCACTGAGAAAGTACTAAAAAGATACTTAGAGCTATTGATCGTTACTGAAAAAGTATTTCATGATTTTAAAAAATTATTTTAAGAAACTGAAAAAATATTTTAGGATATTGAATGGTACTAAAAATATACTTTAGGATACTGACGGGTAATGAAA
This sequence comes from Acacia pycnantha, assembly GCA_025563575.1. NCBI lineage: Eukaryota > Viridiplantae > Streptophyta > Magnoliopsida > Fabales > Fabaceae > Acacia > Acacia pycnantha. The sequence goes on from JAMWYP010000218.1 coordinate 25,741, forward strand.
AAAAACTTTTTGACATTGAAAAACTATTTCTAACTGGCACTACAAATATACTTCAGGATAATGATTGACACTAAAAAAATACTTCATGATATTGAAAAATTATTTTAGGATTTTGAAAAAATATTTCAGGGTACTGACTAATATTAAAAAAATATTTCGGGGTACTAATTGATACTAAAAATATACTTCAGAATATTTTTTGAATATCCTAAAATAATTTTTCAAGATCATAAAGTACTTTTTTAGTACCGAACAATAGCCTGAAGTATCTTTTTAGTATCGTCAATACCCTAATTTTTTTTTTTATTAAAAAAACAAGGGTTTACTTAAAAAATTAACATTGACCGTTAGCTTTTTAATAGAAAATGGTAAGATTACTACTCCTCCGGTCCTAATTATAAGACATAGTTGACTTTTTTTGAGAAATTAAGGAAGCTAATTAAATTACTTTAGAGTATTTTTATTTTTATTTTTTTCTTCAAAGTAATTAGTTTGACTAATAAACTAATATATAATCTAAAGATAGACAACATATAAAATAATTAAGTAACTTATTTAGCTTCCTTAATTTTTCCAAACAAAGTCAACTATGTCTTATAATTAGGACCGGAGATGTTTTTAAATTTTCAAGGCAACATTGAGCTAAAAACAACTTGTAGGGTAAAATTGCTCATGAACATACACTTCTGAGATAAATTTGCTATTTAAGCCAATTTAGTTAAATGAAACAGAGGATAAGTTAGCCTCACATTTTATGAAACTACTCCCTCTGGTCTTTATTATAAGGTACCAACTGGCAAGTTTATTTTGTCCTTTTTATAAGACACCGGCTTGTTCCCAATAAGCATTGATTAATTTTTTCCATGTCTACCCCTAATTAATAAAGGTAATGGGTGAGAGTAATAATTAATATAATATTAGAGTTTAATATAATTAGTAGGGGTAATATTGGAAATTACTTAGATTTTAGGACAACTTTATTGACTTCAACTACTTTTATTGGTTTATGAGAAAAGTTAGTTGGTGCCTTATAATAAGGATAAGAGGGAGTACTACTTGAACCAGACATATATAATCATATTATCATACGATGAAATTGAGGGAGGAATAATTAGCGTGCAGCACAGAACAAAGGCTAACATTGACATGTCGCGGTATGATTGGTCAGAAAAGAGGTGCGAAATGGACAGTCGTAAGCAGGAAGACTCCAAAAAAGGGTCTAAAAGTTATAAAAACGAAGGGGGAAGTCAGGATTTAGGAAGACCCATTTTTTAATTAGGTTTTTTCTTTTTAGGTTTTATTTAAATTAGAACAGATTAGAAAGGGACCTCCGGCTTCGGCTTCAGTTTCAGCAACCCAGGGGAGTGCTGCTGACTTCTCAGCCTTCTCGTTATCAGCTTCCACCTTCCACCTTCCCGCTCTGATATTAAGTTATAAACACAAACATTTAATCTGTACTGAAACACACTCAAAACACTATACCTTTGATAATGAAGTACGTGTTGATCACCGGTGGAGTTGTAAGTGGCCTGGGCAAAGGCGTGACGGCGAGCAGCATAGGGGTCGTGCTCAAGGCCTGTGGTCTTCGTGTCACTTCCATCAAAATTGGTTCGTCGCTTCCTTCCTCTTCTCATTATTTATTGTTCTTCCATTTCTCGCTACACAGTTTTTTCGTTTTGAATCATTGCCTTCATTGGTATTTTGATTATTTTGAATACCTTCTCTCTTTACCGTGATTGAATGTTAGTGTTTTTATAACCTGTGGTCAATATGATTCGTGGGGCGCCTCTTATCTTGAATAATCTCTCCTGCCTTTCTATATTGTTCCATTGCTTATTGAGGACGTTCTGTATGTAGTTTATGCTTCAGAGTACTTCACTTTTATTCGATTGGTTTCCTGTCAAGGCCGTTCTGTATGTACTGTTTGCTTCTGCCTGCTCTTCTTTTTGTAATCCTCATTATTTGTTTGCTTCCTCATAGGAATATATGAGCAAATGAAATAATTTGCAACTTCCTTATGCACCTGTTCTCTATACTATTTGCAGATCCATACCTGAATATAGATGCTGGTACCATGTCTCCTTTTGAACATGGAGAAGTTTTTGTTCTTGACGATGGTGGAGAGGTTTCATTACTTCCACAATATATCTGTTTGTACCTGAATGTACTGATGTGATATAATATTGACTAATTATTTTGTTACCTTTGTTGCTCGGCTTGGAAGGTTGATCTGGATTTGGGAAATTATGAGCGCTTCCTCGATGTCACACTTACAAAAGATAACAATATCACCACTGGAAAAATTTATCAGGTGCTTTTATATCTTCCAGGACTAAATACTGAACTGTAAAATGAAATTACTCCATACTTTCATAACTTGACTATCATCTGTCTTTCTGCTCAGTCTGTTCTTGAGAAGGAACGTAAGGGTGATTACCTTGGAAAAACTGTTCAGGTGATACACATGTTATAATTGCTATTTTGTGTTGCTTACGTACTTGTATTGTACGGATGAGGAACAAACTACTGAATTTTGGGGATGTTGATACAGGTGGTTCCGCACATCACTGATGCCATTAAAGATTGGATTGAATCAGTCGCTGTGATTCCTGTGGATGGGAAGGAGGGGCCTGCTGATGTTTGTGTGATTGAGCTTGGAGGCACTGTGGGTAAGATTCTTGTAAAGCAGAGATGCTTCTTTTTCCATCCATGTTACCCAGTTCAATTCATCACGTGGGATTACAATTTTATGATTTTACAGGTGATATTGAATCTATGCCATTTATTGAGGCTTTACGACAATTGTCCTTTTCTGTTGGTAAGTTCATTGTATAATTTACTACTAAATTAGTGTCACTTGTACAGTAACTTTCTGTATGCACACTAATTTGAGCCATGGATTTATTTGTCAAAATGAAGTATAACCATAGATTCTTTGATTTGTCTTTCTATAGCATGACGGGAGAGTGTCTTTGATATTCTTTGAAATTCTGTTGTTTATCATAATATATTCAAATAAGACAGATTGTTTTGGTTGTTCATGCAAAATACATAAAAATCAATTATACTGATAGGTCTGAGTTTTATGGTTCTATATGGTAAGCTTAGTGCTACAATTTTGTGATGTCAATCTTCTGCGTTATTCAATGATGTCTTCATTTGGTTTGCTTATTTTTTATGGAATAACTTTTCTCTTAATGATTTGGTCCTGAAATGTAAAAAATCTTCACTTGTCCTTTTTTAGAAAAAAAAAAATTGGAGAGCCTACATACAAATATGTTATGATCATGCTTAAGTTTTCTTTATTTTATATTTGGCTGTGAAATGTTGTTTCTTGTAGCATAATACTTTCTTTCTTTTTAATGACTATTTTCATTATTCATGCTCAGGGTCCAACAACTTCTGTCTCATCCATGTTAGCCTAATACCGGTGTTGGGTGTTGTGGGAGAGCAAGTAATGTTTAAATGCCTGTGTATTATGGTTCCCCACTGTTTGTATGAATTAATTAATCAATTTTCCTCGTCTGGCTACTACATTTTTGGTTCTAGAAAACAAAGCCTACACAACACAGTGTCAGGGAACTGAGAGCATTGGGTTTGACTCCTCACCTTTTAGCATGTCGATCTGCTGAGGTATGTTACTACACCATTTAGCACCTTAATGAACATAAATGACATCACTCTGGGAAACATCGGGTAACTCTTTTGTTCCCTTCATGCAGTTTGGATGCTGACAAGATCTACATGTGTTAATATTATTTGGGCCTTCTAGATAGCATTCATTTATATTTAGTTTAGAAAAGGATTAGAAGATGACTCAATCTTGTCTGTAAAAAAAATCTCATTGCCTCGTTAGTTCCTCCGTTAGACTGCAATGATATATTTTATTTCCTCATACTCATTTTTGTTGTCAGAAGAACTGGTGTAGAGTCTTTTGTGCTTTTGAAATGCATCCTTTAGTTCAGCAATTATCTCTCTAATATTTTATTTTACTCTACAGTAAGTAAAATATTTTGATATTGAATGTGGCAGCCTCTTTTGCAAAATACAAAGGATAAACTCACACAGTTTTGCCATGTCCCGGTAAGTTGTTAGTGAATTTATCTAGGTTCTTGGTGTTTTACCATTTTCCAACCTAGGTTCATTTTCTTAGTTATTGATCTTATCTTTGCCTTAACAAAAAGTTTTTGATCTTAGTGTTTTTGTATGGTTTCCACAGATTGATAATATTCTGAATATTCACGATGTCCCGAACATTTGGCACATTCCTCTTTTACTTAGGGTGGGCTTTCTAAGAATTTTTCCCCACTATGCTGACTCTTGGTTGCATTATGTATATACTGTCTAATTATCTACTTTATGATTGGCTGATATTTTCAGAACCAAAATGCGCACCATTCAATTCTGAAGCAGCTTGACTTAATCAGGTGAGTCTTGCTTTGCCCTTAATGTGTGTTGTTGTGAAAACCAAAGCTATATATCCTAGTCTGATTTTTCATCAGTTAGCCTAGGTTCGATGATACATATACACCATTGTGATTATAGTTAATGATAGCATCTTATGCAAGATTTATACTACATTGATGCTACACAAAGCTGAGGCTTTCTTTTTCTTTGGGATATCAATTTGATGATGGACAATGCTAAATTATTTCATTCTAATGTTTTGTTTCAGCATCGCTATGCCTCCTGATTTAAGGAGTTGGACGAAGATGGCCGAGACTTATGATAATATTACTGATTCTGTTAGTACCACGATGATAAGTTTGCAATGCTCTCTCTGAATGTATTTTATATCCTATTGTGCGAGAATAAGAACATTATGACATTTACAGGTGAGAATTGCAATGGTGGGGAAATATGTTGGCCTAACAGATTCATATTTATCTGTTATAAAGGTGTGTTATAGCTTTTGTTTTGTTTTTTAAGATGAGAAAGAAAATGTAAATAATTCTAGTTTTGAAGTTTAGCTTGTTTATTTAGCTATCAAACTAATTTTAAGTAGAATAACTTATGGACTACATGATGGTGTGATGATAGTACTCAAGAACTTACTTATTATATACATACACTTTTAATTTTAATTCTGATTCTGATTCTTTCCATAAGGTGATGTATAGTTGATGTCATTTTGTCCTGATATATTAGTAAAATTATTATTATTTCCTATAGGAATATAAAAGCTTTGTTTGATTCCATCTAAATTTTAAACAACAGTATTGTGTGTATTCTTCTTGCATTTGAGCATGACAATTTTTGGGAAATGAGTTTTGATTTTTGCCATCCACATGCTATGATTCAATAGAATGGACTATCAAGTTTCCTGTTCTCTTGTGTAATTGCAGTGTGTAAATAGTCTTTGTTATGCCTGATCTGCTTACAGGCTCTTCTGCATGCTTGCATTGCATGCTCAGTGAGGCCATCAATTGATTGGATTGCAGCTTCTGACCTTGAAGATGAAAGTGCAGAATCGGTAGTGATTTCTTTCAAATTGCATCTGAAGATATTTTGTTAACTTTCACTCTGCATGTAGCCAGCTTTATTTACTTTTGATTTCACTCACTTAGGCACCAAAAGCATATGCTGAGGCATGGAAGACTCTGAAGGTAAGCCTTACTTTCATATATTATTTGCCCTCTCTGTCTCTCTTTCTCTTCTTGCAATGTCCTTTATATGCTTCGCCTTTATAGTGTTTTCTTAGGTGTTACTTGATTCCTGGTAAATGGTAGGACTGGCATAAAGTGGCATATCTTTCCAAGTTTATTATCTCTTAAAGTGACATCTTTCATGATCACTTTAAAAATTTTCTTAGGCCTTTTGATGCTCGCCTGTACTTTTTAACAAAAATTGAATGCCAGACCTGATTGTTAGTGATTGAATACTACACCTTTTCCTGAACATATTATCAGGAATAAATGATGGGCAAATGCTAAGGCGTAAGGGTCTTTAGTGTGTTTGAATTTCTATTTTGGTGAGTTTTTGACATCGTTAGAATGGCTGGGCTTCCTTTGGAATTGAATTTAATGAATTAGGGAAGAGGTCTATAGCATTTGAATCTTATGTCACAGCTGTTTTTGGAAATTGATACTTGCAGAGTGCAGCTTGTGTCTTGGTTCCTGGTGGATTTGGAGAACGCAGTGTGAGGGGCATGGTCCTAGCTGCCAAATATGCCAGAGAGAACAATGTTCCATATTTGGGAATTTGCTTGGGAATGCAGATTGCTGTGATTGAGCTTGCAAGATCAGTGAGTAATAATTTTGTATACATTGTGTTCGGTTGTTTTACCATATGTTTTTATATTTCAATTTAATGGGTGATTCTCAGGTTTTGGGTTGGGAAAGGGCAAACAGTATGGAGTTCGATGCCCAAACACCTAATCCTGTTGTGGTTTTCATGCCTGAGGTACACATTGGTCCTCCTCTTTCTTGTTTCTGCCAATTTCAAAAATATTCCTTGTCGCTTCTCACTAGGATAGCCTGACAATGGATGTCATTATAATACGTATTCGCATGCAGGGTTCACGAACACACATGGGAAGCACCATGAGGCTGGGATCTCGTAGAACACTGTTCCAGACACCTGATTGTATTACTTCCAAGCTGTATGTGATGTTTCCATCACCCTGTGCAGTTTTAATGATAAACTTGGCCCATTTCATGGATTAAAGAAAGGGCATAAAACATACTTCTAAGCTGAATTTGCTCTAGTATATGTACTTTCTTTTACCCATATTGGGAGAGTAAAATGTTCTCGGCACCCTTATTATGCTTGCTAACATTATTATTTGTTCCTAAACATCAGGTACCACAACTCACTGCATGTGGATGAGCGGCATCGGCACAGATACGAGGTTGGCTTTTGTTTTAAAAGAACATGACGCATTCAGTTTGTGAATATTAATTCACGATGTCATAATGCAGGTCAATCCAGACGTTATTGGAGCACTAGAAGAAGCTGGGCTAAAATTTGTTGGCAGAGATGAAAGTGGAAAGCGAATGGAAGTAAGTTTAATGACTGAATGTCGTTTGGAAGAGAAGAAATAGTAATTAATTATATTGCATTTGCTGTCCCCGCTTGTCCTTCCATAATCGTTTTGTTACATAGAACTGGTGTGTGTTTGAGGGGCCAACATTTCCAAACGTGAAATGCAGAAGCGCTGAGAAGCAGCCCTGCGCTTCACTTTATATAAGAAGTGGTATACGGAAACACACACTTTGTTGATCCTCTAACTGAATTGAGTGTTCTGCACTCCACAGCTTGATTTTCACCCTTGTTTTTCTGCACATCAAAGTTTTTTTCTTTTCCCAAAAGAAAAAATACCCCATAGATTTTGGTGACATTACCTTTCTTTTGAGCAGATCCTAGAGCTTCCAAGTCATCCATTCTACGTAGGCGTGCAGTTTCATCCTGAATTTAAATCGCGGCCTGCTAAACCGTCTGCTTTATTTCTAGGTACTTGTTGGTCGTTAATCTTTAGAGCAACTGATTCTTATGCATCCTATATGGTGTCTCCAATTCATGTATGGCTAATTCTTAATCAAGTGGTGTACTTGTATGTAGGTCTGATTTTGGCGGCAACAGGGAAGTTGGAAGCCCACATTAGAGGTCATGAAAATGGAAGTTAACGTGCATTATTATGCTCTTTTGACAATGCCATAGTATTTTTGCTAGGATATTATGTTTTTTTTTTAAGAAAAAGGAAAGGAAAAAGACAGCTGGGGGTGAAGGGATTCCCCGCACTTGAGTATATGTGCAACAACTGCTCCAAATTCGTTTTGATTGGTTCCGAAAAGTGTGTCCATTGTAACGTTGTTTGGACGTCTCTCCTACTTTTATAGCTGTGTCTAAGGTTCAATATTTTAATCATTAAATCTGCCATTAGGGTCTTTCGATTCTGATGTAACAGAAAACATAGAGCTGTGCTAATGTTTGTTGCAATGTCAGGATGTTAATTATAGGTTTAAACTTTCAAGCCTGCCTCAAAATCCTTCCGTGTTTTATATATATTATTATTATTATTTAAGTCCCTATTCCTTTTACGTGCCAAATTATCTGATCTGCTCTCCTTGTTTGTTAAACAATATGAAGATTCAGAATGTACAATCAACGCGTACTTGATCCAATCTTGAAGACTTGGAGAATTTTGTATTTATTTGTGTAGTTTTTCCATCATAAAATGCCGTCTCATTAATCTGGAAAATAATAATGACATCCTCCTTGATCTGCTGGTTTTATTTAGGGAAAAATTTACATTTATTTCAGTCAAATACCCAAATATTTTGAAATTTCACAACAGGATAAAAAAATGAAAATAAGCGTAAAAAGATAATAATTTCCCTTGCTTTATTTTTCTTAAAAAAATTGTTTGATCGTGGTCTGGTTGCTGCGAGCCATCCAAATTAGTCGGAACTTCGACTGCTGGAAATTAATGTGAATTTCTTTTATTTATGAAGAGTCATAGACTTATTCAAGATATTAAACACTTGCAATAGATTTTATTCAATTTGTGTTGTTCATATATGTATAATCCACTTATTTATAAAAAGTTTGACACTTGCAAGTTACAAATGAGATTTGTTTATGATCCTGTTGTCTTATTACCTTAATAGTTTGTGATGAGCTAATGAAAAAGATAAATTAAACAAAGTTCTAAGAAGAACATTTTGTGAGGAAAAGTGGTCGCTTCTACCAAAATAAAATGAAGTAATAATAAGATCACGCATAACGATTCTAACGCATACTTGATCTTTTAAAAAGAATGCTAAATTGGAAGGTTGATATTTATTTGACTGTGGAATGAAATATGAATATCGCCGGAAAAAATGAAGTGTACTGTAAATACTAGAACTCCGCCGCAGCTCTGGGCACATCTACAAAACTCCCGCAAAATGTGCGGATTCAAAATTCGGAGGAACAAATGAATAGCGCAGTGAAAGGAGTAGCGTCAACAGCTGAGTCTGGTGGGTGTTTCGTTGTACCGTAGAAGAGAAATCTGTCTCTGGAGCTTCATCTGCTGGTAGAATTTAGCAATGAACTCCTCTGCTCGCACATCAATCCCTTGGTCCTCGTCGTTGTTGTCTTGTTCACATTCTCGGTAACGGCATTGTTCATCGTCGTCTTGAGTGTTATCATAGCAGAGATCATAGTCTCGGTCATATTCAAAATGAACATGAGGATTGATACAGGGGATGTGAGGCAAATGGAAACGCATAGAGGAGGGACGATTGAACATAGGGGTCTTATCGAAGGAGAGCTCACGCTCCAAGTAATAAATGTGGCTGGGTGGAGCGGTGTGGGTGAGACGTTTGAAGTATTTGGGAAGAAGACGCATCTCCGTCACAAGCCTGCGCTTGAAGACTCCACCTTTGCGAGCCCAGAGCAGAGCCAGCCGCAATATCTTCCATGCTCTATCAGCACCGGTACGGTTCTCAATGCCCATTATGAAGCAGCGAAAACGAAACTCAAGAGGGGACTTGGAAATCAAAATCTGAGAAGCTTGCGAGTGACTATGAGTAGAGGCTTTGATGAATGAATGAAGATGATGGGAGGGGCAGGAGACATGGTGGTTTATATAGGGTGGCAAGGGCAATATGGTAAATTTGGGCATAAAAATATGGGCTCTGGGCGGTGCCAACCTGTTAAAAGTTAAATGTTATGGACACACCGTACGCGGGTAGATTGAGCTGGACTCGTTTTGTTGGTTTCCTGTTCTGCCCCTCGTTTTCTCTTGTTGTTTCATCAAATTGCTGTCAGCTTGTAATGGCAGCTAGTATTCCAGGTATGATCCGTTTTGGTATTTGTCAGAGTCTGAGGAATCCACATTTCTAGTCCTGCTTTTACGTAGGACTTGAGCAAATTTGTGGCTCAATAGTGCGTAACATGTGAAGCATTGCTCCGTTTGATATGATTGAGTGATAAGCTGATAGACAGTTAGAAGGGGGAAGGGAGGGTCATTTTAGTCATGTGAGGACGAAGGGACCCACGCCCACTGGGAGGGAAGGCTGCATCTGGTGGGAATGTGGAGTGGTTATAAGTTGTCAATCATAGGACAGGAGAAAGATGATGGACTTTGTGCAAGCAAACGTTTGCTTCATTGGGCTAAACTGATGATGACAGTGGGGCCAAGCTGACGAAAGGGGATCCAATATAAAAAACCCAATTTCGGGGAAACATGAAACGAAGCTGCCCTCGTGCCCCATCCTCATTGGTTTGCCTAAACCGTGTTGTTGCCGTTTTGATAGTTGTACTTAGGACGTGTGTGATTTTTTTTTTTTTAAACAAATTTTATATTCGCAAATAGAATATAATAATTCATACATCTCGAACTGTGTATTTTCATAGGCTGAGAATGTAAGAAAATAGGTTATTCTAAAAACCTTGAATAGTGGAGTATTTAGTTTTGTAATTTAGTTGTGGTTTAGGAGGGAATGAGTGTGTAAGTTGGGAAGGTGCATGTGAAGAGGTTTTGATTTGAATCTTGATTGGCGTTCACATTGAGGTTGAGACTTGAGAAGCGGGAGAGGGAGATAAATAAAAATGAAAGGAGTGGGTGGATTGACCAGGTGAGGTCAACGGCAATGCACATGGCCTGGGGAGAGACAGACACTGAAGAGAGGTTTTGTTTGAGGACAAAACCGATTTCACGGCGCGCCGTTTCTGTAAGGCGAGGCACTAGAACTCTAGAAGCCTCCGCCTTCACTCACATTATTCGTTCCCATTTTTTATTATAGCTTAACATAATTTAATGAACTATAACTCCTCTCATATATCTTTTTTTTTTTTTTTGAGTGAAAGGAGAATGTATTAAACTATTATGTACAATGATTACAAAACACGACCACATCAACTTACACGCTTAGAGAAACTCCTCCTATATTTAATATTTTATATATAATACAAAATCATTTAAACTAACTACACCAATGATCATACAGTACGAGACTCGTTCTATCTGAGTTTGTTTTCACAACTCACAAGGCAAAGATTCCGGGCCAGTGTTTTTTTCCCGCATTGGTACACTTGAACTGGGCCCCAAACAAACAAGCCTCGCGCCCAACATCCAGCTCCTGGCCCCTTAGTATAATATCACAAGAAAATGATAAAAAGATGTATCCAAGATCTGTCCCAGATGCAGATTACTAGTGAGATTGGGAGGTACTTAGGCTTTCCTCTTTCGCGGGATAGATAGTCTACACAACAGTTTAGCTATGTTACTGATCGCGTGAGACAGAAGTTAGCGGCATGGAAGGCAAGCTCTCTTTCTATGGTAGGTAGAGTTACTCTTACTAGATCTGTCCTTAGTTCTGTGCCTATGTTTCCTATGCAAGTGGCATGTTTACCTGCTGTTGTGTGTAATGAGATTGAAAGGTTGCAACGTAATTTTATTTGGGGACACGCTGACACTGCTCACCATTTTCATCCTGTTGCTTGGGCTCAAGTCACTAAACCTAAAGATATTGGAGGGTTAGGTCTGCGTAAACTACAATCTGTGAATAGAGCATTTGGGGTGAAACTTGCTTGGAAACTAACAATTGGAGATAAGGGACTGTGGGCTGAGATTCTTCAAGCCAGATATATGTTACGTGATGACTCTTCGCTGTTCTCGGCCAGGTCTGGAGACTCTAAGGTATGGCGATTCATTTGTGCTTATAGTGACTATGTGGATCGCGGTGCTCAGTGGCGAATCCGGGATGGTCACATTGTTAATTTTTTCACTGATAATTGGGTTGGAAAGGGCTGCAAGTTGCAAGAATTTTGTGTACGACAATTAGCAGAGGTTGAAAACCAGTCCTTAGTATCGGACTGGGCATCAAATGGAACTTGAGATTTTGGTCGGTTATCCACGATTCTAAATCCACAGGGCATCAAGTTGATTATTCCTCAAATTCCTCCAAATCCCAATGCAGGGGCCGACGATTTAATTTGGGGGGGGGTAGTGATGGAAGCTTCTCGGTTCGGAGTGCTTACTCCTTGATTGAACATAATGACCAGGTGCTGGATAGACTGCTCAAGGTTATTTTGAAATGGTGTGGTGTTGAAAGAGTTAAATTGTTCATGTGGAAAGTATTCTTGAAAAGGCTCCCCACTAACCTTTGGAGGAGCTCTTGGTCTCAAGCATTGCCCCTATGTGATTTCTGTAAATCAGAAGTGGAAGACACTCTCCATATTTTGAGAGACTGTTCTTATGCTAAGTGTATGTGGCGTAAACTGATTCAACCCTGATATGAGCAGCTGTTTTTCTCGCTGGACCTTCACCGATGGCTATCTCTCAATCTCACTAGGAAGATAGGCATCAGTATGGGTATGGGTTGGGATAGGGTGTTTGCCGTTGGTATATGGAGGCTTTGGTGTTGGAGAAATTTGTATCTCTTTGAAGACAATTTTGTCAAACCATCTGATCCAGCAACTGTAATTACCTACTCTTGGAAAAGCTTTGCTATTGAGCCTACTTCCCTTAGTCTTTCTCCATTTGTCAGTTCAATGCAAGGGTGGTGTCGTCCCCCGGAAGGGTGGGTTAAGCTAAATACAGATGGTGTTATGGAATTGCAATCATCTAATGCGGGTTGTGGTGGGTCCTTGAGGACTAGTCAGGGCATTTGGATTGTAGGTTTTGTAAAGGAGTTAGGCATCTGTATTCCCTTGGTGGCGGAGCTGTGGGCTACTCTTGAAGGGCTGCACCTGACTTGGGATATGGGCTTTAGAAAGGTCATTATAGAGCTGGATGCTCAAGAAGCTATCACTTTATTAAATTCTGATAGTAGCAGGTTTGAGAATCTGTTAATTTCTAGGATTAAAGGGATGTTAGCAAGGAATTGGTGCATCAAGATTTGCCATATTCCTAGGGAGTATAATAGAGTTGCTAATGCTTTAGCCAAGTTGGGAATTTCTTCATCTTCAATGTATGTTGAATGTCCTCCTCATTTAAGGGCATAGGTAGATCAGGAGTCTATGGGATTAATTTCCCCTACTTTGTAACCTTTTCTTGTTTCGGATGGCTATTTAGCCCTCATCTATATCAAAAAAGAAAGTCTACTGTGAGTGCTTGTTCGAAAAAGGGAAGAAAAAAAACATTTTTTTACGACAAAACTTTTCTCACGTACTTACATCATAAATCTTAAAGGCAGTTCTAACAACATATGAGTTTTTTAAGTTCATGGAATGACACAAGTTCTAAGGCCATTATTCATTAACCATAAAAACACAACTTGATCCCTGAAAACTCTTCTACTCAATTGGGTTACATATAAATTATAAATAATTGAATTTTAAATATATGGATTACAACCATATTCATGCTAATTTTCCCTTGGGAACAATTTTATCCTTAATGACCTTGAAACATGTTAGTCTTTTTTGCGAATTTAATAAACTTATATGCCCTTACTTATATACTACTCCCTCCAATCCTAAATATAAGATAAAGTTACTTTTTTTGGGAGAGATTAAAAAAATTAGATAAGTTACTTAATCATATAATATATTGTTGTATATCTTTAGATTATATATTAGTTTATAAATTAAGAAAAATAGTTTAGAAAAAAATAATTATATAATTATATATATATATATATATATAAAAGTTACCTGAATATTATATAGTAGCATCTATCTATCAACCCCTGGGTATTAATAGCCTAATGTCCGAATCCCTCGTTTTAATCGAGATAAAAATGAAAACTTCTGTAACGCATTCGGTTTTGGCCCTCCATTTTCATCGAAAACCAAAAATAAAAAATAAAAAAACAATCCATCGTCTACGGATCTACTTAAGTTCCATGTCATAACGCCCTTCTTCACCGTAGTTTTGTTTATTCCGTCTTATTCTTCGCTATGGTTGAAGCCTGACCCTGGAACATGGAGGAAGCCAGTTTAGCATTGACCCAAGAAACCAGTTCTTAAGGCAAATATTATTACATTCTAGTTGGGCTGCTTAATTAGTTGAATTTGGAATCAATTTGAGTTAACCCCGAATCACACCAAAGCGCAATACATATGCATTCAATTTAATTAACGAGGGTGGTTTGGTGGAGAATGAAGGGATCACCCCGGAGTGAATGCATTTGATGGAAGGAACATCAACCCAATTTCTCAATCATCCATGATGGTTTGATTAAAACGGACAAACCATGAAAATGAAGGGAGAAAACGTCAAAATCAGAAGAAAAGGGTAGAGTCAAGTCAGAAAATTTTTACAAGACTCCTATATCTTTTAATTTGAATTGCTGCCACATCAGAGACAGACAAAATGGTGGCTTGACGTGGCATGATCGCACCGAACGGAACAGCTCAGTAGCCATTGACGATCTGAGAACACTTGTTCTTGATCCACCGGAGCCCCTTCCTCAGCGATGTCTTCACTTTGCCTTCAACGGCGTACACCTTGTACTTGGAAATCCTCTTCCTCCTCTTGGCCTCCGGATCCTTGAATCCCCACGGCTTCGGTGCGCTCTGACTCCCCTGGTTCCCACTTCCCGGAGCCGGTACCCCACCGGCCGAACCCGGTCGTCCCGTGTAGCTGCAATTGGAACTGTAGCCTTTGCCGCTCACGACGCCGTACGGGCGATGGCCCGATCCGGAACCTTCCATGGCGTTGATCGGAATGAATGGCGCGAGGGAGGGAAGGAAGGAGCAGGAGGGGGCGAGGGAGGTTGTATTTAACAAGACAGGGAATGGGGCTAGGGTTTGGAGAAGGGAAGGGGCAGAATGGGGAAAATATATAAAGAAAGCGAAGCAAGGGAACGTGTCTTGAGGGAGAAATGTGCAAATGGTTTTGAAGCTGTGAGAGGGGTGAGTGCGGCGCTGGGAGAATTTGGAGTTAAACAAAGGAGGAGCGTTTCGATTTGTTTTTATTGAGACTGAGAGTCTTAAAAAGAAAAGAAAATGGGAGAAGCCATATTGAAAGGCTACTGGCAAAAACTGTCTCAGTTTGAGGGTTTTAATTTGGCTCGCCTTCTGTGGACGAGAAAATCGACGCCTTTGTCGGCTATGGTCATGGTGCATCGCATCATCATTATATTATTTAGAATCATTTGAGTGATAGAGAGTGGTGTGGCAGTTAATAATATAATAGCAATAAAGCATGAGTGAGGAATGTTTTGGTGAGTTCTTTGCCAATAGAGGAGGCTGCCCAATATACACCCAGAAGAGCCAACTGAGAGGCACTGCAAAGTACGTAAAAAGTAAAGGACGATCATCATCACTACTCAAAAAGCTTAAAAGCAAAGATTTTCAGAGAGGACGGACTACCCAAAGCTAATCTTATATGAGTAACTACATACGATGATAATCACAGCTTCCTGATCTTCTCCAGCATATCAAACTTTACAACCTATATATTACTTTCTGAGGCTGGGAGGATTTGAGGTGCCACCACACTGTACTACATCAGCACCCAGTTAATATATAAAGTTATTATTGATCAGCGATAGATGTAGTAGATGAAGGCAAGAGGTGGGGTTGTTTGAATGGGGCATACGTCGTCCTTCCTGGGCATTATACGCATTGGGTAGCGTGTAGAAACAGGAATACGAGGCATTCTTAATTAATGACACTTGTTGCGTTCAATAAATTTAATTTCTCCTTTTCGTGGCCTTGTGTTGCTGCAGAACCAAACAGTTTTGGTGCTCATGTGGGGCTCTATATATACGATTATGGGCAGACATGCATTTATATACTAGTACCTTGCTATGTAGGAGTATTAGTCTACTTCAAATGGACAACGGAACCGCATAATAAAGGACCATATATATATGGCCGGGTGGCAAATAATAATATTGATTGGTGACCTCTTCCGTACGTAGACAGATTTGAAGGAATAGGTTCAGTTTCAAAATGCTAACGCGCACTCCTGCGCATATATAGCCAATCAAAGATTACACGGGCCTATGGAATCAGTGATGGTTGAAATTTTTTGATGTACGCGTCAGAATTTTTACCATGTCCAAGACCGGTGTTAAGTTAACAAACTGTGTAGCTCTGGAAAGAATAACAATATTTTAACTGGAGAGTCCCATCTCGCATGTAAATACTGAATATAATACACAAGAGGATGCATGATGAATTATATGGAAGTATTATACAGGTGCATGTGCGACGAGTTGAAGCTCGGCTTTGAATTTGGAGGCAGGAATATTATTAAAATCCAGCGATTTATTAAATTCGCGAGTGAAGTAGGAAGGAAGATTTTTTTTTTGTTGGTTACAGAGTAGGAAGGAAGATGTGCGTGTGGGGGTTTGTGTTCGTGGGAGAGGAATGGAATTTAGGAAATTTGAGAATGAGTGAGGACTGAGGAGGAGACGCACTGAGGCGTGATTGACAGATCAAGGTCCAGTCGGCCCACCGCATTAGGAAAAGGTTCTCCACGGATGACACAGAATGAGGGGTGTGCTTGCTGGCCAGTTAAGAGTTTGTTTGAAATGTGACCTCCTTTCAAAGAGGCTCGAACTTGAGACCTCTAGTTAAACTATAACAACCTCAATTGATTTAGGTGCTTGGTAGTGTTAAGAGTTTGTTTGAGATGTGATATTTGGAACCTTAAAAAAACAGCTCTTCAATTTTCAATCATGAGTTCTATATATGAAGTAAGAATATGAGATGGGTTTTATTTCTATCTATGTTAACATAGTCATGATAAGCAGCTTGAGACAAGCACTAACTTCATGCGGATGTGCGTTGTTGTGGTGATATGCATCTCTGATCTGATCAACAACCAAAAAGCCAACTTCACAGGGGTGCATGGCCACGCTCACGTACAGCTAATGACCCACCTCCATGTTCTTCTCTGCCTACACCTGACTTTAATTTGGTTTTGCTTTGTAGCACTTCACCTTTTTTGTCAATATGTCTTACTAAATGGATGCTTCAATTCGCTTTTGTCAACAAATAACTTAACACACTGGCGGGATTTCTTCTGCCCCAGGAATTTTGAAATCTTCATTCCAGTACTTAATTGTTAAGTTAACGTCTGTTAGACTGTTCGTATCCATCCATGAATATATAAAATTCTTGGAAAATTGTACTATTTTTTTTATTTGCCCATCCGGTATTCAGAGTTTCGCCTTGACTAATCTGGATCCGACCTGCGTCGTGCACCTGGCTATGGTGGGAAAGTCTCCCAATGGGGCTTTTCTGCATTCACAAAACTCGAACTCGAGACATTGCTTAAACAACACAAGCCGCTTACCACTTATATCAACCTCCGTTGGTCTTGTAAAATTATACTATTGACGCACTGTAAATACTAGCTATGACCTTTTTCTAACTCTATTCAATTTTCCCCCACATCCTATTCAATCCCACACACTTCATTTTTTATTTGTCTATGTAGCTCCCACATTCACACTCATCATCCTTTTTTTACTATGGATTTCACACCCACATTTGTCACCTTATCCCAACTATGTATAAATTTAAACAATGAAAATAAAAATAAAAATTGTGTTCCATTGGAACCATCGGCACGCAATTTACTATTGATAAAGGTAAAGGTGCGGAGGGTTCTTGTTTTGTGTTGGGTCTTGTTAAAGTCCACCGGTATGAAAATCTTCGTAGATCCTGAGTTGGTAGAGTTTAACCTCGAAACGATCATTCTTAGTTTATCCGTTCGAAAACATAAAGGAAAAAAAAAACATTCTCCAACTTCAAAATCGACTTTCTGGAGCCGCTTTGCAAGTTCACTCTGTCTTTTTTCTATTTTTGGCAATAAGTCTCCAGTCTTTATTCAAACAAACAAATCAGCAGAGAAAAGAATTAGAAAACATCGTACTAGTTCTTCACTTTTTTTTTTTCTTTTTTTTTGATAAAAAAATTTTAGGAAAGGGGTTGGACTCACCAACAATCCAAGGACAGGGCGCTTGGAACCTAGTCTACAGGGCATACTGGACAGAGAGTACACATGCCTCCACCTCTACCAGCGTTTCCACTGCTTCCTAGACCCCTAGGATGCCTCCTCCCCCAACGCCTTGACCAACGTAGGGATCGAACCCCCTCCCTTGAGGTGAGGAAGTCCGACCTCTTTGCCAGTTAAACTCAAGAACGAGGGGTTACTAGTTCTTCACTTGCTTGTTGCTGGGTAGGTGCTGGCCTGGCTGAAAATGCAAAATGAACAGAAATCGTTGGTTGTTGGTCAATCGATCAAAGAGAAAGTTGCTGGGTCCAATGAGATATCGAATCAAGCGTCACTTGCTAGAATTTATAAGGCCCATTCCTCTTTGAGAACCCAGCAAGTCCACTAGCCATTCCTTAACTCTACACTGTCGAAGCGCTTAGCTCAAGATTTGTATTTGTTTTTAAAATTGCTCCCAAGGTTTCACCGTTCAACTCTTGAATTGTATCGTGAAACTGAAACCCTCCGTCTCGTTAGTCGTTACAAAAGAAAAGCTACAAGGTACTCAAGGTTTGGACAAAGTGCAAAGCCCAGGTTTAAATATTAACGAGAAGCATATAAACCAACGACGACACTAACTATATAAGTTGTTTGATCTTACAAGTGCATTCCCATATCTCTCTCTCTCTCTCACACACACAACACACATAACAATATAAGTGGTTTAATCTTACTAGGGCATTCCTATCTGTTGGAAAAAGGAACTGAAAAGTAGGAGGCTACATATGGTAGGTGTGGAGTGTATAGGTTAAGATTTTAGCTAGTTGTGTGTTGGATCGGAGGCCATGGAGACCTTGCTGAGCCTGCTTGGTGACATTCTGGCGGCATCATTGCCTCTCCCGTTTCTGCTGCTTCCTCCGCCGCCACAACCGTACACCGCCCTGTATGCCAGTGCTTTTCCCATGTGCCAATTCTCGTTGTATCTCTTGTTTGATGATTGTTGAACAGCTACGTCTTGGACGGTGTCTGAGAATTCCACATTCCCCCTCTCACTTGCCATTTTTCTGACGACAATGCAGCATCAAATAGACAGCCGGCTGGCCTTATATAGTGTGGGAAAAAGATGAAAAAGGGACTGGATTGGGCCTAATCATCAAATCTGAGTTACAAGCTAGATTTAAAGATGTTGAAAGACTGAAGCAAAAGAGATCAGCTACTAGCTCCCTAGGGTTGTTTTCCAGCTAATATGTGTTTCTTTTTAAATTCTCTTCCGTCACAAGAAACCCAATATACCAGTTCCCTCACCTCATCCCAACATGTTCATTTATCCGCATAGTCTCTGAGAATCTTATTTTTGTAGCACACTAAATAGAAGCTTGTGTTGCCTTTTCTTTTGCAAGTTATATCTCATTTCAAGAACTACATAATACACCATAAACTGGCTGAATTGTTTTCCTATTTTCAAGCAAATTTCAACTTTAAAAATCCTTTAGAAATGACTTCCTTGTTAGACACCCTCGTCCTGTCACAGTCCAGTAGCATTTTAACATGTAAAGTGAAGAGCAAGACGAGAGGGGGAAAACGTGATTGCGTGACTTTGAAACAATACTATGTGGAGTATATTTTCTGCAATTTGAAACCTACTTTGATCTCATAACCAAAATCCTACAGCTGATCAAGGGAGGTAAGAAGTAACTAGTATAATTTAAACTTGAATATATGCTAATTAACCTGCCCAATTACGTTTTAAGAGGTTCAGACTGCAAAGATCACCAATAAAAATCACCGACAAGCTTATATTAGAAGTTTAGAAATGGAATATGATGCTTGTTTCAATGGAACATGTCCACTACCAAAAACGCATGCGTCATCATCCGTATATAATTTCGTTTTGTTTTTTTATATATAAAAAATGACTTTCTTGCGGGTGAAAACTTGAAAAGGGCCCCACGACAAAACAAACATTGCACCCTCAACAAACACTTGTTTACTTCACAGAGTCTTTCAGTAAATATTATCTTACATCGAAGGAGGAAGCTTGATCAGTCCTTAGTTATAGTCTCATACTCATCTCCTCCACTTAACTTGTACCATCCTATATATCATCAATTATCTCTTCAGTCAATTCAATGAAGTACACCAAGTCCCCCAGCATCTAAAATCTTACCAAATCTTTCTGCAACCGCAGCTAAAGTGGCATTGCTCTTGCAAAAAGCAAACCTGATGTGTCTCTTCTGGTAGTTACTGTCTTGATTAGAAGCTTCTAAGTTGGGGTGAAAAAATCCTTGTCCTGGTACGGCCACCACCCCTGCTTCCACTATTAGTTTCTTAACAAATTCGACCTGAAAACCAATAATGTATTTGTTCTTACAACTTTAGAAACAAAAACATGATAATTCAAATATTTCTCAAACTAATTTTAGCAAAGAATGCACATACATCAGAATGGGGGTAATCATCAGGAAGCTCAGCAAATAAAAAGAAGGCGCCTTGAGGTTTAAACTGTATCTTTAAACCAACTCTAGCAAGTAAATTGATGATATAGTCTCGTTTTGATTCATAATCCTGAGTACAAAGTAAGAAACACAAAAAGATGAATGAGAAATATAGCAAATATCTAGTTATAAAATCTATTGCTAACCTCGTTATTCACAAATTTTGAACAGAACAATTAATTTGTCAAACCCTAAACAATTCATGAAAGGCATCTAGTTATTATTAGATTGACCCTTTTCCCTAGGGTTGTATTATGATGTTAATTCTAGTTGTTTGGAACTTGGTCATATAGAACGATGTATGCCGAATGAGAACAATAATGATACTCCCTCCAGTCCTTTTTATAAGAGCCTGAGAAAAGTTGTCTAAACATTCAATGAGTTTTTTCCATTTTTGCCCCTCATTAATTATATAAATTGCATTAATTAAAATGTTGATGATACCTATATTTACTCTATTTCTCTCTCTTACTTGTCCCTCACAAATAAGGGTATATTTGGAAAAAAAAAGGTTTATTTCAAATATATTTATTGTTCTTGACTAATTTTAACCACTTTTTTAAACCGCATAATTCGGTTATTGCGTTCTTATAAATAGGACCGGAGGGAGTATCTTGGTCTCTTACTTTTCTCAGTGACTCAAAGTACTCAGGGCAGCTACTCAAAGCAGTCAGAGCAGCTTCCTGGAAAGGTGCAGGAGCAGAATCCGTGATTCTGATGTGAATATTCCTGATTGCAGACGCAATGAATGCTGGGGCGATTGCCCATCCAACCCTCCAACCTGTTTGATGTTAGACCGTCATTAAATTTCTGTTATTCTCATAAAAAACATGTGAAAATTTAAAAAAGAATATATTTCAGGTACAGTTTGGTTTCATGCAGCATTGACCTGTGACACTATATGTTTTAGATAAAGAAGAAGTTATAACAGTCCGTTCTTGCATCCCTGCAAACGAGGCAAGGGAAATGTGCTTTGCATTGTCATAAGTTATATGCTCATATACCTGCATAAAATATCAGAAGAACACATTATGTACATGTTAGCTAAATAAATTGTCCTTATCTAGCAGTTCAATAAAGAAAGAATGAGGCAAGGAAGCTAATAAATAGTTAAAAATTGGGATGTTGATAACAGAATAAGCACACATCACCATAACTTAAAAGCTTTAACACTACTACAACATTTATGCTACAAGTCATATTTCCTCTTATTATACTTAACAGCATTACTTTCAGGAAATTCATATGGAACATGAGTATGCATTGTATATCACCAGATAATTTCTTGTTTAAACCCTCAAATTGAAATTCCACCAGCATAAAGAAAAGGGGCATCATACTTCATCTGTTATAGCCAGACAATTTCGGCCGCAGCATGCTCCAGCAATAACCTCAAGTTCAGCTTTTGTGAAAACTTTGCCAGTTGGATTGTGAGGACTGTTTGAACTTTATGTTAGTATTTGCATAAACCATAATCTGAGGATAAGCACATCCTCTTCACATTCACATTCACAATGATGCTGACAAGTCTTGATCAATTTAAATTATCTTACAAGGAATGTTTTCCTACAAGTCAACACCTTGAAGCCAAGGACCTTTTCATAACCTATTGTTAACATCACAGCTATAGTCTATTCTCAGGCGCTTTACACTCTAAAAGCACACATTAGAAAAGGGAACAAACACATTAAAAGCACACCAAACTCCTCCAAGGATGGCAAGCTTGCAACTAGCCTCAAACAACTAGGGCATATCAGAACTAGTCAGATTTCATTTTCTTCGAGATGAAAGTTAACAAGGAATGAATGATGAATTTATGATTGATTTATGTGTCTTGTTCATATGTAAGACACGATTTTGACTCACTAAACCATTATTCTATCAGTTTCGTTTTTAAAAGAACCAGTTTGAGGCTCTCATGATGATGATGAAGTCTATCCAAGGTTCAATATAGTTAAAGTAATTTCCAACCTGTTCAGCACGATGGCTTTCGTTCTTTCAGTAAATGAGTTCAGGAATTTGGTTGGGTCCAGGGTCCATTGGGGCGGATCAAGTGGCACGTGTACCTGTGATGCCCATAAAGTTCACCAAAAACAAAGATGCAAATAGATAAATGAAGTTTCAAACCAGCCAGTTCAAAACGGGAAGGTACAACACTAGACTGCAGGCTTTATGATAGCTTCCAAATGAATTGAAATCTTACCGGAACTCCCCCAGCAAGAAGAATGCCAGCTTCATAAGTTTCATAAGAAGGGTCGAACACAATGACCTCATCACCCGGGTCAATTACTGTTTGAATTGAAACATAATGTTGTGGTGAACTAAAGAAAAAGGGGCTAAAGTATTTTAATCAACTCATGTTCTGATTCTTGGAAACAGATAAAAAATATACTTGCAAAAATTGCTGCAGCAAACGCCTCAGTTTGACCACAGCAAATAGCTACATCAGTAAGAGGGTTGATGTCTAAACCATGCATTTCCTTCACTATCTTTGCAAGGCGATCACAAATTCCTTGCACATGCCTCAAATTAGAAACAGGGCAATCTGTCAAAATCCAGAAAAACTGAAAAACGAGGGGCGGGGGAGGGATCTAAACTAAACCAAGCACAAATACAATCTAAATTCAAAACTGGTTGGACATAACTTCGTTTATAATGGTAAGCAAGATGTTTGTTTAATACTTGAACAGTTGCAGAAAATTCACCTGTACTGGTTGAAGTCAGAAACAATGGCGGAAACGGCGGCATTTTTGATGTGGGAAGGTGCAGGGAAGTCGGGAAAGCCCTCGGCGAGGTTGATGGCGTTGCATCGCTGAGCAAGGTATGACAGTTCTTGAATAGGAGACGACGCCAGCTTCTTTGCAGTGCGGGACAGCTTCCCTTCCATTTTCCTACCTTATCAGTTATCACCCTCCCTGCTATTCCAACACGCTGTCGTCTTCTTTCGCCTACATTTTTATAAGTATCCGTATTTGTCACAAGATAATCCAAACGCTTTTATTTTATTTTATTTTATATTTTTCATTACATCGGCATAGCAGCGACTTTTTTCTTAAAAAATAGTTAATTAATAAAGAATCAAGCGCAAATATCAGACAGTCAGCGTGGATATTCTTAATTCTTGCTGCCAACCCAAAAGGCGGAGCAGAAAAACCAGAGCTCGATCCATATTGTATATGTTTAGAATACAAAATGTATGGCAATATTAAGTATCATTACTCTGTCTTTCTGGTATTATGTAAAATTTGATTTGATGGGATGAAATATAATCCTTATCAATTCATAATCTCTGCCGCTGCCTCCTAAATCTAAATTATTGCGATATTTCTGTTTCATGTGATGTTTTTAAATATGAGAAAATGCTTCAAGTTGGTTGGTGCCTGCGGGCTACATTATTTGGGTCGGACTTTGTCTTTTCTTTCATCTATTTCTCCTTATTAGGTGGTGTTTTTATATTTGTTTTGTTTATTAAAACAAAACTTAGATTCATCTAATTGGACACCATACCACCGGCTCTACAAGATTCTGGCTCTCTCTAGGACTCCCACCATATATCAACGCCCCATCATAATTCATAATAGTGGTTGGGGAAGCCGGCGGTGATCATGATTGAATCAACCTCTCATCCGTTAATGAGTTTTTTTGTGTTGGCAAGAGTATTAAGACATAGAAATTAAGAGGAACAAGCATTGAAGCCCCGATCCTTCAAGTTTGATTATTTCCATCTGTCAGCCAACATTTGCCTGGTCGTAACTAGAGATTATGAAACAGGGTTGAAGATCGAAGCCCATGGTCATGGATGTTAAAGCAGAGAAAATCTGCAGGGAATGCCGCACAAGGACTACACCACTATGGAGGGCAGGTCCAGATGGGCCAAGGGTATATCATCATCAACTGTCCCATTGCTCTAATTGTTCAATATTTTTTGAACCACCGCTTCTTTCTGACTTCATATATTTTCTATGTTAAATCCGGCTATTTCCAGTCTCTTTGTAATGCGTGTGGACTACGATTCAGAAAGAGAATGGCTCTTCGGGGACTGAACAGTGCAGAATCACAAAAGCGCAGGAAGAGGACTCCAACTGATAGAGTCATGAAGAAGTTGAAAGAGGAAGAGGAAGCCGCCATATCACTGATGGCTCTTTCTTGTGGCTTCGACGCTAGAAGTCAACAAGAAACAACTTTTCCATTTCATTCAGTACTGTAGATCGTTAAATGCTCTTCTTTTGATATACTTTTTCCCTACTGTAACTCCCAAATATAGGCTCAAGTCTGGCTGGCCAAAATAAAATAACAAAGTTTCAAATCTGCAAGTATGCTCTAACTGTAGTTTCTATAGTGAAAACCCCTTAGCTTTCATTGCTTGCACTAGAGTTTTCTTCAATATTCCTCCGTCACTAGTCCCACAGCTGCTCTGTTTCTAGAGGGCTCCATAGCCAATGAGGAGCAGACACACGAAGTACACCGTGACAACAGATACGTTGCCACGTCAAACGTTTCTGACACGTGTCGAGTAAATTCGAGAAAGCACCTCGCGCCCTATTTCTAAGCCCTCTCGCTTTCCCATTTCGTATGCCATCCAGTCCAATTTTAAGAATTACAAAACTTGAAAGCAGAACAACACAGAAAGCAACGTCATGCAGTCAAGGTTATTGGATACTACGGCAAGGACTTCAATTCGTACGTTATCTGCAGTCTATCGTCATAATCTCCTGCGACGATTTTGCGCTGCCCCCAGCGGTCAAGCCGCCGACCCCGCCATTCATTCCGGCGAACGAGAAGCCGGCCCTGCGGTTCACAAAGGAGAACCCCAGGTAACCATTTAATTCATTCCCTATCAATATGGTTGCCTCAATTTTGTAACTTATTCATTGTGTATTGACACTGTGATATCAACTGTGTCTATGAGTATTGCAGGGAATTAAGCGCACAACAAATACCAAATTTGCAGAAACAGAGCACGTACCCAAAGAAGACGAGTTCCTAAAAAACCCCAATTATCCGTATGAATCTTCGGCAAGGCTGAAGAGCAGCGGGGTGAAGCAGCGATTGGATCCAACATTTCAACAAAAGCGGAAGCAGAGGACAAAAGCCTTGGAAGACGTGAGCTGTGCGGGTCTCGATGGAAGCCCCTGGCCGAAGGACGGAGCAAAGGATCAGAGGAATAGAGCGGAAAAGCTGGAGGATGAAAGAGAATACTATAAGCATCACAAAGCGTCGCCCTTGTCGGAATTAGAGTTCGTAGATTCTCGGAAGCCGATCACGCGGGCGACAGATGGGACCGCCGACTCTGGAGCAGGCAGGGATGTGATTGGTTGGCTTCCGGAGCAGCTGGACACGGCGGAGGATTCGCTCAGGAGGGCCACAGAGATATGGAAGCAGAACGCTATGCGCGGTGACCCTGATGCACCACATTCAAGAGTTCTCAGGGCTCTTCGGGGTGAAGACTTTTGAGAATAACATAGTGCCCATATGGACATAGATGTCCTTGGTTTTAATATGGAGTTTTACGTCGCATGTACAGTTGAATGCTTTGATCTCCCTGTTCCGGGGAACTGCGAAGAGTTCCTAAAGTGCTCATCATCTTTGATGGAGGTTTTGTATAATTGAACACGTCATATCTAGGGTTCTTTCTTTCTTGTTTTTTTTTTTTTTGGGGGCTGACGTTGGTAAGTTTTTTTGTTGTGACAGTATTGTTTTCTTTTTTTTTTTTGCTCTGACAGTTTGGATTTTGGACTAAGATGTAGGTAGAAGTTTTTTTTTTTTTCCCACCCGGTAGCTTCGCCTTTCGCCTGATGCCCTGACTAATTCAGACCCGTGTTGTGCATCTGATTATGCTAGGAGATTCTGCTAGCAGGGCTTTGCATTCACAAAGTGTAGGTAGAAGTTTTTTTTTTTTGATAAGAAAATTTTAGGAAAGGGGTTGGGCTCTCCCACAATCTAAGGGCAGGGCGCTTGGAGCCCAGTCTACAGGGTATACTGGATAGAGAGTACACATGCCTCCACCTCTATCAGCGTTTCCACTTCTTCCTAGATTCTTAGGATGCCTCCCCCAGCACCTTGATCAACGCAGGGATCGAATCCCCTCCCTTAAGGTGAGGAAGTTTGACCTCCTTGCTAGTTGAACCCAGGACGAGAGGTTGTAGGTAGAAGTTAAGCCCAACTAAAATTACATGTGCTTCAATGGGCATATGGATTCGACATTCAAAGTCACAGATAACTGGATCTGAAAAGTTGGCGTTTAATCCCAGAAAAAACAACCGAATCCATCTATAGCAACAACAAAAAAAAACTTACTTATTCAGGAGGAGCAGAGGTAGTAGCAATACCAAGTTTCGAGCACGAAACCTCACAGAACGTCTGTGAAAAGAACGTGCCATGAAGCTACGTGGCAGACTGGCAAAAAAAAAAAAAAAACTGAATCCAAGTATACAACAAAGTAAATTGATGCATCCTCGGCCTAAGAAGAGGAAAGCCTCTCCAATGGGAGGGAAAGTGACCAGAATTATGGTTTGAATCCTCTCTAATAGAGGGGTACCTAAGGGGGAAGGGAAACCTCCCTATTTTTGTTTTTGACATGTGGATCCTCCTTTTTTTGTGCAATGCTGAATAAATGAAGCGGTGTAGCATGTGGGATTTTGTCGTTGTGGTGACGTGAGGGTTTTGGTTAAGATGACATGAGTGTTGATTGATGGTGAAGGCAAAGTAGACATAGGTGGTAATAATGATGACGACTTTCTAAGATCATGTGAATGTAAGGCTGAGGATAGAAGGAAGGATGGAACTAGAGAGAGTATGAGAATTTATGGAGATGGCTGGTTTAGGTATGCCTTTCACACCGACACACCGCATGATCTCTCTGCAGCTTCCATGTCTCACTATGCATATGGGGAGTCCCCTATCCTCCCTTTCTCTTTTATATCCCTCCTTCTATACGCTGCCCTTTTCATTAAATCAGTTATCCAGCTCACAATGAGAAAGTCAACCCATCAGCTAACAATATACAATATTGCTGTCCTATATTAAAATGGAAGGTGGCATACATTATAGTATACTCTAAAAGCTATCTTCATATGAAGATACAATGATCTCTCTTTTATCTAACAAGAAAAGATTTCCCCCATAACATTAAAACACATTCAAATACCTCTCAATCATCCAAATGTTTTTGGAAATGAAAAAATCAAAGATGCTGCAATATTAATATTAGTTAACAAAGTAAGTAATTGTATTATTTCTAAAATTAGGAAGGGAATGCGAACATCAAGGAAGATGGTTTAAGTCAAGATCCTTGATATGTAGCCCATTCTCCTCTGTTGAGCAAGCTCGACGCTTTGTCGTCCATTTTCGTCACCAATAATCTCAAATGAAGATGCAGTTGCCACATTAATTAAGATCCTCAGAATCTAAACCATTTGCGCCATCGGAGTGTGAGACATTAGCTTCAGGAGAATTAGCAGGAGGCATAGAAGGGTTACAGTCGGGCGTATTAGGGCTAGGAATATCAGGAACTCTAACTGGAACATAGTGGCAATATTCATTCTTAATCTTTTCGGAACGAATCTCGACCGAAAGGAAAGGAGAGGAAAGAAGACAGCAAAGCTTGAGCGAAGGATTTCCTACTAATTCGACAGTTCAGTAAGACTTTCAGGAAGAGAAGAGAAAGGAACTGAAATAGATAAGATTTGGCTTACATGAGTTCGAGTTCAGAGTCAGACAGAAATTGAACCTTCTGTTCTTGAACACAAATAAGATAAATGCAAAGAATCATCAGCACAAATAAGATAAACAGCATATGCATGGAATTTGCTGACAGACTATGATTTGGTACCCAACATCATCAGCACAAATAAGACAAACAGGATAACAAAACACCTGGCGGTCTGCGGAAATTGGTCGATCCCCATCGACTGAACTCTCGGGAACCATGATGAGAAGAGTCTCTCTATCGCACCACAGAGCCCAGCGATTCTGACCTCTCGTGCTTCCTCTCTTTGAACGTCCCACAGGCTAGATCATCCCAGCAACAAACCACATATGTGCACGAAACTGGGTGAATGGGCTTCGGCAGGAAAAAATTAAGGGGAAGCGGAGAGGGATATAGACCTTAAATTGAAATTGAAAGATTGAAAATGAGAGAACAAATGAGAGAGCAGGTAATTTCAAAATTCAAAATGCTATGCACGAAGCCCAATGCTAATGCTGAGCCACACTGTTGAGCCATTACTATTTAAGTGAACAGTAATCTGTGAGAGGATGAACAGTGCACGGCTTATTCTCCTATTCCTATTCAGTATATATTGATGCCCGATGCAGTTATATTCCCCCAGGCGCCTCTCTCCAAAGAGAAAAGTATGGTTACATGCAAAAGAGATCCAACCTGCAGATTTCATAACCAAAAGCACAATGAGTCTAGGACGTACACCCACACATTAGTACCATAACACCAATAACTTTGCATTGTAATTTTAAATAATTATTGATTAACACCATAGAAGCAAACTTTAATTTATCATATTAAAAATTGCTGCTTAATTATAGATTTGAAGAACATCAAGTGATCGATGAGCCATGAAAAAACCCAGTCAATTGACGAAATATCTCATTAACTCAAATATTATATTGTATTTATTTAAAAATGTAATATATATACTCCTATATAGTATTAAAGAAATGATTCTTCTTTGAATTAATATCAAGGGTAGGTAGGAGAGATAGGGTTGGAGAATGGGAGTAATGAGAGGAATTGTTGAAGAATATACAAGTAGCAGGAGTAATGAGCAAGTAATTAGTTGATGAGTTAATTTGTGGAGATACATTTGATACCCCACCTAACAAGCTAAACAACCGTACGTGGAAGGAATGAAGACAAGCAAAGGCTACACTTGAAGCTTCATAAATGGATGGGTATCCAATTGAAGCATAGTATCAGAATGGAACCACAATGCAATTGCAAGGCCGTCCAATTACTCACCGATTCTGCGCTGTTTCCATTTATCTGATTCTATATATCTCACTCACCCTGTAGTCAAACTATACAACCACCAACAGCCCCGGAGTTATACTACTCATATTTCCTTGCCCACCTTTATTAATTATCCGCACCCATCATCCAAAACGATCCAACGATCCTTTTTATTTTTGAGCCACAAGTAGCTGGTGATGACTTCGTATGAGAATACATACTACTCGGATTTTAAATGTAGAATCTAGGTTGTAATGATTTCGACATATAAGAATACATTTAGAAGCGGGGTAGTAATTAATAAAGCAAGCAATCGGATCCTATAGAATATAATGGGGAATAGAAAACTCAGGCCAATGATATGGACCTATGCATCATTCACCAACACACCACGTAGCGCTACATCGTCAACATTGTAAGCCGAATCGGCCATAACTGTGCGCCAACCAAGCTTACTATCACGGAAGGTGAAATCCTACCCACACCTACACGCCTCCCCTTCATTCAATGCACCACTACCGCTGTCACTGTAATCTGAAGCCATATAAATACAAACACACACACAATTAACCTCCTAAACTCAACATGTTAGGGGCAAAAGAGGCCATGAAAGGTGTTTCTGGGAGCGTGGTGAAGGTATGGAGGGACTACTGGAGCAGAAGAGGCTACCGGAGACTGAACGAGAGGAGGAGGCAAAGGTGGAGGATGAGGATGAGGATGAGGATGAGGGTGGGCCCCAAGATCCGAATCGCCAGAATCCCAGGCAGGGCTAAGAAGGTGGTGGTGTGGCTCAGAGACGCCTACATGAGGATGATGATGGGACTGGCCGTGTCGGGAGTGAGGGGTATGGGAGGAGCAGACGCCGCCGTGGGCTTCGGCAACCCCTCCGTCAAGGAGTACGACCGCAACATGATCCTCCACATCTACAACTCCCTCCTCGCCCCCACTCTCCCTCCGCCTCGCCAAATCCCCGCCCTCCCTTCCACCTGAAATATATATGTTCCCACACACCCTCATTATTTTGTCCTCTGTACTAATCCACAAAAGAAATCTACACCATCTTACTTTTGTTTGGCCCTGCATCGCATCTTTAATTTATGTCACAAATTTTCCTACTTCCCGCTCAATCAAAACTTGTTTTTATTCCTAACTTTCTCTTTTTCCCCAGATATGATGTTTGCCTTTTTAATCATGAAGTATCGATCACTAATAAAGATGAACAACAAAATGAACAGAGCTGTGAGAAGCATTTTCAAGATATTTGCGAGGGCACAGCCTTGCTTGGCTGGTAAGGGCTGATGAGCTCACTCATTTTTGGGGATTGCAGGTAGGTTAGGTGTGTTATGCCTTCAGACAACAAATTCTTACCCAGCAGATAGCCTCCGGTAGCGTGTAGAGTACACCAAGGCGGCCATCTGATCTCCTTTTCTTGTCCTTGTAACGTCTATTCCCTTTTAACAATGTCGGGATTATCATCAAATAAAAGAATAAACACACACACGCATGTTTCCCAACTTCATGCCTGCCGTAAAAAGTTAGGCACCCAGTGAATCAATAATCAAAGGACGAGCCGACCTTATAGGCAAGAATTATATTTGTGTCCATCTCTATTTTTTGAGTTAATTCTTTCGCGAATGCAAAAGAACACGGCTTCCGGTGGATTTCAAGTTGGCGCAACGAGCTCTCTCTCTCTCTCTCTCTTTTTTTGAGTGGCGAAACAAGCTCATTTATTAGGATAAAATTAGAACATGATCTTTCTCAAATGTCAATCCTCAATAGTTTGATTTGATGTTGTCGATTCTGGACTAGCGCGTGAAAAACGGCCTAATTTTTCTACGCAGGTCGTTTTCTGGTCCTGAGATAAAGCGTACGGAAAAGTTAGTTGATTAATTTTTATAACAATTAATTGATTATTGATGTACAGCAAATGATTAAAAAAACGGAAAATCACTACTGTGAGGTCATGAGGACATAAAAAATTACAAAATAGTCGTATACCAAAATACCCTGTTAAAAAAGCCTTTAGGGATTGTGATTAATTTAGAATGTGAAATTACTGAGTTGCCCTTACTTGGAGGAGTGCATATGCAATTTTTTTTTTTTTTGATACAAAAATTCTAGGAAAGGGATTGGGTTCACCCACAATTCAAGGGCAGGGCGAAATCTCCCTTCCTCCTAGGTGATACCAATGTTGGGCAAGGCGAGTCGTCTATTACCCTCAGGCATTAACCTAGGCACTTAGGAGTTAGGATGCCTCCCCCAGCGCCTTGACCAACTCTAGGATCGAACCCGCTCCCTTTAGTGAGAGTTTCCGACCCCTTTTATTTTAACAAGTACTTATGTCTATTTTCACAAAAACATGAGCCCACCTTGACAACTAGATATTGTTCTAATCAAATCACGAACATGTTGACTTTCATTTCCTCCACTATTTAAAAACTCCCCGAAAGAAATAGAATAGATTCTTCCCTGATGTATTAGCCATCTTTTATGACAATTTACAACATACACTTTGTATTAACAACTGCAACAACCATGTTAACAACTTTAACTACATGTATTAACAACACTTTTTTTTTAATCTCATCAGGGTTTTGAATGGGGCCAACAAAGTATTCACATTCTGAATTAATTATTGTACAGTTCATAGGAACATTTTTAATAGGAAAATTTAGTATGAGACTTTTTTGTAATTTTTTATGGTCTTCGGACCTCAATGATTTTTTAAAGAGAAAAACAATTTACAAGTCCTTATAATTTAATAAGTCAGGTAGGGAACACCATGACTTGTCATCCTCCTTGATTAATTCCACATTTCTTCTTCACCATTCATAGCTAATTCCCTCTGGATTTAACTTCTATTATCTTTTTTCATTATATAATATTTGTTCACCTTGCCTATCTTTCATTTCTTTTAAGTTTTTTATTTCTTAGCTCTCTAAATCTCAAACTTTAAAATAGTCACTGTTTTATTTTCAATATTTAAGATGCTAATCTATGTTGTCGATTCGAACTTTAAGGGTGTGTTTGGTTTGATGAGGGGAGTGGAAGGGAAGGGAGTGGAAAGTGAGATATTGACCAAATTGTCATTAATGAAGAGAATATTCTTTTTTGTTGAGAATATATTTTTATAATATTAAAAAGTTTCTATGGGCTTTTTGGTAAAGAGGAGGTAAAAGATCTCCCCCTCCTCCTCCCTCAAACCATTCACAACCTAAAATAGTTCACACATAAAAACTTTAACCTTTGAAAACTAAATCTTATTTTTTGTATTAGTAAAGAGATTAAAATATTTTTATTTTTATTTAAACTTTAACATTTAAATTGGTAGGCATTATTTACTCTTGGCCTTGATGTTGGCACGAATAGTTTTTTACTAGAACCAGAACCTTCATATTTTAAACTATTAACTTTAGCTTTGACGAATTCTCCTTGAGGGAATAGTTTACGACTAGTTTTGTATCACGAATAGCCCAAGATCATTAAAATGAACGGGGCAAACTGGGAGAAGAAGAAAATATGTGACTTTTCTTCTATATAGACAGTGGTCTACATTTCATAAACAGCACAAGGTAAAGATACAACATATTACTAAGGAATCATAATAATACAACAAAACGTCATCTACGAAAATTGACAAAGAAGAGTGTGAATTGGCACAAATATGTGGAGGAAGTTCATCTTCCTCCAATTCTAAGGGAACTGAAATCTCGTATAGTCTTGCGTTCCAGCAGGAGGGTTTATGTACACCCAAAGCAGAGAGATGATAATGGAGAGCAATCCAGACCAGACATAAACAATGGTCGGAACCTTTCCTCTCTTCCCCATCAACCCCCTTGCAAATGGATAGAGATGGCACAAAACCCAGAAACTGAAGAACACCCCTCCTACCAGTTTGCTCCATTGTGGGAACGGGCTGTACATAGTCCTGGCTACACCAACAGCAATAGCAATCATGTTCACCATCATGATTGTAATTGGAGGGACCATTAGAAAGCTCCACTTTACCACATAGAGATCTGCAAACTCATCATCTCCATCTTCTGGAGTGGCAGACTTAGAGGTCAGAGTGAATGATATATCTACTCCTGCTATCACCTTCAACAAACCTTGAAACACAGCAGCAGGATGGGCACTTGTCCCACCAATTAACCAGAATTGTTCATTTCGCCACCAGTCATGTAAAGTGATTCCTGACCACTTGATCTCCAGAAGTGCTAGCAAGCACAGTGTCAGTGTGATGGCCAACAAGAACACCAAAAAGGTTACGCTGAGGGATTGCACTATAAACTGCCCCGAAAAGAGAGAAATAGCAGGAAGAAAGCAATACACTATCAGAAACATAGATGTGAAAGGGTACATTCCCACGTTGATGTATGCCACCCTCTGCAAAAACTTCATTCTAGGACTTGCAAATAAGGCGTTGTTCCTTGAGAAGAAGATCTCAACAGACCCTGTGGCCCATCGGAGCACTTGGTGGAGCCTATCTGTCAGATTAATCGGCGCTGTTCCACGAAAAGCATCCCTTTTGGTCACACAGTACACAGATCTCCACCCTCTGTTGTGCATACGGTAACCAGTCACCACGTCCTCTGTCACAGAACCATATATCCACCCTACTCGCTTGCCCCACTCAGTTTTGTCCTCATAGAAGCAGGATACCACACTTATTGCCTCCGCGACAGTTGCAGCATCTAATGGTTCCCGTGGCACTGCAAGAGAACCTGCTGGCCTTCCCTGAGTTCCTCGTCCCTGCAAATCTTGAAGCAACCTGCCCTGGTATTCTGCCACAGGGATCGATGCAGCGAGAGTAGTGGAGTTTCCAAACCTTTTGGGAAGAAGCAGAGACTCAATATCGGCGTCCTCATCATTGGGATCATCATTGATTGGAAGAGCTATTTCGTCTTCTTCCTTCTTAGACCTCTTGGGCTTTCTCAGAAACAATTTAATTTTCCTCCTGCCAAGCCATCCGTGATGTTCTGTAGCTCTAGGAGGGCTAAAGCCATAAAGAGCTATTCTTCTGAAAATGCAGCCTGTGCCCACGTACATTGGACCCTGTAAGCCATCCAGAGCTCTCATACTCACATCAAAGAACACGGTATTGTGGTTTGCATATCGGTCACTGGGGTCAATACCCTCGAACCTCTGTGGAAATTGAACGTAGCATATCCTATCACCACCCCTGTCAAGCATAAAGCACATGCCTTCTCTGAGAGCCAGTGAGTTGTGTATGTAGTGATCGCAATCAAGATTCAGAATAAATGGTCCATTAGACATAATAGCACTGGTGCGCACTAAAGCATTCATGGCCCCAGCTTTCTTGTTGTGATCATATCCTGGCCTCTTTTCACGAGACACGTAAACCAGCATCGGCAGCCTAATATCAACTGTTCTTGTATCAATCAAGTTCTGTCCATCTACTTCTGCACCGTATTCCGGCTCTGCATTTGGTGGAGCTAACATAGCCTGCAGAAAGAGATAAAGTTTAGTGGCTTTGTCATATATATAATGCCAAGCATTATGTAGATGAGCTATAAATAATTTAAAATACCTGAATTACACCGGCATGGTCCCCCCTTGAGTGATCCGGTTCTGCTGATGCCCAAGTTCCTGGCCAATGAGAACCATCGGACATCCATGTTGCCCTTGGAACCTTTATGGGTTCGGAAACGTTGGTGCCCAATTCCATCTGTTTCTTTTTTGCACGCAGCTCCTCGTGAGCATTGTAAGCATCAGATCTTCTCCTTATTGATTCTGGAAGAGAATTAATTCTCACTTTGAATTCATCATATTCTCTCTTCACCTTTCTCCTCTCCCTTACGAAGTCTAGCCGTACCTTGTTCTTGAGAAAATCACCCTTCTGCCCGAAATATGCTTCAGGATTTCGGGGTTCTATCTGGTGCTTTCGACAAAAAGGAACCCATATTCTTGCAAAGCTGGCAGTCTCAGCTAGAGCTTCAAAGGTCAGCAAAGATCCACCGTCATCAGATAAGTAACATGCTACCTTCTCCACTGGATAATCAACAGCTAGGATTGAAAGAATGGTATTTGACGTGACAAGAGGAGGCTCCTTTTCTGGGTCCGCTGTAGAAACAAAAACATCTATCCCGGGAAGATCAGATCTTCCTTTAGGGTTACGGAGGTTTGGGGACTCAAACCTTTCCTTCAGAACAGAGAGATCAGTGACTCTATTCACAGGGCAGAGTTTAGGAAGCTGATCAAGTAGCCATGAAAATGAAAACCAAAGCTCACAAGTAATGGACATTCCCCACAACCACATTGCTTCCCTGTTGGGATGGCGAATCCTCCAAGTAAGAAATAAACCGAGTGCAGCAAGACGCATCAGAATAAGTAATCTGAAATAGATAGGTTTCATACACATGAGCATGATCAGAAACTAATTATTCTTTACTAGCAATCTTTAAAATGAAATCCATGCCTCTCAATATCGGACCCCAACTTCAAAACAAAAACAAAAATCCAATTGATGTATTAACTGCTACATTTGAACTCTGCTCAAAATAAGAACTGTCAAGAGAAATTTGAAGTACGCGGAGAGCTTAGCATTGGACTTACCTGTATGGACTAAGAATCGCAGCTGAAACTCCGACCTTCCTTGTTAAAGGTTTCCTGGTTTTCTCTCTGAAATCTGGTGGGTTCTCAAATCCGGTCGCACCTGATCCGGCGCCATACCCGTCGTCTTTGGGCCACACCGCATTGCCATACCCATATGTTCCCTTCGTTTCAAAGAGCCAACGAGTATGATCAAAGTCAGGGGGATGGTTTTGAGCTTTAAATGATTTCACAACCGAAAGCCTCTTATCCAACTTGAATTCTGCCATAGAAGGTAATGGCAGAGCCTGGTCTTCTTCCTCAGATATCTGCCCTTCTTCATTGTCACTTGTATACTTAAGAGGTTCTTTGCAACCAGGACATCGACCTCCTCTATTTCCTGCCCACTCCAAATAACAGTCTCTGCAAATCTTGAACCCACACTCGCAAGGACCACCGAACTCGCCTTCCATTGCTTCCTCGTCGCAACCTTTCATTCCACAAACCGACCCAGACTTTAGCTCCTCCCGTTCCACGGAGCAATCAATAACATGCCCTCGTGTCACCGAATTCAATCCTCCCGTGAAAATTGTACCTGAAATGTAACTTCTATCGGGCTTCCTCATAATCTTGGCGTCCTCGGCGAGGCTAGTCTGTGACGATGACAAGGTCTGGCGTTCAGGAGTGGGAGGAATATGAACAGTGTAGGTCACATATTCAGAACTGATTTCTTCCATCGCATCGTCTTTTGACATTGAGCAGAAATTACCACCGCCTGATGCTCGCCTTCTGCCAACTGAAGCTCTGTTTCCTCTGCCACTAAGAGGGGAATTTGGATTGTTCGACACTGAAGCCCGTGGAACAGGACTGGTTAGACCCATACTTCTACTTCCACTTCCTTTACCCGCCGATGACACAGTTATAGTCACCGGAGAGGAGGAAGGAGAAGCAGGCGTTTTGACCATATTTGTTGGAGAAATTGTCTCCGAATTCAAAATGGGAGAGTGAATAGGTGAGAATAAACAAAATGAGGTGATGATGAAACACGAATCGTCAATCAAATGCCCATAACGGATCGGTGGGAATTTTGAAGTGAACGATGATGGATGAGAAAGTGTGATATGAACAACGGTAGAATTTGAATTTAATGGAAAAAAGGTTGCCTGCGATTTCATTCTAACGTTCAACTAATCTGGACCGTTGATAGAATGAGATCATGGGAAAGCTTTCTGATGGAAGATGTCCGTTTGATTTTTTATGTGGTCCCGGCACGTCACGAGAAAAGTCAAAGGGTATTTAACTTCAACGGTCTAATAAACTGAACGAACTTCGATGTTTTTCGGTTTTTCCTTTTTTGTTTTCAAAAAAGGTTAATAAAGACAATGCTGCATAATAAATGCATCTCCATCGTTTCAGACGGGCAAGGAAAAGAAAATGATTTTGTCTACTCTTTATAGTTATCTTACCGCTTTCCGCTTTGATCGTTAGTTTGCTTATTTGTTTAACTTTTTTTTTTTTTGAAAAATTTGTAAAAGTTATGAGATAAGTGCCAAAGATAAGTAGTGTTTAATAATCACATGTCAAATTTGAATTGGAAGTGGAGCCGAAGATATGTGTAATTTTAGTACTTATTTAGATTAACAGTAGAAGCTACTTTTCCAATATAATTTACAGTATATGAGATAAGTTTATGATATGAGTTTTTTTTTTTTTAACTTATGTAAACTTACTTTTCCAACTCCAACTCAAATATGTCCTTAGCATCTCTTGGTGAGAACTGACAACTAATGAATATGAAGTTCAAGTTTGAAATGAGATGCATATCTTCATATCTTGAATAAAGAAGGCGTATCTGGGATCCAAGAAACCAGGCAGGCAGAATTGGGAAACGGCACATTCATAAAGATCTTCTTCATATATTCAGAGACAGCTATATCCTCCTAACTTGTTAAATTTCAAATATTTACGCCTCTAAATCAAACAGCAGATTACATATAGATAATTTTAAGCCAAAAAGAAATCTCATGGATGAATTCTCTTATATCAATCATATATATATATATATTTTCAAGCTTGAAGCTTGCCTTTTGTAATTCAAATATATATATACCCAGACATTCAACACAGTGGAATCCAACCTAGAAGCAATCTGAAGGAGAACGAGGTTTCTGAAAAGTAGTAGCAGATGTGTCTGTTAGGGAGTAATAATAATGCAGCAATGAACTACAAGGACATTCTGAACCCATCGATGAACATGTATGTTACTTAATACTAGTCCCAGTTTTACCCCCCAAAAATGGGTACCACTTAAAATTTGTAAGCTAAACCGGTTAGAAAGTGGATGGATGACAATGCTAACTATCAAGTGCTTGAGAGAAGAGATGAAAAGGTATAGGGATAAGAGCTAAGCCTACGTACGAAGTTTCCTAAGAAACCATTTCTTTCGTAGCTTAACATCCAGTGCCAGAAAAGTTCTTGCCTTCTTCTCATCCTCCAGAAAATCACAGGCATCCAAAACCAGATCTTCATCAATATCAAGCAATTCTTGTACTGCTTCTATCACAATCTCTATCGGTACTGAGTTATCATCACTCCTTTTTGTTGACAGAGAAGAAACTGCAGTCGCCATCTCATGGAGAGTGCTAGCCATGCCTTGTTCATCCTCCCTCAATCTTTTGGGCAAGTCGAATCAATCTCTAATTGGCGCTTGTATTTCTCACTAGTATGTGTCAAATCCCAGACATTACTACCATGGCATTCAATACAACTTGATACTGCTTGAGATGGACTAGTTTCAGATGCCTCCATACTCCTATCTTCAACTGAATTTCGCCGATCTAAATCTTGACGTTCAGAATCTTTTTCTTCAAAAGTTGGATCATATATGACACACAAATCCTTAAAATATGGCACAGGTCGGGTCATAAACAGCCGTGCGTCTGGACGCACCTGCATGTAATCATTTCAATGGTCTTTAAAGAGGGTACAAATAAAGATCAACATATTATTATTATAAGCATTAATATTGCTTAAGCTGTACTTGGTAAAAATGCAATGGGGAATAAGGATCCCACTGCATGCTTTCTCAGTAGGGAAACGAATGAAAAATGAGACGGCTAATATTTGTCTTTCATTTTCATCCAGAAAATTTAAGTGAATATGCAATGTCAAAGGGGAATGGAATGCAGGCATTTTTGCTATGTTCTTATTTGTCAACGTTTCTACCAAGGATACTCCATTCCAATCCATCTAACATGCACACCCTCGGAGATTTTCTTTTTTCAAAGAATTTTAAGGTCGTTTTACATTGTTATACATTGCAAGAAACAGCTGACTAATAGAAGAATAAGAACGAAGTACATAGAGCCAGAGTTGAGGGCCCTCAGTAAATTGCTTTATTACTGAATCCAAACCCAATAATATCATCAAAAAGGGAGATTGCTAAATAAAACCATACATAAGATTTACCATGCCAATATAATCATTTACTTTTTAAGTATTCTATTCCTAACAGATTTCTTTAGTAGGTGTATACCTTGATGTAATCTTGCCAGAGGCAATCATCAGCAGTAACCATCTGCCGTGCATCATCCCAGACAAATCCATCCAGACGAAGTAGACTCTTGATAACATTATACTGCCTTCTTAGAGTTTTATATCGATTTTTTAGAATCTCTACACTATAGTCAAAGCCAAAATTTTCATTGAATGATGAAATCATCTCCATCCATGCTTGCTTGCTGAAGACACCATCAACCCAGTTTCCTTTGTGCACATGTGCAAGCATCAAGTTAATAAGATAATGGTCCATTGGTGGCAGACAATAAGTGCGAGAACGGCTACAAGAAGTGGCTGCTGTTTCCTTTGAAAAGTTTAGCATAAAATCACCGTTTGCATTTTCCAGTATAGAAACTCCATAGTTTTCTGCAACCTTTGTACCGTGAAGAACCTGATTAGTATCCTCATTGACATTGTTAGATTGTATGGCTATGGTGGCTCCTTTTTCACCTGAATTAGATGACCCATTTGATTCCTTTTCATCTAAAATTCATAATCACCATACATCGGAACATATTTCAGACCTTCTATAAGGATCAAGCATGGGTTATATTAGTCCTCAACAACAAACAAACAATTACTGAATTACCTTTTTCTGCAGTCAGTACATGTCCATAAATAGTACACAAGTCACAAAAGTAGGGAATGGTTTTTATTCTGTATGATCGGGCATCTGGATGTACCTGCCATTATCAAGAAAAAAAGATAACTACAGAAAACTTTTATAAGATTAAGAGGGAAAAAACTAAGCACAAAATTCAATTTTTCGTTACCTTGATGTATTCATCCCAAACGTTACTATCAGCAGTCACCATTTTTCGCTTTTCATCCCAGCTAAACCCTGTCTGGGCAAGAAGCTTTGTAACAGTCCTATACAAATTCCTCAACGTTTTGTGGCGATTTTTTAGAATGTCTTTTTCATACTGAGATTTGAACTTTGCATTGAACATTGAGGACATGTGCTTCCATGCTCGTTTGCTGAACAGATGATCATCAAATTTATTACCTTCGCCAACCTGCTCTAACATCAGATCAATAAAATGCTGATCCATTTCAGGTGTCCAAATTGTTCTTAGCCGATCATTATCATTTTGGGATTGGACGCCCATGTTTCTAGAGTGCAAGATACACAATGAGAATAATCATCAAACACTGAAAGTGAAAGTGCGCTAAGAATCATAAATTAGTTAAAATTTCAAAACTTTTGATCGATTGGTTAAAGACAATGAAGACTTTGAAACTAAATTACATACGTATTCTTTGGTATCGAATTCATGTCATAGATATACAATTGAAAATAGAAATCAAGAAATAATCAATGCTTAAAGTTCTGAAGCAAGTGTTCCATTCAAATATCTTACACTACGAAGAAAAAGAGAGATAAAGTATAATCGGAGACTATGAATCATTATCTGACCAGAATTATCATGCAAGATTATGAAACATCTGGAGAAGGCCTCAAATCTAGTCACAAAATACAATTCTTGGATTGTAAATAAACTAAAACAGGGTTGCAGCGGCTTCTCTGCACAACTTTTACTTATGCATCTCACATTGCTCCATGAGTACATTACTACATGAACATTAATTCATTAACACAATCTCTTTTCCAGTAACCAAAGGACACGTATTACTTCCCACAGGCCTCTTCTCATTTCGTCCCGTGTAATATTGATAGACTAGCAGAAGAGGACTAGGAGTAAGGAGAAGACAACACACACATTACTTCCCATTTGAATAATTTCCTATGGTTCTTCTCCACACATGAGTCTATTCGAATCTGAATGTAAAACGTCACGCTCTCCGCTATTTAACAACTCCCTAAAAGAGTTACTCCCGTTCGTACGCGGCCTCCATTTTAATTATGAAAACAAGTCAGACACAGACGTATAAGGACCTAAATTCTTAAAATCGACACGGAATATTGATCAGCTATGGTGGCCAAGACAAGTCTACAAAGAGTCAAAGAATCGGCGCCAAGCGCTGTAGTCAGTATCAAGAAACATAAAAGAACTGTTGGGAAGCGAATAAAAAGAGGAAAGGCACCTTGGACTTGGGATTATAAGAGACTTCGCAGTACTATAGTTCACGCCTTATTCTGCAAGTTTGGGGATAAGGTTTTCCTGGACAAGGTAGGAACCGCTTTGTGGAGGGATGGAATAGGGAATACCACCTTAACCTTATCTGGGGTATCCGTGACAAGGGGATCGCTGATTGCAATTGTCTTCCTCTAATATATACTCCATGCCCACAAAACAAATTGTCACTCAAGCTTCATAATCTTCTGAAAAATTTGTCATTTTAACGATTTAATAAAACATTATTAAATTTTTACTGTTTCATCTTCCATTAAAAATAATATCCACTCTAACGAAATAAATGTTAAAATAATATATTCAAGGGAACTTTTAAATCAAGGGTGTTTAAGTAAAATAATATTAAATCCTACTAATACAAACTATGTAATGATTTTTTAGCTTCTACTATTAAATAACTAAATTCATAAATTCTAAGGAAGCAAAATGAAAAGTAAATGTGGTGCGACCATCAATTCTATTTTATTATAATACATTAATATTAGCATTAACAAATTTATAGAAAATATGTACATCAATTGGCGTCTTTTGGGAATAATCTTCTTGAAAGTACATTAATCAGTAATCACTAATCACTAATCGGATAACAAGTAGTACATTAATCAAGATTCATCTACGCACAGATCTTTGACCAAAAAATCTACGCACAGATGACTCCTGTGTACTGAAACTCTGCCACTTGTTTTTGACTTGTCCTTTCTGCAGAGGTCTCTGGTATGGTTCAGGTTATTTAATGGGGCCCCGGTTCCTTCAATTTCAATTCCTTTGCAGATTGGTTGTGCCATAATCTCAACTTTTGCAATAGTGAAGTAGATTCCGGATGGGTAAAACAATTTCTACGTAACATCTGGAAGCATCGAAATCAAGTAATCTTCCATTGCAGGGATCCCTGTCCTGATCCTAAGCTACAGAATGCTAGAAGAATAATTCTTTCATTCCCAGTGTTAACATGAGAGTTCAACGAATAAGTGGTAATGTAAAGGCGAGATGCAGAGCTCTGAGCCTATGACATCTTTCTATCTACTTTGGCTACACCCTCCTATATATGGACTAAATAGAATATTAGATGTTACAGGTGGAGGCGCGTGTATGCGCCTCAAGAGATCAAGAATACCAAGTCTTTCTTCATTTTTGTCACCTTTGCCAAATTTCAGTGTAAATAAATTGCCGAACACTAACATAGTACAGTAATATACTCCTTAATCCTTATACCAGGACTAAGTATGTTTGAACCGCCCCAGGCAGAATAAAAAAGGAGGGGCTTACAAAATATCAACGTGTCTATAGCAGTTATATCATGCCTGGATCATGAAGCAAATAGAATTACAGATTTGTATTGCCTACGAGCCTTTCATGGATTTCGTGGACTCCAATATAATATGGTCGGATAATCAACTGACTTTAAATCCCAAACAATGCTACAAGGCAACTCTTCCCATCCTGTGCAGTAAGCTGCAATTTTTATAAACAAACCTACCATAATTATAAGGAGAGGCCGAGTCAAGACGGTTAGTACGAGGATTTCAAGCAAGACAGTAAGTTTTCAACATATTTCATCCAACACCGACGCTGGTTTCTCTGAAATGTGGAAGAACTTTTCAACTCACGGCCCCTTATCATCTCCATTGAGAGCTATGGCTTATAAAGTACTGGAAATCAGGAAGTTTAACCTGCAGACTCTGCAGCCAATTGTCGGCAACCTGCAACAAAGAGTTTGCTTGCTGCCACTCAGAGCCTCCATCAGGAGTGAAAATTGAACCTCTCAACTTATAGGAAGCAAGGGCAAAAACTGGAAGAGAAACCTTTGCATTAACACCACGGACCTTCTTGGCACCAGAAGCATTAAATTGTGGTTGAAATTTGCCTGCGCCAGTTAGAAAGACACAGGTTCAAGTGTGATAAAAGGGAATTTCTTCAATGATTGTGTATTTGTCAGAATGAATGAGATAAACATACTTCTTGAAAGAGTTGATAAGGAATGGAAGGTTAGGAACGATGCATCCAAACTTCTTAGCGTTGAGCCAACAGGTATTCTATAAATTGGATACCTGAACCCATGTTCAATTCATCAACACAACAAATAACAAATAAGGAAATAACCACAACAGCAACAATAGAACATCATTTACACCTACCAAGCCACTGAAAACCAACTTGAAGACAATAGATCACAGCTTCTGTACTTCTTTAGATCTGGAAAGTGGGAGGCAAGACTAGTAACCTAAGGAACAAAAAGAAATCATAAGTGTCCAAATCAGAACATAATAGAAAAAAATCCACTAAAACCTTGAAAGAATAGACTTGCCTTATCATAAACAGGTGGACGAAAATGTGGCTGTTCTCGTTCAAAATATTCAAATACAAGCTGCCCTGGATTGCTGTAGACCTCAGTTTCATCACTTGAAGAACTCAATGGAGGTCTATCTCTCAAACTTAGTCTGCTCAGTCTCTGAGAATTAGCATGCATCAGGTTGTGCTGCATCCATGCACCATCAACACTCCCTCTGCCTCGCTTTTCTGTTTCACAATCACTGCTACCAGCACTGCTTGTCTCCCTTGAAGACTCAGCATCACTGTCCTCACCAGGCCTCCTGATACAGTTATATAACAATAATTCATACACATTTAGCACTGCAATGACAATATAATGACATCCATTTCAGAAAGAGTTAAGAAGACAAGGCAAAAAACCAAAAAATCCAATGAGGCTACAAACAAATTGCATGACCTAGTTACCAACTCTATAAAAGACCATGAGATATGATATCCC
>JAMWYP010000218.1:75000-265000 GCA_025563575.1 Acacia pycnantha
ACTAGACACCCTCA
Source organism: Acacia pycnantha (assembly GCA_025563575.1). Lineage (NCBI taxonomy): Eukaryota > Viridiplantae > Streptophyta > Magnoliopsida > Fabales > Fabaceae > Acacia > Acacia pycnantha. The sequence goes on from JAMWYP010000218.1 coordinate 75,015, forward strand.
ATTCAAATTTGAAGTTCCTGGTGTCAAATTTTTCAAATCTAAAATCAAAACATGCATAACAGTTTTTTAATATCATAGGGGATATTCGGTAGCAATGGAGACATTGTACCAACAGGTCCTCAAATAGTTGATGGGCCCTCAATTTCCAAGTTGTCAGTGCCAATGACCTGGCAACACCTGGGCCTTCATTTGATATTTTTCCCCGTGTTGCGTTCATATCCTTTATTCGGTAATTTATTCACACCCAATTCTCTTCTCATATTAATTTGTGTCGCTGTTTGCTAACAACTATTCGGTGATGATGACCTTAAGTATTGTTAAAATATGCATTCCAACAGTGATAAGCGCATAATATCAAAGGAAACTGGGAGCATGCAAAAGACAAGGGAGTGATAGTTTACTGAATACGCCTTAAAATGTCTGACTTCTGACCGAAATTTTGAATTCATTCAAATGCTAGCAAAACCATCATCCAGGAAAATATTTAAAAATAAATAAAATCAAATTAGGTGTTACATTTCATATTCAGTTTTATTCATTTCAACATTAATTACTGTATAGGAATCATCTTAACCATATTGTGCCTATTCTGTCAAATTTGTCCATAGTTAATGCCCCTGTCGAGAGAGCTTAAAGCTAAAAAAAAGTAGCAGTAGGAAAAAAAAAGTTAGAAGTGGAGTGTTTAGGTTAAGTTTTAAGTTCACTCAACTTTTAAAAAAAAAAAACTCTTAAAAGTCAGTTAAAAAAGAAACTCAATGGGATAGCTTTTTCTAAAAAGCTCTTAACTTTTTGATGTGGGCCCGTCATTTCTATCACCATCAATCCAAACACAAATCATATTTACAACCTAACATTTTTCCTAGCGAGCTTCTAAAAAAAAAGTCAAATAGAAAATAAGTCATCACTCCTACCACTAACCCAAACAGGTCAAATAAACAGCAATTGAAGTTAGTAGGTTGCCATTTTGCTAGTCCATACATCCACTCTTGTTATAAAATCTGTCGCACTATTTTTTTTTTTTTTTTATAATAAAATCTGTCGCACTATTGTAGGTATACAGCTGAATCAATAGCAAACAGAAGATGCGTGGTGTCAGTGGTTAGGTTCTACGGACTGGGCCCCGTTTGAATGGTCTTATATTGTGGTTATCCTTTTTAGTTTTGGACCTGGAGTCTTGGAAAGGGTAATTTGTTTGCCGTTCTTCTAATGGCCGTGACATCAATTTGGGCCAATTAATGCGAGTAGGCCCATTCTGATAGGAGCTAAAAACCTGAAGTCAGGCCCTGGCCTCTGTCTTTTGTGTGGTTTTTTTATTCCCAAAAGAAAAAACGCAAGCCCAAAATTAGGCAAGAGGTCGGTTACCGAAAAGAAGCCATTACTGTACCAACATACATTAGGAGCAAGTGAAAAGGGATTTACTCTCTCACCACAACGTCCTCGATTTGAGGTATGAGAATGAAAAAAATGGTGTTGGGAGCTCTTCCCCCATGACCGTGGGCCCGACGTGGGGTGAAATCCGGATTAATGGAAACCGAAGGTTCCAATGAATCGGATGGGATACCAAAAAAAGATGAAGCTATTACTGTGACAATGATTGAAGAGAAGCTATTACGGTGAACAACAATAGAAGAGGTTATAAAGATTTACTGAAATGACGGGTTCAAAATTAGATTTGTTGCTAGTTATTTAGCTGAAGTGGTAGACAAGATCTTCAGGGATAATATTATCGGTTTCCTTTGAAGAAATTAGGCCTCTTTTGGCCTCATATTAAAATGTTAAATTTGAGCATATGTTAAAAGGGAAACCAGTCATTAAACGAACTGACTTGCTAGGATAACTCTGAGGCTACACGTGTAATCTTGGTCATACAATACAGGGATCCCCCCTTGATTGTAGGAACTGCATTGAGTTTGCTTGATAGTGGGGTTATAGGTCCCTCTAATCTTCCTTCTATTTATACATAATTTGAATTTAACTTTTCTATCAAATTTAAAAGAATGTAATAGTAACCAATGGGGATAGGTTAAGCAGAAGAGACTAGTCCCTCACAGCGTGGCGAATTCATATTTGAATTCTGCTAAGAGATGTGTCCTCATTCAGTGTTCAACAGTGCCTCAAACATAATTGCTTACAATAAGACAATATGTGTGCTTGGCAAGAAAAAGACCGAACCCTTGGCCTTGCCCTTGGATTGAGGGGGTAGTGGGCGAATGTGATGTGACCCCTTTTAATCTTTGTGTGTCAACCACCCAAACGAAGGGAGGCCTCAGGGCAAGTGCTAGGGCCAACCTCCTCAACGTGTTGTGTTTGTATGCGTCAAGCTTGGCTCTCGTCCCCCTTTTAAGTTTACTTGGTAGTGTCCACTCTCAACCTTATCTTGTGTTAGTGTGGCCCTTGTTATTCTGCCTCCCTCCCCCTCCATTTCCCTTTTTCAGAATATAATTCAAGTTAGCCTTCATTTAAAAGTTGAACAAATGTTCTCAATAACCCAAAAACAAAAAGGAGGATGAACAAAGAATAAACACACCCTAATACAATACAACATACTCATAAATTATGATTATAATACATAGATCTTCCCTTAGTTACGGGTCTGTCCAATTAGTCTTTTATATCTGAAAGAAATCCACAGTTCACCCATAAGCTCCCAAGTGTTGTCAGTCAAATAGCAATCAATCTCCCATTTCAATTAGAAAATCAATAACATGATATAATGTTCACAATATTCTTACAATATACTATAGACCTGCCAAGCTTGTAACCTACAAATAAATGCAAGCTAATGGCACATGATAACCCTTCATCATGCCCTACATTACAGTCCTTTTTTTTCTCGATGGTTTAAGCCATACCCGTGAAATTGGCATCCCATCAAACAAATCAGAATTTGAAGCTGACAAATAGAATTGAACAGGAAATCCAACAGAGATTTACAGGAGTGGTAAATCAAAGGGAGTTGAATTGTCAGAATCAGATAACTTAGAATGTGTAACAAATGGTCTCAATCAGCTTCCTTGCGAAGCATGCAATCTTTTCGACCAGGGTGGGTTCTGTTTCCTCTTTAGAGCACTCAATTATATGCTGTTTAAAGGAGGCCACATATAAAAAATTTAAGGCTTTTCGAATTTCTTGGTTAAAAGGACAAAAAAAAATCTAAACTTTAATCCTGGATCTCGATTTGAAAACTCCTATCCCCTCTTCCCCATGAGCATGCCAGTTAAGGGCTGCAAATTAAGGTCATCATGCCCCATAGTTGGACAACTCACTACTGAATTAATATGAAAGATTAATGGTTAATTCCTATGAAAAAAAAGAATGACGCTGTTTGAATCATATCTTAATACCAAAAAAAAAAAAAAAAGACACACATGATGCTTTTGCAAGCCATGTACAACTGTTACTTTCTCAAATCAATGACTGGGTGGGACTAGGCATTTCCTTGGGCATCCAATGTTGAACGAAAGCAACACCAGACAAGACTCGTGGGAATGGATTCCTTTGCCAAAGCTATATCATCATCTTCAAAAGAACAAAAGAAAGAAACACAAGAAGTATCCGATATATCTTTATGCTCCAGAAATATTACTGTTGCTTTACTTCTCTCTGGGGTATATATTTTCGTTCAGTGAAATCAAAGGACATGAGATCAAAACAGAGCGCGGTTCACTAAAGCAAGAGATTTTGTAACAGAAATCCTTTGGGAGCGTCGTTATTAATTGTGAATGGTTGATTGAAAGAGACAAAATAACACCTGCTGAAATATAGAATATGAGTGGGAGTGGAATACGAGAAGCAATAGATTACTATTCTTTCACCTTTCATCATGGTTTGGTTGGTCCAAAAAGTCTTAAAGCCATTAAAGGACCCAGGAGTGCCAATCCTTCATCATTCTTTTTCGGCAATGCTGGTTATTCCATTTCCACCTCCTTTACATGTCTCTCCCTCTCTTGCGAGTTAGCTAGTTGTGTTGTTTTCTTCCCTTGATAATTCTTTATGTTCCTGATCTAACATCCCATTAATTAATTATAAATACAATCAAACTATTCCTCAAAAAAAGTTCGATCCCACCATACCGCAAATTTTGGCAACATAACCGACCAATTATCTTTGAAGTTAAGGTTAGGCCAGGCTACCCTTTCCCATTTTGCTTGAAAAGTATTTTCATTCCTCTAGATTAAACTTGAGTTCTGTACCATATATTTATAGACGGATATCTTGCATAGTGGGCAGTAATTATTATACACACAAACACATGTAATAATGAGTGGGATGATGAATTCATTTACTATTAGTGGGGATCCCAAAGCCTAAAGTGATGCACTTATCCTGTACAAATCACCTCTATGATGAACCAGTGAGTGACAGCTATCTTTTATGTGGGCAGGGGGACAATTGTGTACTTGAGAATCAGAGAGAGGTGAAAAAGCCATGAAACCTTGAGGCAGAAGCTATATATGCTGATTTTGATTGTGGCATATATGGTAACAAGCTGAGAAGTGGGTTTTGTTTTTAACTGGAGGACGTTGGCTAGATTGGAGGGTGGGATGGGTGCATGTGCTGATGTGCACCTCACAAGACAGAGAAAGAAATGGTGAAGTTAATCATAATGTGCTGGTGGTGGTGCAGCAGCATCTGGGCTCACTTCACATGTGAAAGTCTCAAAAGAAAAAGGCAAAATGCCTCCTAACTTTCCTTTTTTATTTTAACTTTTCATGATAATAATGATCTGTAACTAATAAGCTTCCTTAGGTTAGCATTCTCAATTATAGTTCAACTATTGATCTTAATATTAATTGCCTTTTGGGTCCTGCCTTTAACACTCATAATCAACTCTCTGCAGGTCCCATGCACCACTCCCGTATATATTATCTATTACTTTGCTTTGGACTTTCATACAAAATGCTAAGCCCTGAATCCCCTTCACTGTATAACATATCTCTCAACCATTCACTTTTTACCTTTTCTTACTTTCTCATCGTTACTCCTTTGTTGTTCAGGACAAAATTCAGGGTTTATCTCTCTGTTTGTTTGTTATTTTTAGTTAAAAATGATATAACTATTGAATATTTCATGCACATTTGCTGTAAAGGGATTTCTTTAAACTAAAGAACTTTCATGTTTATTTTTTAAACTAATTAAATAAATTTTAATGATCAACTTATTAATTTATAATCTTATACTACTTCAGTCCTTAATATAAAACATATTTAGAAAGTTAATCTTGGTCCTAAATATAAGGGAAAAAAATCATATTTGTTAATTTTTTTTTCTTCCTAATTTACCTTTACTGATATTTCATCAACAATAATCAAGAAGAAAAATGACTGAGAGAATTGAAGAAGATGACTGAGACATTTTAAAAAATACACGTTATATTTATCAACTCAACTAATTTCTTTAATCTAATTAAATTATGTAAATATGTCTTATATCAAGAGGATGAGAAAGTATTGTGTATTTAGAATAAAAGAAAACGGAAATTAATTGATGGTGTGAGCCACGCACTTCAAGAAAAAATTTATAAGTGATATTGAATCTAAAAAAACTTTTAAGACAATATTACTACCTCCGGTTTTTTAAAGAGATTAAGAAAGTTAAATAAGTTATTTAATCATTTTATATATTATGTATCATTAGATTATATATTAGTTTATTAGTCAAACTAATTAGTTTGAAGAAAAAAAATAAAAATATTTTAAAGTAATTTAATTAGCTTCCTTAATCTCTTAAAACAAAAGTCAATTAGGTCTTATGATTAGAACCAAAAGAAGTAGTTATTACCAAAAAATTCTAAAGTAGATTTACAGCTTAACCCTGGAAACTAGTTATTTGCCTCCACTCCCGGCCGTATTCATTTCTTAGTTTCTTACGCCTCTGTTCTCTCTCCAATCACACTATTCCTTTCTCTATTATTATCGTTATTATTGAAATTCATAGGAAGTGCTTCCCTATTTTTCGTGATAAACTTGTCACGCGCTACATGGGCCTTGCCATCCCTCTCTCACACGCCTCTGCTTCGTTTCCGAACCACCTTGTTTGAATATTTTTGACCGTTAAGCCCCGGCTTCTGCCATTTGTCACTTACGCCCTTCCCTCCCGCTTCTACCGCCGTTTACCCAATTCGTTGTCCCGCGTCACCGTTCCTATTCGTGGATGATGAACATGCTATTTTTTTTATTTTTCTCTCTAAATATTTACTACATATATCTTATCTAATATTTGTGAACTAAGGTAGCTAGAATAATATTATTTTAAATATTGTATTGCTATTACTTAACATGAATTTTTAAATTATTTTAAATAATAACAATTATAAACTAAAAATAATATTTAAATATTCATGTCATTTATTAAATCATATTTAATAATAATTATTAAATATAATCATAAAAATGTAAATAGATTTATTTAATAAATAAATTTGATTGCATAATCTGGTGCAATCCTAATAAAATAATTAACTGTCATATTTATCAATTTATTTTTCTATTTAAAAATTAGATCATGTGATAATGATAAATCCCGTGATATACTCTATGAAATATGCTTCAACATGTATACATTTTTTTTTTAAATTTAATTTAATTTATTAGTTGAATATAACTTTATAAAATTCATACATTTTTTGGTAATTATACATTTAGAATTACTTTTAATAAAAGAAATCAAAACATAATCACAACGGTTAAAGTTTGTTGTGAAAAAAAGTATTCAAATAAAAATCACGATTGATCACGATACTTTTAACCAAGGTCATTTAAGTAAATCATTAATACGATTATCCATTACTAATCCAGACGAGCACCAAGTGTGTGGTATAATGCAAGGTAAATAATTATAAACATTTATGGGCTAAATAAAAATATATTTTGGCCAGAGATTGGTGATTTTTGAATGAATAGATTAGATAATACTAGTATGAAATTGTTAAGTGAATGTGCGCTTTCAACCTTTTTCAGTTGTTGGAGTGAGTGTTGGTAATGAGTAATGACACAGCCATGTGGGAATGTTGCTGTGCATTTTCTTCACTTCCAAACTTGACTACGTCCTGTGGATTAAAAGATGGACCTATCATCGCTCTTCCTTTTGCTTCAATTATGCTATACGAAGACGATGGAGCACCAAACCAGTCCTTGATGAATTCCACAAATCTACAATGGTCGGCAGTGTTAACCCTAATCTCTGGTTTAACAGATGTTTCTTTCTTTGACCGTGGCAGCAGGGTCGTCAGTTCTGTCATTTGACCCTCCATTCCATGCCATTAGGAAGGGGTCTTCTATTTCTACTGTATATCGCTTTATTACTTATATATATAGGGAATAAAAAGAAGGAAATGATTGTAAAGTACAAAGTTGAGAGATTGACCCTGTGGCCTGTGGGGTGTGTTGTTTTGTGGATGAGCATTAACGAAGACGACAGACTCAACCACCCTTCAGAGCCTTCTCACTGTTTTAGATCCTCATCCCCCGGGGGAGGAATATAAAAACAGATATTTAATTAAGCCACGCAAACACATCACCTTTTTCCTTTTATTATTATTTTTTAAATTATCTAACAAGGGTGTCACGTCTTATAAATTAAGGAGGAATATTCTCAGTGAGGACGACGATGGGTGGTCGTCATCATGTCACGATTCTCATTAAGTTATACTTTTAATTTTTAATTAACTATAAATTATAATCCAAGAACAAAGACACGTCGACAACAACGAGAATACCTGAGGTCGTGTTGTGAGATCGTGTTGTAATTGGAAGTACCCAGTAATTACACGTATAACGTCCACATCTTTTTTTTTTTAAAAAAAATTAATATTGGAGTATCATATTAAAATAGAAACTTGGGATAAAAGAAAACAAATCATGAATATTAATGATTTTCCAAAAAAGCCGGTGGACGAGGGGCTGCCTTTTTTAATCTCGTTGAAGAGTAGTAATCAAACTACAGTTTTATTTTTTTAATTAATGACACGAAAGTCCGACTTTCTGGTTTTCAACTGTTCATCCCATGTTTTCATTTGTTGGGTATACCATAAATACATGCCATACGTGCTGCTTCAGGTGATTTCCTAACATTTCAGCAAAACTGATCCATCCATACAGGGAATATATATAATACACTATAAAATATAAATTATAATGGGAGTTTTTTAAGAAAAATATATTTAAATTTCCTCACATTCAAATTCTATACAAAAATTTGTCTTCAGCAGTCAAATTCTTTATCTTTATATCAAAAATAAATTGATTATTCCACATAATATATAAATGCCCACAGATGTGTGTGTGTGTGTGTTAAGACTTAAGAGTACCAGATAAGTGTATTTTAGTGAAATTTAGCAAAATTAATTATTATAATAATTCACCAAACAATATCATTGAACACGATAAATGTTTAGATAAATTCAAATAAAGCAAATGATGAGCAATGATATGTTCATTTTAAAAAAAGATGTTATTTTTTTATTTATTTCCGGGACTGATGTGTTATTATCATCATCTCGCCATAAATATGTTGAACCTGAGACGCCTTTGGTGGGAAGCTCGTGTTTTTTCCTTTGTTTTTGTCCGCGGCATCATGATTGTAAATAATAGAAAAATAATTATAAAATCTCAAATCAAACTTATACCAAAAATTGATAAAATAATAATAAGATTCGATCAGCAATTCATAATTCATTTTATAGAAAATATAACTGATTTGAAATTTTGCAATTCCAAATTTTTGTTTGCCTGTCCTTCTCCCTTTTTCTTACTCACGCTGCCATGTTTATTAAAATTAGTAAATTACATTTAGTAGTAATATTTCCAAGTCATAAAATAAAAATAAAAACTCCCGTAAAAAGGCACAGGATCAGAGTTGGTATAAAATTGCCAACTTTAGAAGGTGCAGGGCGGGAGTTAGCCAGTTAGGGGAGTAGGTTCGGGTTTGAGGCATGGGAAAGAGAAAACCAACTTAGTGGGAGTATAAAGCGGATGATACAGAGAGAGAAAGAGAGCGAGAGAGTTCTCTGTGTGGGAGCACCTGCTCATGCTTTGCTAGAGATTAGAGATAGAGAAAAGCAAAAGGTAATGGGGTATGTGAGTGTTTGAATTTGGTAACAAAGAAAAAGAAACCTCTAAAACACTCAACGTCAACGTCAATACAATACGTTCCTCCCATTTTTATTCTCTCTCCGTCTCTCTTCTTTATTTCTCTCTGTGAAATCAAGCTCTCCGTCTCTTCAAGCGGCTCCAGATATTAATTAATTTATGCTTATTCCATGAATGATGCTGCACACTGTTGACAAGTTGAATTGTTGAGTTTGGTTTTTTGGCGGGGATTGCAAGGTCAGCTCGCTGTTTGATTAGTGCCTAGTGAGGAAACGATGGCTGCAGAGGCAACATTGTCGTTTTCGGTGGCATCGATGGTGGAGGACGTGCTTCAGCAGCACGGCACTCGGCACAAAGATCTTGATTTAGAATCTAGGAAAGCAGAGGAAGCTGGTAATTGCCTCCCCTTTTCATTTTTCCCGGTTTTTACGAAACTCGGTTTCTTTCAGAATTGCGCAATAATAGTAATTATCTGGCGCCAAGTTTGTCAGTTGTATATGGTCCTCAGCATCTATAATTTCTGTATAAACCTTTTCTTGTGATGGCACATTTTGAGAGAAAGAAAGCTTAGAGAAGCTTACTATTCCGGCTCCAATAAGTCTAGCCCTTTGATCTGCTATCATCTTTTTTACATAATATTTTTTATTCCACTGAATGTCAATGATGCATACTAATTTCTTTTAAATGCAATCTACGCGTTATTAGGATCACTTATAATAAGTTTTAAAATGCAGCATCAAGAAGATACGAAGCAGCAGGGTGGCTGAGAAAAATGGTTGGAGTTGTTGCGGCTAAAGATTTACCAGCTGAGCCCTCTGAGGAAGAGTTTAGACTTGGTTTGAGAAGTGGGATTATCCTCTGCAATGTTATTAATAAGGTTCAACCTGGAGCTGTGCCTAAGGTGAGCTACATCTTAATCTACTTTGCTCTATTTTTATATGCTAACTACAATTTATCTACTAATTACACTTCTTTGTAGGTTGTGGAAAGTCCTGTTGATTGTGCGATGATCCCAGATGGAGCACCATTGTCAGCATTTCAATATTTTGAAAACGTCAGGAACTTCCTTGTGGCTATCCAAGAAATCGGGCTTCCAACCTTTGAGGCATCTGATCTAGAACAAGTATGTAAAGGACCAGAATCTTGTTATTTCATACTTTCTGTGAAAGGATTTCAACCGCAGGGAACTTGATCGCAACTAACACTGGATATTTCATTAGCATATCTGCGTTCCGGTTGTTTTGAAATTCGCAGTTTTGGTTTTCTGCTCATTAATTTATTATATTTTAGGGGGGCAAATCAGCTCGGATTGTGAACTCCGTTTTGGGCCTCAAATCCTATAGTGAATGGAAACAGACAGGGGCAGATGGATCATGGAAGTTTGGTGGAACTGTTAAGGCCACAACTCCTGGAAAATCTTTTGTGAGAAAAATTTCAGACCCCTTTACTAGTTCCTTGTCAAGGAACTCATCCATCAACGAAAAATCTGTGACTGCTTCTCCCTCTGACGTTGATTCTAGTAAAATGGTAGGTAAGCTTTAGTTTTTTGTCATTATTTATATCTGCTCGTTTTCTCTAGTATAACATCACCATTAGATAGAAAGTTTGACTGCTCATACTTTTGCAGTCTGGCTCTCATTCTTTGAGTTCTCTCGTTCATGCAATGCTGTCTGATAAGAAACCTGACGAAGTCCCAATGGTAAGGAGATTTGCACTTTCCTGTGTCCATGACAGAACTTAATCAGAAACTTTTAATCAGTTAGACATGATGGAATTCAATTATGCTACATTATCTGGGAGTCTACCGTCTAGTATCAATATAAAGTGTTTCTCAATTGTTGTGGTTTACCTACTCATTTCTGCCGTTTGAAAGAATGTTAAAACGTGCATTCTAAATACATATCGGTTAGCAGAGCCCGTTACTATCACCAATAAGACTACGAGTGCCTTTGAGACTGTCTGTTAAGCTTTATTGTTCTTCTGCATGGAACAGTTGGTCGAATCTGTTTTAAACAAAGTTGTAGAGGAGTTTGAGCATCGGATTGCACGCCAAGGCGAACAGGTACAATATTCTTCACCTTTTAGTATTGTTGCTTGTTCTTATGTTGATGTTTATGACGAGCTTTTCTTATTTATTTGTTCATCATGCAACTCAGACTAAAACAACGTCAAGAGATATTGTTTCTCAAGGCAACCGACCTGCATCAAAGTTTGCGGTGGGAGATAAAAAGGTGACAAAAACATTATTTCACATATTTCATGAATTCTATGACTATGATGACATTGACAAAATATGTTTTAATTCTTAGACTTGTTCTTTCGCAATTGATCAGGTAGAGAACAAGATTCCGATGGTAACAAGCAAAAAGGATATAATTCCTAGAAACTGTGTTGCTGAAGAAGAATTGCAAAACCAACTTCTGAAACAGAAAATGCTCTTTGATCAGCAGCAAAGGCATATTCAAGTAGGGAGCAGCTGAGATAATATTTTTTTCAATTAGCTTTGCCTTTTGTTTGTCTGGTTGTTAATATTTTGTTTTAATCTTTATACTTACTTTTAAAGGAATTAAAGCAAACTCTTCACACCACAAAAGCTGGAATGCATTTCATGGAAAGGAAATTTCACGAGGAGTTTTCAAATCTAGGTAAAGATTTGATATGGAAATATTTTAGTTTCTCACCATGGGATTGTTAGATGAGTCATCTTATTTGATCCTGTACTTTTCCTTTACAGGGATGCATATTCATGGGTTGGCTCATGCTGCTTCTGGATATCATAGAGTTCTTGAAGAAAATCGTAAACTATATAATCAAGTCCAGGATCTTAAGGGTATTAAGATTTTGCTAATGGTCTTAAGATTAATTCCCATTTCTGATTTTCCAAGGATTTTGATCCCAAAATAGATTAACGATAATTATTCACTTAACCAGGAAGTATTAGAGTGTATTGTCGAGTAAGACCCTTCCTACCTGGACAATCAAGCTATACAAGCACAGTGGAAACTATGGAAGAGGGAACGATCACAATCAATATTCCATCAAAGAATGGAAAAGGGCGCAAAGCATTCAACTTCAACAAAATCTTTGGGCCATCCGCAACCCAGGGTTAGATTGGTTTGTAATTTAAATTTACCTCCAGGATTCTTACATCTCAATGATTGAAATCGTATCTCATTGTGTTGCAGCGGAGGTCTTCTCTGATATGCAGCCACTCGTTAGATCTGTCCTTGATGGTTATAATGTTTGCATATTCGCATATGGCCAAACAGGATCCGGAAAAACTTACACTATGGTGGGATACGATAAGTTGTCCCCAAAAGTTTGACAAATATAAAAAATTATCGCTGATTTATGTTGTTGACATGCAGACTGGGCCGAAAGAGATAACAGAGAAAAGTCGAGGTGTAAATTACAGGGCTCTAAGCGATTTGTTTCATATAGCAGATCAACGAAAGGACACTTTTCGCTTTGACGTGGCTGTTCAAATGATTGAGATTTATAATGAGCAAGTCAGGGACCTTCTTGTTACTGATGGAACAAACAAAAGATATCCTTTTACTTACCACTTGATTTTCTTACGTAAAAGGGTTATACCACTAGGTATAGCATAAAATCCTATTGATATGGCTGTAGAAGATTAAAACCTCAGAGGTTAGATAATATAGACGACATTGATGGATACTTTATCCTTTCTATTTTTATTATTACCGTCACGTTCCTTTTCCATATCGTTTAAGCTTAAAATGAAATAGTTTTGAGCGGTGATGTTTGGCCTTAATCATTGATACATTAGAAATTCGAAGTAGTTCTCAGAAGGGGTTGAGTGTACCAGATGCAAGCCTTGTCCCTGTATCATCAACTATTGATGTTATTGATCTAATGAACCTGGGGCACAGGAATCGTGCAGTTGGAGCAACGGCCCTTAATGACCGTAGCAGCCGCTCTCATAGGTATATCCTGTACATTTTCCTAGCATCACTGTTTCTTGTTTGTGTAGTGGCGTACTTTGAAACATATATTTATTTTTGTCTGCAAATGTTCAATTTGGCAGTTGCTTGACCGTTCATGTTCAAGGAAGAGACTTGACTTCAGGTACCATCCTTCGTGGATGCATGCATCTGGTTGACTTGGCAGGGAGTGAGAGGGTAGACAAATCTGAGGCCACGGGAGATAGACTCAAAGAGGCACAGCATATTAATAAATCTCTCTCAGCTTTGGGTGATGTCATCGCATCACTCGCTCAGAAAAATCCACATGTCCCATACAGAAACAGCAAACTCACTCAGTTACTCCAAGATTCACTTGGTAAGGTTTATGAAATTCACTTGTCATGATTAAAAAAGAAAACAAAAAAGAAAGAAATTCATTTGCTTACTGGTTAGATTTAACCATATTGCTATATTCTTTTATCTCCGCTCTAAAAAGAAAAGGTCTTTCTGACTTCTAAATATGACGGTTGGGTTCATTTCAGGAGGACAAGCCAAAACACTAATGTTTGTTCACATAAGTCCAGAGTCTGATGCCATTGGAGAAACGATTAGCACCCTAAAATTTGCAGAAAGAGTTGCTACAGTAGAACTTGGTACTGCTCGGGTAAACAAAGATAGTGCAGATGTAAAAGAACTAAAAGAACAGGTTGTGATATCGTTTACGGTTAACAATCGTAGAAAAATGCCTCTTTTCAGTTATATTGTGGGTAACTTATGAATTGCTATGCAGATTGCTGTCCTTAAGGTGGCATTGGCAAGAAAGGAAGGGGAATCAGAGCTGGTTGCACATTCATTTTCTGGCAGCAATGAAAAGTACAGGACAAAGTCTGGTGATCTATCACCTTATACTATAAACCAGCGGGGTGCAGATATAATGGGTGATGTAGGCAGCATGGGGGTATGTATAATTCTTTTCCTAACTATGTTTTCGTAATGACAAAGAAATCTAATGCTCTTCAGTCGTGCATAAAGATGAGGAAGTCATTTATCGTTTCAATTTTCAAGAACCAACAAAGCAAGTTACTACTTAGCATTAGCTGTTGGAATATTTGAGGAGAAGAATGTGTTTGGTTATTAATGTTTGTTAATCCTGCAGCTTCACAGTAAAACCAGGAGGCAAAAAACACAGAGCCTTGATTTTGACGAGTTATCCGCAAATTCACCACCGTGGCCCCCTGTGAAGAGTCCTGGTCAAAACTATGGGGAAGATGATAGAGAAATTGGACAGGGAGAGTGGGTAGATAAGGTGATGGTAAACAAGCAAGATGGAAGCAGAATTGAGAGCCCCTTGGGGGGTTGGGAGACAGATAATGGACAGTTGTCTGAGGTGTTTTATCAGAAATATCTCCAAGATTCTTCAAAAGTATACACAGATCGGTCTTTTAATATGCTCATGGGAGGCAATCAGTTCAACCTTGCTGGTTCAGATGACTTGGATGATCTTGACGCTGTAACCAGTGATTCCTCTGAACCTGACTTACTTTGGCAATATAATCACTCCAAACTCACCGCCGTGGCCAATGGAATTGGCTCACAGACTAAGAGGTCTATATCCAAGCTACCAAAAAGCCCCGACTTGAGGTAATAATTTAAGCATCGTGCACTTTTAGCAGCATGCCAACACCTTAAATTCACTCGTAGTTTTTACTTTTTATGCTTTATAAAAATAATAAGAATAATTTTCTTGGGTGTTATTCCATCTTACAGCAAGAATGTGAATTCTTCCCTAATTCCCTCGCCTTCTCGGAAACAGCCAATTGGAGTCTTGAATCGAACTGGAAGGCATCCAGCTCCTGTTGACATGAAACGGAAAACTGGAAATAGAAAGTGAATATATACCGTATCAGACGGTGGGTCATCTTTCTTTCTTTCTTTTCCGTTCTTTCTGATTTTTGTGATATAGATTTTTTTAGATGGAAAATGAGAGGTTTTGCCCTATAATATTTAATTTGTTTTGGTCTGTAATTTGTAATATACGCACGTAATGCAGCAATGGTGCCCGCTGTTTGAACATTGACATTCTTTTATTTATTTTGTAGCTACCAGGGGATGTAAAGTTTTCTGACAATTGCACTTGCAAGAGTTTGTTTCTTTTTTTTGGAGCCACGCGTGTGGTAGAGTTTGATGCGCGCCTTTTTGGCCCAGAAACAATGATTAAAAGATTAAGTCGTGATTCTGGGCAAAAAAATATATACCTAGTTGACTTTAGTCATTTCAGCAGTCTACATCACGCATTATCTAACATTATACCTCAAATTTAAAAAAAGAAAGAAAGATGAAACGAGGTGTTTGCATGCTCATGCGGATTAAAAATATTTTATTTGTAATTGGAAAAAAATATTTTGATTGCGAAAATATCTAAATGATATAATTTCAAAGTATTTGTTACAATATTATTCATTTAGCTAAATTTACATGCTCATGCGGATTAAAAAAATCGATCAGTGGGGACGAAAAAGCATATCTCATGAATATTGATAGTTATTGAATATATAATAGGGTTAAGGTGCAAAAATAGACATATACTTTTGTCAAAAGAGCGCCCAGTAACAAATACTTTTTTTAGGTGCAAAAGTAACTACGACGTTACAAAAGTAATATTTATGAGATAATAAAATATGGGAAAACCTATACCAAAAATTGGTTCACGTAGAAATGGACGTATTGGTTCACGTAAGAATGCGCGTAAAATACCAAAGGTAGTTATTCATATTCAAGCTAGTTTTAACAATACCATTGTGACTATTACAGATGTACGGGTCAGGTGATTTCTTGGTCCTCCGCCGGTACTTGTGGATTCAAGGGTCCAAGAAGGGGGACACCTTTTGACGCTCAAACCGCAGGTTAAATAAATTAAATTTGATTGGGGTTTAAAAAAATAAACATGACAGATATTTATTAATGAAAAATTCAAATTTATTAAACAAGCCAATTTGACTAAATCAATCAATTTTATCTAAAATATCTAACTAATTAGATTGGTTATTTTCTTGATGCTATTTTTTTAATTACAAGGTCACAGTAAAAAGTGTGCAAATATCAAAACTAATTCAAGTGAGCAACTAAAAATCTGGGAAAATCGCAGAATGGTCCTAAGGAACAGAAAAAATATATTAAAAAAAATTAGTATATGATTCACTATCTAAAATCATTTGTCTGTACTTATTATCAATTTGACATATAAATTTGTCAACAGTAAGTCAATAAAACTGACTTGTCAATATGACACATACATTTGTCAATGATAATACTCACTTATCAACAAATGAATTTATCAATGGTAACACAATGACTTATCCATAGAGACAAACAAATAATTACACAATTCAAATTTATATAACTAGGTAGAGCATACTGCCATTTTTTGATGGTCTTAGGATGCTTGATGGATGAGCTAGTCAGCACAGTTGTTGGTCCCCCTGAAAAATCGTCAAAGGTGACAGTCCAGCTTCTTTTAGTTTTATCTTGAGTTTTCAGCAGCAATATTAGTTAATACTCCGTACTAGATTATTTGTGATTGATGTTAGAGCCAACAACTGTTGTCGCCGTCATGCCTAGCTCTTTACTCCTCTGGTCTAGTTGTATTAGTTACTTGTAACAAAATATGTTGGTAATTTTTTATTTTTTTTTCATTGAGCCAAAATTATCCAAGTTTGGAGTGGGGATCACCTATTGACTTAGAACCTGTAGCCCTATCAATACATAATTCACTTCAAGTTTTAGCAACAAACACATTGTCCATAGCACAAAGTGTGTGTTTGTGTGTTTGATTTCACATTGGTTGCATGTGATACATGGTTTTAGGTATATCATACATAAAGGTGAAGATGAGGTTGTCCATGAATATAATTATTGGCAATCGGGCACCATTCTGGACAGGACCAATCCCCAAGACTCAGGAAACTTGATTGAATTGTACTTGAAGAGAAAAAACCTCTTTAAATCAAGAATTTTCTTTTATTGGAAAATTGTGTTGAAGAAGCGGAAAATATAAAATCTGTGTCTCATTTACAGTTTGAATGAAACGAATCACATTGAACCTCATAAGCTGGAGACGTACGTTGATGGAAACGCAGAGGGAAAGCAAGAGGAGGAGGAGGAGGAGAAAGAGCTCTGGAGATCAGAACAAGGCTCGGGAAGTACCTCTCGAGAGAAACCTTCCACATTGGAACAGAACCATGAAGGAGATGACGACTCGGAACTGATTGAAAAGGTGAGATTTGAAAGACATATCGACGCGAACGGCGAATCAACCAATCCCGAGAAATTCCCAGCAATAGTAACATTCGAGCCAACAACATCATTGAAAGTGATGTCTCCAACAAGCGGAAGCGCACTAGGATCGTAATCCTCGTCTGGATGGGAACCATAGTACGCATCGAGGCTGAGCCCCAAGTAGATGTTTTGCAAATGTGCGTCTGAGACTGAAATGTGTTTGACGTAGCCACCCCTTCCCTTTGTCGTCTTCACTTTGACGCCGACATAGGAATCGAATACGTGCAGGTGCTCGGCAATTACGGTGGATATGCCTCCAGACATCTCGCTTCCAAAAGCAAGGCCAGCACCTGATGAAGATTGTAGCCTCACACTCCTGATGTGCACACTGGAGGTAGCTTTGCCGTACGATATCCCATACTCATCCCAACCACTCTTGAGCACAATAGCATCATGACCACTGCTAATATTGCTGTTCTCTATGCAAATGTTCTCTGAAGAATCTGCAACTCCCATATGGTACTATTACTGTCACTATCATCATGATCGATGATGCAGAAATGTGTGGGCTCAAGAAAAAGCAATACCTGGAACTATACCACTGGTGTAAGGGGAATCAATTGGTGCACGAGCTGTGATGTTGTGAATCCGAACGTTGCTGCATTGGGTTGAGAAGGGAATGTTAAAAAAGGAACTTGATTAATGAGACGGGGAAGGGAAGAAGGAAGCATTTTTAGAACATGTACCTGCAATACACTGGATGGATGTCCCAGGCTGGAGGATTTAAGAATGTTAAGTTTGAGATTATGATATCATCGGAAGCAATGAATTCCACGAGATGTGGTCGGCTGTAATTCAAGGAATGAGAATTGAACATGTCCCACCAGACAGCACCCTGGCCATCAATGGTTCCATTATCACCTGACACATTCATTGCTCATGACAAGTTAAGCCAGGCAACAACAGTACTGTGAATGAACCAGAGAAAGGAAAGGACATAGTGGACTTTACCTGTAATAACCACGTCACTTAAGTTCTGTCCATAAATTAAGCTGCGATATCTCTTTCCCTGACCTCCACCATAAGAAGGGAGAGGATCCACCACCCTCCAGTGCTCAACATCCTGAAACGACATCACCAAAATTGCTCACTGGATCCACTACATCATATGACACAACATATACAATTAATTCTGTATTTTTAATTGGAGATTAGAACCTGGGATCCAACAATGGTGGCACCACTGGCAAGGAAGAGAGTGAGGTGGCTGGTGAGGTTGAAGCTTTCGGTGAGCCATGTGCCTGAGGGAACATATAACTGAGCACCACCCTTATCGGCAAAGGACTTGAGATAGAATATTGCGTTTTGGAAGGCAACTGTGTTGAGTGTTTTCCCATCTCCTACTGCCCCAAACTCTGAAATTGACACACTGTGAGGCCTCGCTTCCAATACTCTGTGTTCGCATGGCCCACCATTGGTATCATCCCCATTAACCTCCAGAGCAAACCTTAGGACCAGAAGCAGCACAACCACCTGTAAAAAAGGACAATACTTAAAGTCCATCGCCGGCTTCATAAACAGCGTGTTGCTAATTTCAGTAGCGCATGCGATAGAGAATCATGCATTGGGTCCTTTACAAAGACATTGTTTGGACGAACGAAAATAACTTTCGGACAAGAATTGGGAGGACGAAAATGGAATTCGAACTAGGGAACCGCTGTAATGATTACATATTGGAATTACAGTTTGTGAGTGGACAAGAGCAACACACCATACAACGTTAACTACAAAGAAGATCTTTTGATCAGCTTTAACAGACAAGACAGATCTATCGAACAACCTACCTAACACAACCACCGATCTACAATGTCCTCAAATTAGCATTTTCAGAGAATTCTTCAAAATTATACACTCGGAAGGAACCGTACACACCAAAAAGAAAAACAGACATGAGGATGAATTAGAGTCCGGCGGAATAAGCCAAATGAGAGCTTTTTCTGGCTACCGGATGATCGAAATTCAAAATCATCAAACTGGACACAACCAATGAACAGAGCATGCATCGCGTTTTAACAGGGAGAGATAACGAAAACAAAAAGATTATTATTTTTTAAAAATAAATTTTTCCGGAAACCATCGTAAGATAAAACAACGTACTTACTAGAGTCTTCATGGGGGTGTTGTGGCTGCTTCAAAAGGCGAAGCCAGTGAAGCAGTGGTAAGAACAGAAGTGAAGACGAAGTGAGGAAGAGGGAGGGAGGTGGACAGAGCAGTTTCGTATATAATGCCAAGCGAGTGCTCCACAAGGAAACAAAAAGAGAGAGGTGAGGTGGTAAGAGAAAACGACAGCTAAAAAGGAAGAGCCAGCTCTGCGTTTCGCTTCCTTGTATATTTAATTTCCACGCATCGCACAATGGCCCAGGCAAGGACAAGGCGCATTATAAAAATTATTACTATAATTCATGCAACTTTAATTACTATTAATCCACTGATTTACCACGAAATCCTCAATTCAATCTCTCGTTTTGCCGACACCAAATTTCAACTATTTTTTGGAGTGTTTTCACATACACTCTTGGCCGATGTGACTTGTCCAATTAATTAATATTTCTCACTTTCTTGATTTCGATAATACAAGGATAACCTTAACTAACGCTTTTTTGTTTAAATAAAAAAAAAAAAAGGTTAACTCGCACTTAAAAATATAAGGAAAATTCTTTTCAGGTCCTAAGGGATTAAAAAAATGTTAAAAAAGTCATAAAGAATTGTTAATCTTACAAATAAAATTATTAATCCTATCGAAGAAGTTGTTAGCGGGACTTTTCTGACATCTAAATTTTCATGAAACTTTTTTAACATTTTTTTAATATTTTGGAATTGAAATTTTATTTTTCCCAAAATATAAATTCGTGTCAGACAGAGATTGAGTCTAACTTTCACAAATCATGTAATCTATAGCATCACATCAAACAAAACAAATATTGGGTTTGAAAGTTGTCGCGTGAGGATAACTCTCTCTTACTTGTTTTTCCTCTAACTTTGAAATGCTAATCATGCAATTTATTGTTTTAATCCTGAATTAGGAAAGAAAATCATCTTGTATCCTGTAAAAGTATAACGGCCAAAAAGTAATCACTGGTCCAGAAATATAACATTTCTAATTTATCTTATTCTTTTTGCCTCATCCTTTTATTTATTCATTCCAATCAGAGATTTGTTCCCATTCAGTGCTTTATGGAAAATCACCACAATCTCATTAATTTATTGGATTAGATTTAATATTTATTATAATATAATTGTGATTCATTACACTTCAAATATTAATTTGGTAAAAAATCAATGTCAATCATCTTGGACAACAGAAACTGAATCGGAAAATTTTCGAGATGATTATTAATAAATTAACTTCCAAAAAACATAAAACAGAGGGAGCGATATTTCCAATAATATTTTGGTAAAATATCAATCTCAATCACATTATACGGAAGACGTTGAAAAGGGAATAGTTGACGACAATTGATAATGAATGGGCTTCCATGCAATTGATATTTCCAAGTATGATTTTCATCTTATATTTCTAACACGGTTAATATTGCTAATAGAAAATATTGACTCATCAAACTTTAAAGGATAGTTGTGCAGTTGACAAAACATATTTTAATTTTAATTTTTAATATAATAAATTTAGATTATTAAACTAAAATAAACCAATAAATCCTACAAATCAAATTGATGTTTCGATATTTACATCATTAAATTATTATATTTAGATTTTTAAACTATTTTTTTTTAAAATACAATTGAGGTTTTGATATTGATAGCTTCATTAGATTTTTAGATATTTTTCAATTTATACATATTTTAAATTTAAGATTGATAGTATTTAAATACGCAGTTATCACTTAAGTTTACACCGTCATCACTTTTGAATTTGTTGTGTCAGCGTTTTCTGTTAACAACATTAATAATGTTAGAATTATAGGATTGAAAGTATATGTTAGCATATGTGTATTAAAACTGTATTGTATTGGTGATTAGCTAGTCAGTTTAGTTAGTTATTAATATTGTTAGTTAGTTAGTGGTAGTGTTTGTAATAGGGATTAACTTTGTATAAATAGTGTAAGTCATTGTCCAGACAAAGTGGTGATACAGTGATGTAAAAACTTCTTTCTTCAATAAATGAGAAGTAGTTTTTCTCTCTGCCTTGTTGTGATTTCCAGGTGATAGAACATCTGATTAAATTGTTTAACATGGTATCACAGCCACTCAGGTTTTCCATGGATCAATCTGCTTCTTTGTGATTCACGGCCCATCTATCAAGAATTGGGCCAAGACATCCGAAGCCCCGATCTTTTCAGTGGAGCTCCTGCCCAATTCTTCACTCCAGAAAGGTGCTCTTTCAAGATTTAGCAAGATCCGTGGAGCCCCATTCTTTTGACCCAAGACAGACCCAGGCGATACGAGTACAGAAGGATTCCCTAATCTTGAATCCTTGCTCTCGCGGTGTTCTCGTGTGTCCCGATCAGTTCATCCTGTTTAAGCGATCTGAGCACAACTAAGGGAGATTCTCGATTTGACCCCTAGCTCTCGCGACAGCCCATCGCCATTCAAGAAATCTCTAGGATTCACCGGCATTCATCATTGTTTCCGCTGATTCATAGTCTTCCCACCGTGATTTCCACCCATTCCGCTGCAATTCGTCGTTTGGCTAAAGACTTTGTTTGGA
Source organism: Acacia pycnantha (assembly GCA_025563575.1). Taxonomy (NCBI): domain Eukaryota; kingdom Viridiplantae; phylum Streptophyta; class Magnoliopsida; order Fabales; family Fabaceae; genus Acacia; species Acacia pycnantha. The sequence goes on from JAMWYP010000218.1 coordinate 97,034, forward strand.
TAACGATTCTGGTCCAGATTCTGGTAAAAACCCTGTTCATCGTTTTGCAATTCCGTTTGGATAAAGACTCTGTTTGGATAACGATTCTGGTAAAGACCCTGTTCATCGTTTTGTGCTGATTATCATGGCTGATAAAGACTCTGGAAAATCTCCTTCTCGGACAGAGCGTAATAGTTCATCAAATGGTACAGGTTCTGTTCCATTCTCACATCCATTGTATTTGCATCCGTCCGATACTCAATGTCTCTCGATCATTCAACACACTCTTACTGGCACTGAAAATTACACGGTCTGGAGTCGTGCCATGCGTATTGCTCTTTTGGGCAAACACAAACTGACCTTGGTTGATGGTACTTGTCGGAAAGAGGATTATGAACCTGCACTCCATGGTCAGTGGGAGAGGTGTAATGCAGTGGTGCTCTCCTGGCTTCTCAATTCAATCTCTAAAGAGCTGGCTAATGGTGTGATCTTCTACCAAAATGCACACCACGTTTGGACTGACCTGCAGGAAAGATTTGACAAAAGGAATGGGGCCAGGATTTTCTCTCTACACCGTGAAATCACCTCCCATCATCAGGGTTCAACTTCTGTTTCCATTTATTTCTCCAAGCTGAAGGAATTATGGGAAGAACAATCTGCCCTGATTACTTTACCATCCTGCACATGTCATACATCTAAAGCCTATTCTGACCTGATGCAAGAACAAAAGCTTATCCAATTCTTAATGGGGCTTAATGAGTCCTATCACCAAGCCAGAGGTCACATCCTACTTATGAATCCCCTTCCGTCTGTTAATGAGGCCTACTCAATGATCATCCAGGATGAGGCTCAAAAGTCAATTTCTGTTTCTGACCGCATTCATCCAACAGAAGCTATAGCCATGGCCACCAAGGCTCGTGGTCGTCGGCAAGGAAGGGGACGTGCAGATCCATCTGTGGAATGCACTCACTGTTTGAAGAAGGGTTACCTGCGTGAACAATGTTACCAATTAGTGGGTTATCCACCTGGATTCACCAGATTCAAAGGCACAAAATCCAAACAGCAAAAGGAATCTGGACAAGTGGGAATAGAGTCTACTAGTGACCCAGACCTCCATGTAAACACTACAAGCACAGTGGCGCCCTCCTTCTCTCAAGAACAATATGAGCGTCTTCTTCTGCTTTTGCAAAAGGATGCTGAATCAGCAGTGCATGCATTGACTGGTACAGGTTTGTCTATATCCTCCTCTATAAATTCAACTTATTCATGTTGGATTCTAGACTCAGGAGCCACTACTCACATGATAGGGGATATTTCACTGTTAGAAAAATGTTTTACCTATAATGGACCTATTAAGTCAATTAAAATACCAGATGGACAAAGAGTACCAGTCACACACATAGGTTCAGTCAAAATAGCTCCTCATATCACATTGAATGGTGTCCTGTATGCTCCACGATTAAAGTTCAATCTTATAGCCATTTCTAAGGTTACCAAAGAACTAGAATGTATGGCTTGCTTTTATCCTAATTTTTGTGTACTACAGGACCTTCTGGATGGAAGGACGAGGCTGACTGGTAGGCTGGTAGATGGCTTGTATGTTGTTAAGATTCGAAGGACCCCACATGTAATAAATGTTGCGCGCACACACACGAAACAAAAACGTGATAATGTTAATAGTGCTCTGAAATCTGCTGATATATGTCTATGGCATAGAAGATTAGGTCATGCTCCCTTTTCTGTAATGAAACGGTTGAACTTTGCAATTAATGACGTGTTCAGTCTAAACAGACCAAGTTTCCATTCTCGTCTTCCTGTATCAAAACCAATAAATGTTTTGAACTCATACATATAGATATATGGGGACCATATAGGACACCCACTCATCAAGGATTTCGATATTTCCTCACGATAGTCGATGACTATTCAAGGGCCACATGGATATTTTTGATGAGACATAAATCTGATTCATTTGCTTACATTCGTAATTTTATTGTATATACCATGACTCAATTTAATATGAATGTTAAGAGAATAAGGAGCGATAATGGAAGTGAGTTTCTAAGTCATTCATTTAAAATGCTTGTTCAAGAAAAGGGTATAGTTCATGAGACCACATGCCCTTACACTCCTCAGCAAAATGGAGTTGTAGAGCGTAAACATAGGACTATTATGCAGGTAACACGCAGTTTGATGCTGCAATCAAACATCCCGGTTCAATATTGGGGTGAATGTGTAAAAGCTGCCACATATTTGGTTAATAGGTTGCCCTCTAAGATTCTTCAATTCCAAACACCGTTTGAGAGGATATATGGGCAGCAGCCAGATCTCAACCACATAAAGGTATTTGGGTCCCTTGCTTATGCCACGGACCTCAAAGTTGTTGATAAACTACAGCCCCGTGCTATTCCTTGTGTATTCCTAGGTTACCCCGATAATCAGAAAGGATATTTGTTATTGAATCTGAAAACTGACATGTTGTTTGTAAGTCGTCATGTTAGTTTTGCAGAACTTGTGTTTCCTTTCAGCGATGCGTGCCCACAACAGCAAAAGGAAGTGCATCCGACCTTGAAGGAGATGTTTTGGTTTGATCTTGAACCCTCCTTGGTACAAACTGATTTTATAAAAGATAAGTATGATGATGTTTCACAAATCCAGGATAATCAGCAGCCTTATCAGACTGATTCTGATAAAGCAACTGATCATCCAACACAGGCAGGACAATCACGTCCTTTAAGAGATAGGAGACCTCCAATTTGGTCTAATGACTATGTGTGCTCTCTTTTAATCTCAGAAACAGATTCAGCCCATAAAACTACATGCTCTTATCCGATGAGTCAGTTTGTTTCTTATGCATATGTTTCTGCTGACCATTTGGCCTTTTTATCTTCCATTGATGCAGTAGTTGAACCAACTACTTACAAACAGGCAAGTACCAATCCTGATTGGGTCAAGGCTATGAGAGCTGAAATGCAAGCATTGGAGGATAACCGAACATGGGAACTTGTGAAATTACCTAAAGATAAGAAGCCCATTGGTTGTAAGTGGGTATACAAGGTGAAATATAAATCTGATGGTAGTATAGATAAATATAAGGCTAGGTTAGTAGCAAAGGGGTATAGCCAACGGGAAGGTATTGATTATCATGAAACTTTCTCACCTGTTGTAAAAATGGTTACTGTTAGACTCGTGCTGAAATTGGCAGCAATGCATTCATGGAACATTTATCAAATGGATGTCTATAACGCTTTTCTGCAGGGAGACCTTCAAGAGGAGGTATACATGAGGTTGCCTCAAGGTTTCGAAGGTAAGGGGGAGCATATTGTAACATCCCAAACTTTGGGATTTGGAATTTGAGTATTTTATGGGAGAAATTAAATTGTGAAATTTGCCCTAAAATAATTATTGTAATTTAAGGCATATCTTCCCATAAATTAAGGACAAATAATTAGGGAATAATTTTTGCCATAAATATTTTTGGAGATAACATTTTAAGGCCAAAATAAATTTCATTGAGAAAGAAAATCCTTAAATAGAATTAAGGATTTAAATTTTAATGTTAGGAAGAAAAGGGAGAAAAATAAAATAGCAAGTACCACCAAGCCCAATCCACCCTAATAGCCTCAACAAGTGATACAAGCTGCAGAAACAAATTCCACAAAAACGCACTGTAGCAGAGCGTATCTCTTTTCTCCAATGCATCCCGCCAAAAACGCGTAGCAGTAGTAGACATATCGGCTTTCGGCCAACGCAACAGATTAGGAAAGAAGAGGAACACTAACGCCGTTCACGCAACAACAGACCTCCACATCTCGAGCCTCACCCAGCGTTTGACCGTTGGCTTCTCCTCCTCGGTCCAGACCTCCAACTCCCTATATAATCGTTGTTCCTTTAACTTTCACTCATTCACCTTCCTCGCTGCCTCAAACGCGTCCGAGAGAGAGAGGGAGTCCACGAAGGAGGAAAGGTCCAGACAGTGGCTTATTTTCCCTCTGCAACTAGTTTCTGAAACAGGGGAGTTGTGGGTGTTGACGGTGATCTCGTCGTGTAAGCTGAATCTGTAGGTAAGCTTCGGGTCTCCTTCCCTCTTAGTTTCTATGACTTTCTAACACTTATGACTAGGTATTAAACTTTAGAAAAATTAAGCAGTAAGTCTCTGCTTTATACATGCTGAAACAGGGACCATTGCTTGCTTGCGTTTGCATCTTCGAAACTTATTCATTTACTGCTCACCATATAAATACATATATATAGATAAATGCGTTGTGGCTCATGGAATAAAAGAGAGGGAACTTGCTGGTTTAGTTTGCTGTCAAAACGTCGCATAACTAGCTATTAATTATATGGCGTTGGATATATATCAAAAGAGAAGGGAAAGGTTTTTGGTGGTTGAACACACATATATATATACTCTGGTGTATCCTATCGTTGCTATCATTGTTATATATATATTAACGTTGCAGATGTATATATAAAGAGGAATTGCGTGTTGGATATGTTAATAAATTTAACTATATATATACGCTGCATATATTTGTATATAATGTATATAATATAAGAGAAAAGGAAATTATATATACACACACCAGAAGCTATGCATATATAGGTATATATTTTTTTTTTTATCGCTGCATATCTATTTATAAATGTGTGTGCTGTGTGTGCGTTGCTGGTTATGTAAAAAGAAAAGAAAGAAAACCTTGCTGCATACTTATGATCTTATATATAAATATGAAACCAAAGCTTTAATTTACAATCATATTGTTATATATATGCGCATAGAAGAAAGAGGAAACCAAGGTTACTATATTATGTATATATATACATATACCTCTGCTTGTGTATAGGAAAAATAGGAGGACGTTGCTGAGATATGTATACATATATGCAGTATTTTTCCTATCAGTGTGAATGTATATATATTAAGATTGTACGTTGCAAATATATATATAAATATATTTATATGAGGGAATCGAAACTAATTACTTCTACATATAAATATGATTTGAGAAAAAAAAAAAGAGAGGAAATCTGATTTTTACTGTTGAGATATGTGTGTGTGTCGATGATCTAGGGAAGGGAAGAGAGGAAATCATGCTGATGCATATTTTACATTCATATATGTAGATATTGTTATAGATAACACCAAATATATATAGATATATATAAATATGCTAAATCATATGTATTTAAAATAATAGGATACTAAAATTGTCATGGGCAAACCTGGATCGAATCTGTGGAGTGGAATCAAGCGCACGTGGGATGTAGTAAAGGAAGGGATTGAGGAAATGCCAAATGGCCTTATGCGATGGAAATGGAATAAGGATGGGGCTTTTTCAGTTAAGTCGGCTTATAATGTGCTTACTAAAGATATAGCTCATCCGGATCCGCTATGGGCTATAATCTGGAAGATTAAAGCCCCGGAACGCTGCAAAATGTTTTTATGGCTCGCCTCCCATAAAAGGATCCTTACTAACGCCTCTAGGTGTAAACGTGGGTTGACCCCTGACGATCATTGTCCGATGTGTAGCGTTGAATCCGAAGACCTGCAGCATGTACTTCGGGATTGCCCCGGTACTCTTGACATGTGGCGTCACATTGTTCCTCGGAATGCTTGGCGCACTTTCTGTTCTTCACAGTTTGACAGTTGGCTTCGTTGGAACTTACATGCTAGAGGTGGAAACAACAAACCGAGGAGTGGAGGCGTTTTTGTCGTCACCTTTGGTGGTTGTGGCGGCGAAGAAACCTTCTTTGTCTTTGAGGGAAGCGAATTTCAAATGAGCAACTTACCACAAGCGTGTTTGCTATCTTTGAGAAGTGTGAAAGAGGCTCGGGACGGGCTCTGTGGTAAAGGGTGTGCGGCAATCGGAGACCTTACGGGGAGAAGTGGCAGAGACCGCCAACTGGGTGGATGAAAGTTAATTCGGATGGAGCTTTCTCTCACTCATCTCCTGGTTTCGCTAGTGGAGGTGTCTTACGGGATGCTCTCGACGATGTTCGTATGGCGTTCATCTTCAGAGGGGAAGAGGGTGATTGTCTGACTGTGGAGCTGTGGGGATGTATCCACGGCCTCAAGATTGCATGGGATGCTGGATGTCGACAGGTTATGCTGGAGGCCGACTCTGCTGATGCTGTATCGCTAATAAGAAACCCGACCAATGAAGTTCATGAAGATAGAATGTTGGTGGAAGAATTAAAAGGGATGTTGAAGTGGGACTGGATCGTTGAGGTCAAGCTTATTAGCAGATGGGCAAACGCTGCTGCGGATTTCCTTGCAAAAGAAGGGTTATCGTCTATGCCAGGATTACAGGTCGTCTCGTCTGTTCCTACGGATTTGGCTAGGATCATTGATATGGACAATTCTTAGTTTAATGTTTGGATGCCTATTTGTATCAAAAAAAAAAAAGGATACTATATTATGAATATCCAAAGAGTAGTATATATATGATATCACTGATATCTAAAGAGTATGAATATATAAACGTACGTGATAAATTAAATCATAATATTTATATGTAGATTGATATTTATAAACTCCTATATAATAGGATCAAATCTAACTAATTCCTATATTATTTCACTCATATATAATTAACGAAGGAGGTTATTGATTAGTAATAAATAGATATTGTTATTATTATTAGTAAAAAGAGAATAAATAATAGGGAAAATTAGTAATTAATAATAAATAGAAAATGGAGTTATTAAATAATAATCAATCGAAAGGAAAAGTTATAGTTACAATGGTCCCCCTAATTTTTTTTCAGTCCCGTCATAATTTGCCAACTTCAAGCATTTCAAATTTATTATTAAAATTTGTATTTTTTTTTTATTTTATGAAATTATAAGTTATAATTTTGATTATGTAGAGTATTAAAGAGTTATTAATGGTTAGTAAATTGGTTGTGGTAGATTGATTTTTGGCATGTGTTTGAGCTCTTGGATTAGGAGCAGTGTGATAATAGTTAGCTTCGACGAGAGGTAACCACTTTCCACTTATTATGTATATCATTATGTTGTTTGTGAGTATTTTGTGAAATGATTATTAATATCTTAATAGAAATTGCCTTGTGGAACCTTATGATTTGAATTGTGAAATATATACATATATTTATTTATGAATCTTGGAAAAGTTCCTGTTGAGTTATTTATTATGATAATTATGGAATGGGTTGAATTGGGAAGAGATGAAGTAGTTTATTCCACCACGTGGTGAGGCCTCCATTGGTGCAGCTTTATATTGTCCCACCTGTTCAATGAGGGCTTACGACACCCCACTAGTTCAATGAGGGGAAAAGACCCATGGTCTGAGACATGTGCTCTGAAGATTTTGGCTGAATCTCATCACATGACCAGTGAGCTTTTGAGTAACCAGTAACATGGATGTAACTTAGCCCATGGGTCTAGTCGGAGGAAATAAGGCGGTTCGGTTGGATTAGTGGGAGGCATATTGGGAATTGTGTTAATGAACACTGTGATACATCATTTCTGATATATAATGTTTGACATGAAAATTTGTGTCGAGTATATTGGTGAATTATATTTTTAGTACTTTATTATATAAATTGTTCCACTTGACACCTCACTAGCACATGTTAGTATTCGTAATGAGTTGGATTGATGGTTACCCACATTTTTCAGGTGATAGTTCCCGTGCGGATTGTAATATCCCAGTTTTTCTAACAGTAATTGAGTGTTTTAGGATGATTTATTAAGTATTTTACGGTCTAAATGAGATTTAGAGGTATAAAATATTTTTTTTTTCTAAAATAAATAAATAAATAAATTTTTATATTTAATTAAAATTACAATATATTATTATATTATTAAATTATATCATTATATATATATAGTAAGGGAGTAGGGACGGTGGAATAATATATTATTATATTATATAATTATATTATATATATTATTATATAAAAGTAGGCAAAAGCAACGAAAGAAGGTCACGGGGAAGAAAAACAATTAGAAACAAAACAAAACATGTGGGACCCACTGACAAATATTTTCAAAACCTCCCGACAGCCTTTCACGTGAAGTTTGAAAATTTGGCACGGGGAAAATTACGTAGAATGACCCAGAGGTGTAAATCACGGTTAAGGACCCATTTTTCTCAACTATAAATACACACACAACGCACCCCTGTAAAATGCAGAAGAGGAAGAAAAGAGAAAGGAGAGAGAGGAGAGAGGAAGAAAGGAAAGAGAGAGAAAGGAAGGAAAGAGAGAAGGAGAGTAATGTGGTAATTATTTGGGGATACCGGTAGTTGCTCTTTGGTGATTATTTGAGAGTTAGCAAGTATGTAACTCGGATATTTTCCTTATACTTGTGAATTATGTATGATTATATTTTTATGCTTATACTATTTATTTTAGATGATATATATGATACAATATTTTATGGGTTGTAAGGTTTTAAGATTCTGCTATGGAAATTTTAGATTGTATTTGTACATGGCACTAAATGCACGTATTATACATACCAATTTACTATTCACTATTTACTATTTACTGTTTACTGTTTACTATTTACTGTTTACTATTTACTACTTACTATTTACTGTTTACTATTTACGAATGGTAAATTACTATTCACGAATACATACAGTGATACTATTTATTGATCATGAATTTCAAGGGTTTTATTTGATATTAAGGGAAGCGTAATGCATTATTTTTGAATGAGTGCATTTATCATGGCGGTTGTATTTGTGATGGGATGAAGTTTGGAGGAATCTGATATGTTATGATTTTATGCCACCACTCGGTACACAGTGGATTGGTACTTTTCAGGGCCCCTTCTTTCATGTTTTCCTCTGGCCGAAATTACATTAGAGTTGTGGGACATGTGACACCTCCTTTATTCTGATAAGGAGGGGAGCCATAGTCCATACTTAAGCTCTATACTTTTGGCCGTGTAAAATCTTTTTTTAGGAGAACTTTTGGAATATATATATACATTTATGTACATAAATCAATGTATTTTATTATCTCTTGTTTTTAGTCATATATGATTTGCTTGTGTATTTTAGAATATTCAATAGTTACCGAGATGTGGAAATCTCATCCCATATTAACATTTTTCGGTGGATATCCTAGTAGGGAGCAAGGGAATGCACCTATGGAGTGAGCTTTGAAGGCTCTTGTACTCCTGTAGTTTATGTTATTTTGTTTTTATTTGCCATGACCCTAAGACTTCCGCTTTGTATTAAACTCTGAAATATTTCGGAAATCTATTTTGGCTTTGTATTATGAACTCTATTTGAAACGGTTATGTTTTTTAAATGATTTGGTTGATGATTATCCTTGTGGGAGATATTCCAAATATTTTAGGCCAAGTTTTCGGGTGTTGGATTTGAGGTGTTACACGGATCCATTTGGGAAAACCTCGGAAGCTTAGACTACTTCTGCTAAAAATAGGGCTTCTGTATTTTTGGTTTATGTTGGATGATTGTATATTGCCACGTTAGGGCTCATTCTGCATACTCTGGTTTATTTCATATATTTTAGTAATTGATGAAGCATTACATAGTGGTCAATCAACCCTTATTGAGTCATTATGTTAAGTAAAATGGAAAGACGTTACACATATGGTTTGTAGACTTAAGAAGTCTCTTTATGGGCTTAAACAGGCTTCCCGCCAATGGAACCAGAAATTGTCTCAAGCCCTTGTAAAGGGTGGTTTTGTTCAAAGTAAAAGTGATTACTCATTATTCACTATGGATTGGGATGACCGTGTTATGTAGATGATTTGTTGATAACTGGGAGTTCTGAGGATGGAATTAGTTATGCTAAGAACTTGTTGCATGATAATTTCAAAATTAAGGATTTAGGACACATGAAATATTTCTTGGGTATAGAAATAGCTAAGTCTGACACTGGTGTGGTCTTGTCTCAACGTAAATTTGTGTTGGATTTATTATCTGAAATAGGAATGAGTGGGTGTAAACCATTGACTATTCCAATGGCACAAAATCTGAAATTAATGCCTTTTCAGAGTGTAAAGGATAATGTTCAATATTTGTGTCCAGATCCTGAGAGATATCGTCGGTTGGTAGGTAAATTGATTTACTTAACCATGACTAGACCTGACCTTTGTTTCTGTGTGCAGACATTGAGCCAGTTTATGCAACAACCAACTAAGGCGCACATGGCAGCGGCTCGCAATGTTCTTATAGAGGTGGACTGTCACTTTGTTCGCGATACATGGCGAGAGAAAGTGATAGATCTTGAGCACGTCCAGTCTCATGAACAAGAGGCTGATTTGTTGACAAAGACAGTCTCCGGAGATGTTCAACGCATGTTATTGAGCAAGTTAGGGACTGTTGACATATTTGCGCCCCAAACTTGAGGGGGAGTGTTAGCATATGTGTATTAAAACTGTACTGTATTGGTGATTAGCTAGTCAGTTTAGTTAGTTATTAATACTGTTAGTTAGTTAGTTAGTAGTGTTTGTAATAGGGATTACTTTTGTATAAATAGTGTAAGTCATTGTCCAGACAAGGTGGTGATACAGTGATGTAAAACTTCTTTCTTCCATAAATGAGAAGTAGTTTTTCTCTCTGCCCTGTTGTGATTTCCAGGTGATAGAACATCTGATTAAATTGTTTAACAATATACTTTTTAAAGTTAAGAGATTAAAAATATACCTTACATAAACTTAAAAGACTAAAAGTATACTTTACCCTTATTTTATTTATAATTTATGTTAACAATTCTTTATTCTTTTTGTCCTCATAGTAGAAAATACGGGTTCAGACTTCAGCCCCACGAAATAAAATTGCAATTAAAGGGGGGGAACTGCAATAGATGACATGTATAAAATAAGAAGCAATTATAGCAGGGGAACCAAACATCTCAATGAATTTTCTATTCCATTCCATTCCTAATTATAATTATAAATTTATAATTATGGTGGGGCAAAAAATAATATTTAGGAAACGAAATTCAACCAGAAACATACAAGTGTCGTTGTATATATCGTTATATAAAATTCAAGACTTTCAAAAATTTCTTCTATGTTGTCATCTGTTAAAATGGAATCGACTTTTTTGAAAATATGATTTATACCTTTTTTTTTGTCTAAAAATAGATTTATATCTATTGTTGGGAAAGCGTGTGAAGTTAAGAGCTTAATGTGCCTACTATTACCTTCAAGTTTTTTAAAAATTTGTTGATATTCATGCAAATATAATTAATTCCTTTTACAAAAAAAAAACAATTAATAGAGATTTTAAAGTGGGACTAAAACGATGTTATTCACTTATTTTAAGAACTATTTAACGACGGTAAATTCATGACAACAGATTTATATAAAACAAAGAGATGGATAAGATTGAAGTTTCGCTACAATGAAATAAAAGAATAGGACAGATGGCGATAAATAAATAAACAGATAGATAAATAGGTGGCTTTTTCCAGTAAGAAGAATAAATGAGGGAATAATCTGTGAGCAGTGACTTAAAAGCAATCCTGGGGTGGGGGATCATAATTCATAAATATAGAATCCCGTTGGGGCACTAGGGATTAGGACCGTGGGACCCACAGAGTTTGGCTTGGTTATCTTAAATGAGTAGATTTGGGTGACTTTGTCTTTTGGTGACGAAGGAGAATAATGTAATAGAATCAGTTAAGAAAATAGATAGCTATCAAGCTGAACCGGAACCAAGGCCTAAGCTGAACCGGAACCAAAGCCTAAGCTGAACCTCGCCCTTTCAGTCTCACTTCCTCTTCCTATTTTGTTGGCTTTCTAGCCTTGCGTTAAGAAAGGCCTCTAACACCTCAAACAGAAGGCAGCGACCATATTTCGTACGAGAAAAATGATATTCGTTGGATTAAATCGGAGGTAGAGATTTACCGGCCTTGTATGTTTTCTGACAATTTTTTATTTTTGTTTTAAATAATCAATTTGCGGATAAAATAAATTACCCTGCTTATTTTCTTGAAAATTTGTGTTATTAAATGCGTATTCGATTTTTTTTTTCTTGCACAATGCGTGTTTAATATTTAATAGTTGTACAATAGAAGGAAGGGAACAAAGACAAACTTAGCTAGCAAGGCATGGACTTACTAAAACAGGTAATTAGATATACGGTGGTTGCAATGGTCTAATTACGCAGAACAGTGATTTGAATATGAGAACTTTGCTGAATCATGTTTCGAACGTACCTTAATCCCCGTTTAGTTTCAAGACCCAGTCATTGTGGGTCTAACCCTTGTCATTTCGCAATTAAGAAATGGCCCTCAATTGAACCAAAAAAAAAAACAAAGACAGAAAAATGACAACTCATGATCTTATCTGGGAAAGGATATGGATGATATTGTGGACGGCTAGGTCGTGTTTAATTAGTTTCGTGTTGGGACTGAGCTGCTAAAAAGAGAGAATTTTGCACCTCAAGGAAACCACCAAGATTTTTTTGTTCTGGGCCAAATCGTCTGGAATTAAAATAATGCATCCCATATCAACGAAATTGAATTGTTCAAGTCCCGTGAACTTTTCCCGCGCGGCCTGCATCACATTCACATACTAAACACCACTAATATTTTTATTTTCCCCTGGCATTATTATGATTAGAGCAAATCACAGAAAAAACAAGCCCACCCAATTTTTATAACTCGTACTACATTGGGCATTGAAATGAAAACGAGAACAGCTTCGATTACTTAGAACAAGAAGCACCATTCAGCCAAGCCAATGTGAGTTGACATAGATGGTAAGGGATCCAGGACTAGGCCCTTGGGTCGTGGGTTCAATCCCCTCTGCCGTCGCTGAGATTCATTTGGTAGGCGATCTCGTAAGTCCCCTGTAAGTGCTCATAAAGCCCGGGGCTGTGCGCTGACCTTGGTGAGAGACCGATGTCGACCCCTCCAAAACTTTTTGAACCCCTCCAAAACTTTTTCTTATCAAAAAAAAAAAAAAGCACATTCAGTCATGATCACAGTGGTCTTCCCATTTCCACATCTAACAACGACCTGATTTGCCCAACCTCAAAAAGCTAAATGCTTGTTTGAAATAGCGCCTTTAAAAATATCTTTTCAATTGTGAATTATGGTATATGAAATAAGTATGTGAATAGAATTTTAACTCTATTTACGTCAATAAGCATGGGTCTCCCAAACAATAACTTAAGAAATGTGTTTCCATTTGACGTTGAAATTTGTCCCCCAGCCACATTTACGAGTCAAAAAAAGCTCCTCGTGCGATCACAATTATTAAGCAATGTCAGAAACGAGGTGTGACTTGATACCAAAACCACGATTAAACAAAGTACAAGGAATATTATAAATGCTTAAACTTAGAATACTGTCCAAGGTCTATAGCAACAAAAGGAAACTCCAGCAAACTAATTCTTAACACAGTAACTGAGGACGTCAGGGCCTTCGATAATTCAAAATCCTTCTAACCTCCAAATATGTGGCTCTGACTTACTTCTTGGATTTCTTTGATACTCTGCATAGTGCATACAAGGTAATTCATTTAGACTCCAAAGGAGAATCTCCTAGTCAATAAATATATGCATATATGAAGGTACTCAAGAAAATCTGAGAGCCATGAAGTAAAGATAAAACATAGTGTAACACTCACTGGGCAGGCTGGGAAGCAGGAGCAGACGGCGCTACTGGTGCCTTTTCTCCAGGACCCTGAACATTTTGCAAAGAGCAAACCACATATCAAAATCTCGAGTCTTTGAAAATCCAAATTTAGCAGGCATACAATTAAATAAATTACAAAGCATATAAGCTCACCTGAGCCAAGCGCTCCTCTCTACGGGCAAATTTCCTTTCCCTGCTTGCCTTGTTCTTAGCGCGCTTGGCTTCAAACTGGTCAGACAATGTTTTCTCTCTTGCCTTCTCTGCCTTAGATTTGTGAATGCTCTCCATCAGAACTCTCTTGTTCTTGAAAACATTACCCTTCACCCTCATGTACATATCATGGTACATGTGCTTGTCAATCTTCTTGGATTCCCTGTACTTGCGAAGCAGGCGTCTGAGCACACGCATCCTTCTCATCCAGAGGATTTTAGTAGGAAGCCTTGCCTCCCTTGTACCCTTACGCTTACCTAACAGTATTTAGGCGAACATTATAAATTAATGATACCGCATCTCTCAAATGAGACCAAAGAGCAAAGCATTGAAATATTTCTTCAATAACTAAAACAAGATGTTGTACTGATCATGGTTTCGTCAGAGATTTTGATTAATATAAAGCATCTATTATGGGTTGATCATTTAAAATGAAATGTAGCAGAGTAGCATCTTGACAACAAATCTGTTTACGAAGCAAGATGATAGACCATGATATCTAACAAACCATTTCAACTTACAAACTAACTGTGGTAACGTCCCAAAATATGATTCCAAACTAACATTTAAAATTATTTCACGTCAAACCCAATCAAGTTGAGAAGCAAATACCATATCCAGAGTGGCGTCCTTTTCTCTTGGCCTCCTTCATACGCCGAGCACGAGATCGAGAGTGAATTTTAGTTGGCTTCCTGATAATGAAGCCATCCTTAACTAACTTCCTTATGTTCTGGCCTGCAAATGTAAAGTCATTGAGCAGCGAAGCATAGAAGATGAAATTCTCATATATTAAATACGTTTTTGGGCAAACAGGGAAAATCAATGCATAATTCCACCACTTATTGACACTTCTAATACATTCAATCATATATCTTGTCTCGTCCAAACGGATATTAAACAAGCACGAGCTTATCTCTGATGCCCCCCTCAGAAAAAGGCATTCGGAATAGACGGTGTAGTGATTCTAAAGCAACGGTAGAACAAAGTCCATCAATACCAATACAAATATAAATAAAAATATGGTATTCAGAGGATCGATAAAGATAATTATCATGAAGAAAATTAATTGATGCAATATTTCCAATTGATACGCATCAGAGACGAGTTGCATCCATCAACCGATGATGCCATGAGAGTGATTGCAAACCTCCAGAAAAAGAAAAGAGAAACTAACGATAGGAAAGCCCAGCAGAAGCTACAGTTAAGTTCCGATCCCAGGGAGTTTGCGCAACCTCTTCCAAAAGTTCTAAGCAACCAAGCTATGCTAAGGGTATTAAGAAATAAGACGGGGAAAACATGGAGGAACAGAGATGATGGTGAAAAGAAAGAGCATACGAGAGTTAGCCATGGAGATTTCGTTGCCTTCATTGGGATCCAGCCAAACCTTGCCTCTGCCGCACTTCAAGACACTGGCGGCGAGCCGTTTCTGCAACTTGAGGGACACCATTTTCGTCGAGCAGGATATCTGCCGCGAATGCCATCCATGTGGAGAGACGATAAGGATATAATGTTCTCCTCGAAAACCCTAGGGCTTTTCCCAGTTTGGGTGGATTGGATTCTAATTTGGGCCCGGCCCATATGATGGACCGAACTCTCAAAATCACTGTAGAAACTGCAGTCAGTTGTTGGGCCTATTGGTGAACCGTAGTCACCCAGTTTTTCTTTTGTTTTGGGAATTTGGATTTGGGAAAAGGTTTGGAGAGGAAAGAGGAGGGGAATTCAGGAAGCGCCCATCGAATCACGCCACAGACCACACTGCCCAACGCAATTCCGAAACCCGGTGCGCCCCTTGTCTGCCGCCCATCGTTCTTCTATATATTCCTTCCTTACATTTTACCACCACCTTTTCTTTTTTCCCCTCCCCATAAATTAACTGTTTCCTTATTATATTCTACTAACGCATTATCTCCGCCCCTCTCATTTTCTTAAAAAAATTACTCTCACTCATTGACTGTTTTTTTAGACAATAAAATAAGGTAATTAAATTAGTTTAGAGTATTTTTATTTTTATTTTTTTTCCAAACGAATTAGTTTGAGTACTCCCTCCGGTCCTAATATAGGAACACATTTTGGAGTTGGTTTTTGTCCTAATTATAAGAGTAAATTTTAACTTTTATTAATTTTTTTCCTATAATACCCTTAATTATACTTATTATTAGGAGCATTTATATATGTGTGTACATATATATGTATATCTGTGTTTATGCGTGTCAATATATGTGTGTATATGTGTGTAGATATATGGGGGTGTGTGTGTCTATATATATGTGTGTAGTGGCGGAGCCAGAAAAAAAATTTTAATCCGGGCCAAAAAATAAACATATTGAACTATTCCCTTTAGTTCTTATTATAAAGCACCAACTAACAAGTATATTTGGTCTTTTTTATAAGGCACTTGCTTGTTTCCAAATTGCATTAAATATTTTTTCCCATGTATACCCGTAATTAAAAAGGTAGTGAGTGAAAGTAATAATTAATAAAAATTAATTATTACTTTTTTTCGAGAAAAAAGAAAGTAATAATTAATATAATATTAGAGTTTAGTGTAATTAATAGGGATAATAATGAAAAATACTTAAATTTTAGGACAAATTTAATGATTTTAATTGTTTTTATTGACTTGTGAGAATTGTTAGTTAGTTCCTTAAATAAGGACCAAAAGGAGTATTTACTAAATAGTATCAAATAACCTTGAAAATACAAATAAATAATAACCGATAATTATAAATCAAAACAATATATAAGATTATACTAACCTTTTCGGTATCTCAAACAATAATTTTATTTTCCCCTCACAGCCCAATGAGTAATGAAACAAACATTATCCTTACAGAGAAGATAAAAAATTAGCTAGTGCCAAATTTGTGGCCAAATAAAATAAAATATAATAAATACGTATATATACTAACAAATTTTATAAGATCAGTCGGGGTCAGCTGGCCATCAAGACGTTCCGCCATTGTGTGCGCGCGCGCATGTAGATAGATCTATATGTATACACATATATATGTTTATATAGCAAGATCATTATTTCAATTAAAAAGCGTGTGGAAAGGAAAATTGGTCGAAGAGATATGCGACGGGGTTATAATTCATTTTTAGTTATGTCATTTTAAATTTATATAAGGGCATTTTAGGAAAATGAGTAAAATTGACTAATTTAACTCCTTTCCTTAATCCCTCCAAAATCGGTTAAATAGTTCATATAATTAGGACAGGGGGAGTAATAAACTAATATATAATATAAAAATATACAATATATGATATGATTAAATAACTTATTTAGCTTCCTTAATTTCTTAAAAAAAAAAGTCAAATCAATCTTATAATTAGTCATGACCAATTATAATTTTGATAAAAATATGATTGACAGAGAATTTATCATAACCTTGGCAAATCTTTGGGGTATTCGAGTCTAGCCTGAAACCTTCCCCACGCGGCTCATGTGTTTTTTTTTATAAAAAAAATAAGATAAAATTAAAGAGTAATTCTATTGTAGATAAAATGGAGTACATAAATAATACAGAGTATTGGTTACTAAGTGTTCGATAATGAAAAGATATTTATACTATTATTTATCCTTAATATAAGAATTATTAGAAATGATTCTAAACGTGATATCTCAATATATTTCAAATTTATAATTTTTTTCCAAATTCTTCTTGTTCATTACTCGTGTTAAAAAGGTTATTGTGAAAAATGCAAATGATTAAAAGTACTCGAAAACTAACATAACCACAAGTAACTAATTTAATTATTTTTTAATCTTTATAAATTAATTATTTAGCCAAATATGAGATAGAGTAAGTACATCTATACGCTTGTATGCGGGAAATTTACCAAAATAGAAATAAAAATAAAAAAAATTACCAATTTGGAGTACATAAATAATATATATTGGTTACTAAGTGTTCGATAATGAAAGGATATTTATACTATTATTTATCCTTAATATAAGCCATTATTAGAAATGATTCTAAACGTGATATCTCAATATATTTCAAATAGTATAATTTTTTCCAAATTCTTCTTGTTCATTACTCGTTTTTAAAAAGGTTATTGTGAAAAATGCAAATGATTAAAAGTACTCGAAAACTAACATAACCACAAGTAACTAATTTAATTATTTTTTAATCTTTATAAATTAATTTTTTTTAAAATTTTTATTTTGGTAAATTTCCGCTTGTATGCTTATGAATGTTCTGACCTCTGACCAAAAAATATATGCTTGTGAATGAATCCTCTTGTTAGGCCAACATGAATGAATCGTCTTTGGCTCGCGAAATAACAGTTTCAGTGCTTCCCCTGCCCTTTTTAGCTTTCAGGCCAGTTTCCACTTTCCACCGATGAACGCGAACCGCTTAATCAAATGCCACGAAATGGAAATTAATACTTGAGTACGAGACACCATGGCAAGTTCGAAACACTTTCA
This sequence comes from Acacia pycnantha, assembly GCA_025563575.1. Lineage (NCBI taxonomy): Eukaryota > Viridiplantae > Streptophyta > Magnoliopsida > Fabales > Fabaceae > Acacia > Acacia pycnantha. The sequence goes on from JAMWYP010000218.1 coordinate 115,253, forward strand.
TGCAAAGCAAAATCAGAATCTAACAACGTCGTCCTAAATCCTAATTGCTAATTGTAGAGTTCCACAAAACAAGAAACTTAAAACTAAAATCACCACATCTGCCCAGTTTACAACCCCCTCATCCCTATGAAACAACCGGAAAAACGCCTCCTTTACATGGCGGACGACGTCACGCACGCAGCAACGTTTTCGTCGTCGAAGCTCCACAAGTCGCCCACCGCGTTCTCCTGAACGGCATTGCGAGTCTCCGGTTGGCCATCGTAGTATGGAATCTGACATAGCTTCATGTAATTCTCGTACGCCAACAGCTCCTCCGATAGCTGCCCTGCCTGGTTCTCTTCTTCCTCCCCATCTATGCCCACCTTCTTTGAGTACTCTGACCCCGACTCTCCCCGTCGGGAAGAACAAGTTGCCCCCGCTTGGTTCAGATCATAACCGAACTCCAAGTTCAAGCTTGTCGGTGGAGCTGGTGGGTTGCGACGGGCTTGAACGGAGCGATCCTCGTCTTCATTGGGAAAATTTACCTTGGCTTTCTTGCCGCGGATTTTACGAGCTTCTCTGTCATAGGCCCTGGCAGCTTCCTCCGCGGTGTTGTAAGTGCCGAGCCAAACACGAACCCCTTTCCTCGGATCACGAATCTCCGCAGCCCATTTACCCCACGGACGCTGCCGAATCCCTCTGTAAAGGTTCTTCCTCTGCCTCTTGGCCGGCTTCTCAGCCTGCTCAGTTACTGTTGCAAGAAAATCTCAAATATGAAGTCAGAAGGAGTAAAAAAGAGAGAAGGTAAAACGAATGAGTGTTAGTGTGTGAGAGAAGAATGACCTGTGGAACGTTGAGGGTTTTGGAGGGGAACGGAGAGAGAAAACTCCGAGGGGAGGTCATGGTGGTTTCCAAATGTGTCGGGCCAGATGTCGGAGGGGGTAAGGCGGCGACCACGGTGGCAAGGAATGAAGTCAGCCATCATAGCACCTCGACACATGCTTGATCCAGATTCAGAGAGATGAACAAATGGATTTGAAAGTCGTGAGAAAGCGAATGAGTTAACCAGAGAGATCTGCTGTGTTGAAAATAACAGGGTAAACGGCCCTTTTATAGTTGAAAATGAGGGCAGGAGGCGTGCTTCCTCATACTCTACATGTCAACTTGAAATATGAAATTTTAGAAAAAAAGTATTGTTTAAAAAAGACGATATGAAAAAGGGAGGGAACAGTAGATGGGCAAAAACAAGAAACGGCTCTCATCAACCACCACCTCCCCTTATCGAAGACGATGGTGATGGTTGCAGACAAGTTGGTGTGTTTCAACAGTGAGAATAGGAAGATGATCACACGAGAAAGGCGGTAAAGCAGAGGTGAGCAGGATAAGTACTTGGGTTTTTTTTCTTTTTTCTTTTGGTCAGAGTAACTTAGTCTGCTGACAAAACACCCAGCAGCACATGGTATGGCCATCGGTGGGTTTAATCTGTGATTGAACCCCACTCTCCATGATTAAATATTTTACTCTGCAACACTAAATAGAATTCTTTCCAATTTTCCAATGTCTTTAATAAAAGGGAGAATCCTTGTCAAGGCCCAATTAAGGTCCAAAATTGTAAAAAGGGCCCCAACAACTTTCACATACCAAAAAGGGTCCTAGGGCATTTTCTGAGATTTTTCATTAAAATTTAGTTGTTAATTTGACTGATTTAGTTGTTAACCGGGGCTGATATTGTTGTTAAAGTGACTGATTTAGTTGTTAAAATATTGTTGTTAATACGACTGATTTAGTTGTTAATGGGTATTTATTTTGTTGTCAATTTGGCTGTTTTAGTTGTTAACGTTTATACCAGAAAAGGCCCTAGGACCCTTTTTGGTATGTGAAAGTTGTTGGGGCCTTTTTTACAATTTTGGACCTTAATTGGGCCTTGACAAGGATTCTCCCTTAATAAAATTATGACACGTTTTAGGGTATATTTGGTTTGAGGGGAGGGAAAAAAATTTGGAAGGACATGGACCGTTTTGTCATTAATAAAGGGAATGTTCTTTTTTATTGAGTGTATATTTTAGAAATATTGAAAATAATTTATGAACAATTTTATAAAAATGAGAGAAAAAAATTCTCTCTCAACTTTCTCTCCCCTCCCCTTCCCTCAAACCAAACATACCCTTACTGAAATTAAGGAATTTTTTGTTTTTTTCCCTCTGAAACACGAGAAATCATGCTTAAATTTAATATTTATATTAATAATATTGGTATTATAAAATACTTTAATTCTATTAAGATTTGATTTGAACTCAGAGAAGCAGCCCAGTAACTCTAATTAAGGACAACACCCAACTGGGCCAGTCCCTGTGAGTGATACTTAAATTGGGCCACATCAGTGAGAGAATCCCATTTTTTGGAGTTGTATGACCCATAGGGGGAAAAGGTTAGTGGGCGGAGGATCATCACGAAGAAACAGTGGACCTTGTGGCACTCCCAATTTTCCCCGGGAAAATGTCAATTTTATGTTTGTCCTCCTATGTTGAGGGCGGTGTATCTGAATGAGTGTCTGGGACTTGATCCCCTGTATCCTTCTTCTTTTAATTAATGGCGTAGGCCTCTTTTATACTAAAAAAAAAAAATATATATATATATATATATATAAATAAGAAAAAAGAGTATTACACATACTGATAGCGAAGCCAAATTAACTCTAAAAAACACATAATAGTACAACCTAACACACTTCTCACAAATACAAAAAAACCTATAAGAACATCCAACCAATTATATCAAGGGTTAAGGAGCAATTTTACACATAAAGTTTACCACGGGAGCGCCCAGCACCACAAAGTTTTTTCAGGAGCAAAAGTACACACGACGTTACGTTTTGGAAGCAAAAATACCACGGGCCGTTAGTTGACCATTAACTTAGATGGAACGATGACGTGGCGCTTATTTGGACTGACACGCTGACGTGGACAATGACGTGGACGCTGACGTGGATGATGACGTGGACGCTGATGGTAAGTAGAAAGAGAAAATTACCATTTTTCCCTTAGTTTTAAGTAAATATTACACTTTTTGCCCTTAGTTTTAAGTAAAGATTACACTTTTGCCCTTAATTTAAATAATAATAAAAACTAAAAATACCCCCTCCCCCCGTCGGCCCCAACCCCGGCGGTGGTCACCGCCGCCTCCGGCAGCCGGCGGCAGCGGCCAGCGGCGGGGGGCCCACCGGGGGGCTAATTTTTGTTTAAATTTTTTTTAAAAAAAATTTAGGGCAAAAGAGTAATTTCAACTAAAACTAAGGGCAAAAGTGTAATTTTATCCGCGTTACTGTTCACTTCCATCCAAGTTAAGGGTCAACTCACGGTCAACTAACGGCCCATGGTATTTTTGCTCCCAAAACATAACGTCGTGTGTACTTTTACTCCTGAAAAAATTTCGTGGTGCTAGGCGCTCCTGGGATAAATTTCATGTGTAAAATTGCATCTAAACCCTTATATCAATATCACAAGCCTGTCTATTAGCCCACTCTTTCCTTATCAGTCACATCATTTGTATTATCACTACTTTCTCTGAATAACTCCGTCATGGATCAAAGATTGCTTAAAGAAGATGGAGCACAATCCATCCAAATATGTTGGTCCATTCTCTTTGCTACATCGCTGCTAATTTATCCACAGCTCTATTACCCTATCTGGTAATAAGGGAACTGACATATCCTCCATTGACTCCAACAAGCCAAGAATCTCCTTCAATAAATCCCAACTCCTCCATTCACATCTAGTTAATGTTTTCCTCTTTATCAATCTGTACAAAACTTCTTAACCTGTTTCAAAAATTATCTTCTTTTTTTCCCCTCAAAGAGTTTCAACAATTATCTGAGAACCATGAAACTTATTCATGTTATCATGTATAACAAAGCTTCCTTCATTGATGTACACTTTTACCATAAAAGGAGAATCAGTCTTCACAGCTCTCCCCAATCCCCCAAAAATTCGCTTTTATTATTCCTACAAACCACACCAATATGAGTCTCGCTTGTAGCCTCTTTAAAGGAAACATCAACGTTGATCTTAATAGCCTCAGAAGTAGGCGCCACCCACTGCATATTCCTCTTTCCCTTGTGGCACTCAACAATGCCATCTCTGCTGCTTTCCTTCGTTCTCATCCTTTCCTCTCTGCCTACTCATCTCCCTATTTCTTAGCACTCAAGTAATGCCCTCTTCTTTCGTACTGTCCTCTCTTCTCCTTCCCTCCCAACATATACTCGTAATCTAACCCTCTAATTCCCCCCATTCCCTCTTATCAATCAAAGTAATAATCAAAACCTTATCAAAAATTCAAAGTTAAGAAAATCAGAATTTTAGAATGACAGATAATGTGAGATGGGGTGCTGATTAAATTACAACAAACACCAATGAGAGTTAGCATAGATGGTAAGGGATTCAGGACTAGGCCCTTGGGTCGTGGGTTCGATCCCCTCTGCCGTCGCTGGGACTCCTTTGGTAGGCGATCTCGTAAATCCCCAGTAAGTGCTCATAGAACCCGAGGCCATGCCCTGACCTTGATAGGGGACTGATGTCGAATCCCTCCAAAACTTTCTTATATCAAAAAAAAAAATTACAACAAACTATCCGAGCGACATGTGACGAGCAGAATGATTGATGGGTGATGTGACCTAAAACTTGACAACACGTACATTTGGACTCGTGATTTTAAATTAGGATTTATGAAGACTCCTCCCAATCTTGACGGTGCATTAAAATCAAATAAAAGAAAGTGGAAATAGCAGCCACGAGAAGACTAGCTTAATATTATATTGAATTCGAATGGGTGGCGTGTTGGTTGGGTTGGTTACTCACAACATGAGCAACAAGACAACACGCGGCTCAAATTATTACTATTATCGATTGATAAAACAAACAGGAAGGAAAGTGGGGAGAGTAAATAAGCATCAGGGTAGATGGAGGATGAGATTTCCAAACACGTGTCTTGCGAGGGGGGAAGATTAGGGACAGGGACAAGCCAAGAAACGAATCCAAGCAGGCCTTCCCATTTCTCTCGTCTCTCCCATCACTCAAGCTCAACTTCTTAAAAAAAACTAAAAGTCAACAGCCATCGTTGAAGTTGAACCTCTTATATTTGCGCGCAGCTATCTAGGAGTGATTCCCAGCCATCGTCGAAGATGGAGGCGCACCAAACCCAACGGATCACCAACAAGGAGCAGCGCAACAAGTCCGCTCCGATTGCGGGGCTTCTCGTCTTTGGTGGAGCCTTGGCCGTTACTGGTCTCATAGCCATCGCATCTTTCGTCACCAAACGAAGTAAGGCTAAGGCGCCTCCCCACGAACCCCAACAATCTGAGTCTGACCACCCTTCTCTTCAACTTTCTTCCACCAATCATGACAATGCTTGGTATACCCAAATCTTATCCTATCACTTGTCTCTTTTTGCATGCCTGCTATTTGTCTTTTGTGTGGTTCTTCTATTCATTTTTGCTGCTTCACCAGCTACGAAACATCATATACGACCAAGGACCAAGTTCTTTCCTGTGAGTCACTCCCCAGCCAAACTTCCATTCTGGTGATACGTTTCTTCTCTGTCATTGTTTTTCTTCCTGTGAAATTATATAGTGTCCTGGTTTTGCGGCTTTAGAAATTACGCTGAATAATTCGCCGGATTCTGGTTCAGGAGGACAAACCCGACCTTAAGGTTGAAACCTACGTCGAAGAGGAGAGCACGACGAGTCTGCATCAAGAGATTGTGCTATCAGATGATTCTCCCCCAGAAAGTACGGTGTCGCTCAATGATAACGAGACTGGGTTAGAGGGTCAGGAGTCTTCAGCGGACAGCCCCTGTCTCGAGGAGGTGGATCAGAGTGTACCCCAAGAGCCCCTAAAATCCGTAGAGATTAACGAGGGGCAGCACGATGACGACAGTGCAACGACTGAAACAGAAGATGATATTGTCGAGGAACACGACGGTGTCGGCTTTGAGAGAAGTGAAAATAGCTCAGGGGCAACAGGGAGGACTTCCCTGAATTCCAGTGAGGCAGCAATTTGGCCTGCAGAGTTGATAGAGGAGGAGGGACAGATGGCCAATGAACAAAGCGAAGCTGAGGGAGCCGCCGAATTAAACATCCCTCGCACGGATGATAAGAGTCACAGTGGCGCCAATGTTTCTGAATTTTCCGGGTACGCTGGGAATGACAAAGTCATGGCATCAGCAAAAGCAAGCTCGTCTGAGAAACCAAATTTGTATGCGGCGCTGAATAACCATCTGACTATATCCGAGTTCAAGACCTGGACCATCCTTTTGCTGCTATTTGCCATATTGCTTCTCGTCCTGCTCACTCATCATAATGGCATGTCAGGTTCTTTAACGGTGGCAATTCTGTAATATCTTCATGATTACCCCGGCTCAGATATTGAAACAGTTTCTCCGACAATTAGGTGGCTAGCACCACTTGTATTCACAGGAACACTTGCATTTTGTGATGGCTAGTTTGATAAGGATTGTCTGTTTTCTGTTCAGAGGCTTTATATGAATCAGCACTTTCAAGTCCCGTGTCGTAGTGTAGATGATGTCACTATCAAGTATCAACTATAGCGACAAAAGGCAAAATCATTTTTCGCGATATGAATATTGTTATAAAATGGAAATGGAGGTTGCGCTCTTTGATCCTGAATGTGAATGGAGTAACTATATTGAACTTGAGAGTCACTGTTGATTGATTAATCAAAACTCTGATCCTGAACCGCATGATTCTTGCAATGTTGAGAGGGTAAACTCTATAATGTACAGAAAAATGTGTTCTTTATCCGCCTTGAATGATGTCATTTATCACAAACTCTATAATATGCAGAAAAATGTGTATAATGATCACATTAAGAGGAACCGCTTATTGACAAATTCTTGACGAGTCCATCCAAACCATCAAGCATGAGGAAGATCGTTTTAAGGAAGGGGTCAGCACAACCTTTTCATAAGAGAGAGTATATATAACTATATATTGAAGATTCATTTATGCACAGCGACCATTACAGCGGATAATCGTTCACGACTTTAACTTCCCTACCACTCTTTTCTATATACAATGCCTTGAATTTTGAGTATTGGCTCAACTGGCTTCTGTTGGTTTATTTGGCTAGAGTTGGAACAAATATGAGCATGAAACTACTATGGAAAGAAGACTGCGGACAAAACTTTGTTCCCACCTATGCAACGGTTGGGCGATGTAACTGGAGTAGAGCTTGGCCACTGCAATCAACAAACATTGGAGAACTTGTAACTTTCCATCAAGCTTGGCCAACTGCAACCGGTAGACCATCCTAGAACACCCACTATCAGATCCACTCTTTGGCAAGCATTGACCTGCGAAATGTTATTGTATGGTGTGAGTTGACCAGAAACACGACGAAACAAACACAAAGATTAAGCATTGAGCATAATAGCAAAGTTCTAAGACACGATACAGTACCAAACTCTCCAACTGCCCTTCGATTTGAAATAACATGACAGCCAATCCCCTTCCGTCATCAATCTCAGCCTGGCCATTTTATGAGTCGAGTTTTACAAATAGCATATTCAAAAATAGCACCGCAAGCATACAAGTCAAAGCCAGGTATACAGGGAAATTCAACTCTTTCTTGGACTAAGTTTTACCACTCACCACACAAGAACATATGGATAAGCTTGCAGCACCCAATGCCGTCGTGACCTCAGCCATGATGCCTGAAATCATTGTTTCCCATATCAAAGGTATAGATACCATGCATACTGGCAAAAGATGCGGATTGAATTGATATATTAAAAACAAAGAAAAGCTTACCTCTTCGGTCTATGCATACTACACAAAACCATTTAATTGAATGCCCTTCTTTATTGTGCCAAGAGGCAATTTTCTGGGTCTGCCAACTTTCTAAACCTGGCAGAACTTCCTTATATCTTGGAATGTTCAACCGAACCATCTGGGCAACATGGTTTCCGTGCAGCAGCAACTCTCCGTTGCCCCTCAAACCAACATGTTTGTTATGCTTTCCATTGACCTTAGGGGTCCAAACGCTACCATTACTACTTGAGAGGTCATCTCGGGAGGATGATGCTTCCACGCCATTCACTAACGTCTTCCCCAGCATAGGCTTGAAACTATTAAAACCATCTAATGGATCTTCAGATTCACTATCCCCTTCAGAATCAGCTACAAAGTCACTGACGGCTTCTGTGGTGATATCAACAGCAGAAAGTGCAGCCTGTTCCCTTAGAAACTACAAGATACAACATGATTATAGCATTTTTTTCAGGGGGCGGGTCGTTCAAGCTCCACATTCATGATTCGTTATATAAATGCCTACCTTCATTATTTTGTGTCTTGCACTACGTGTTTTAGCATGTTGCAACCATTGCTTTTGCCTCTGAAAAGCTGATTTACTGGAAAGTGCCTGGTAATAGCAAAGTTCCGGAATCCAATTAATTTGTAAAAGGTGAATATGTGGTAACAGTAGTGCTATTTCCTTATTTCTTTCTTTAAAGTTATTCAGCCAAAAAAAAACTTGTAGTTTAATGCATTGATTTGTGTGTATACAGATGCAGAAAGGAATTCCCTAGCTGACAGTTTAAAAAAAGGGAAAAAAATCATCTGTTGATTTTAACAATTAAATAGACTGATTGGAGGATCTTCACACCACCCCTCATTGCAAAGTAATTTTTTCACTTATTTAAGAAAATAATCATTGTTCATTTATATCATAATAATCAAACAGTAAAGAAAATCATTGGATCAGTTGAAGAATACTAACATCATATGTGATTATCTCCACTACTTCTGCATTTGCAAGTATGTGCGTTGGAGAAACAAGATTACCATTGACCTGCATTGACACCATACTTGAAGTCACTAGCTTCCTTCTATTGTCATTTCACGACTGAACCTGTTTTCACAGAAAACTACCATCCAAATAAGGGGGAGCATTACCTTTGCAGCTACCATCTTGTTGCCAATTTCAGTGTGTATCATATAAGCATAGTCAATGACAGAGGCACCAGTCGGAAGATTCTTAATCTGATTATGACACAAAATAATTGTCAAGAAACTACGACCAATATTCTGCAACAATCTTTTGATTGTATTTTACAGAGAATGGAAAGAAGAGAGAATAGCGATCCAAGTATAATATACAATGTAATCCTCCCTTACCTCTCCTTTGGGTGTAAAAACAAAAACACGACTACCCAACAGATCTCTGGTAATAGTGTCTACAAATTCCCTAGAACTCATGTTACCCACAAACTCTTCTTGCCACTCTCTAATAGCATTGAGCCAGCCAATCTGCATGAAAGTAGACACTCCATCCATGAAATCACAATTAATATCAAAATCTAGTGGAAAATATGCTAAGAATTCTCTTAAAGGATGATTTTCATACTCTCAGAGCAATATTTGCATTGCTAAGGCAGACAGTCTTTCCTCTTGAGCTTTTACTCGTAGGCATTGCACTTCCAACAAGACCACTAACAGATTCTCTCCCACTGTAATGAGCAGCAATCCCCCTCTCAGCAATCAAATCCATCTCCTCTGTTCTAATCTGCCAACAAGAAATAGAACTTGCTAGAGTACAATGCAAATTATGTAAGCATTCATACTTAGTTTTTCTTTTCTTTTTTTAATGAAAAATAAAGATGAAGGAAAATAGATTCAGCAAAGTTAAGGAACCAGTGAAAATTTTGTAAATGAACTACTTGGATGAGCTCGAGCTCCATTTCTAAAAAAAATAGCCGGCCCAACGCACAAGGCTCCTACCAGGTGGGTCTGAGGAGGGACAGATGTATGCAGCCTTCCCCCCACAATTGGAGAAGCTGTTTCCAAGTTGAGCTCAATTTCTAAAAAGAATGAAAATGAAAATCATTACCTGGACTTCCAGTCCAAACATTCTCTGATACAAAAATGGAATCACAGTGGTATGGAGACTCTGGTAGCCATTAGGTTTGGGAGTTGCAATATAATCTTTCACCTATTACAGAACAAACCAAAATTCACTATGCATTGAAAAATTTGCTTCGTTTAAACTACGAACTCTCACATAGGAGCAAAAGCATACGCACAGATCTAGGAATAGGTGTCCAAATTCCATGGACTAACCCCAAAACATGGTAGCAAATCTGCATAAATCATGACAGAAACAACAGAATGCCTTCTATTATACCAAGTGCAGGGTGGAGCAAATGTAGACAGCAAATCTCTTGACAGTGGGCAATAAATTACCTGTTGTGAACTACACAATGGCCCCACTCCCACACATGCCTTTGGTTTTATGATGATACGAAGCTGGATATGTTTCAATAAACAAATTTAAGGTTTTCTGCAAATTTCCTTACAACACATTAAGGCATAGTTAAAAGACCAAAAAATAGTTGAGAATAACCTGTGCAATTTGGTTTATCTTGTTGATTGAACCATTTGATTTGAGAACGGCCTTATAGATACTGCACATGACCAACAAAACTTAAAGAGCAACCAATGAACCTCAAAAGTGCTACCACAATATACAAAAATTATGTAAAAATAAAATCACTTTTCACAAACAGTTTCCATAGAATAAGAAACAAATAAAGGTCCTGTGTGGAAAAAAGTTGAAGAACATCTATGACAATTATCTGAAGAGTCTCAACATGGTAAGATTTTTTGTTTTATTTCAACACCCCAACAATAATGATGTACAGAAATATTATATTACAAATGAGAAGTATGTTGTTGATTTGCAAGAAGAGCTATATATAGTCCGTCAGCAAATTCAAGAGATTAATTGATAATCTAATGCTTAAAAAATAATATGACATTTAAATGAGCATGATATATGCATCAACAGACATAAACATGTGGCCATATAAAATGAAAGCTTAGAGCTTTGTGGCTTAACCTGTAAGGCTCCTTACACACAGCATGAACTTCAGTTTTCAGTGTCAGAAGGTCTAAGAACTGATCATCTTGGATTTTCTTCACCAATATTTTCTTTGCCTATTTGAAAAGGGAAAACACCAATTAGTAAACTTGCACTGATGTATGGTCATTTAGAAAGTTTTCAATTTTGACATTTTGGATTTGGCATCTCAAACATGCAGAAATAGATTGCAGCATGCAGGGATAACCTTCCTACTGGTCTGTCTGAACAACATTTCCAGATAGGATGACCAATTTTACCTCCAAAAGTTCTTTCTCATGTTCTTTATAGAGATCTGCAGCTCTTCTCTTCACCTTAGCATAATCTTCAGCATTTGTGTACATGAATGACAGATTTTCCAGTTCAGACTGCGTCATAAGAAAAAGCTTAGTATAGAAATGAATCTTTCATAATTTATTAAGCAATAGTGCAATACTGCATAAACTTCATAATTAGTTTCTACCATTAGCTATACTCTAGATAGAGGCTTAGAACGTTTATGGGATAAACTATGAATAATTCCCAGGGAATGTGGAATTAAAGTATACCTTGATCTGATACATTCCAAGCAACTTCGCCAAAGGGGCAAATACCTGTAATGTCTCCATTGCAATGCTAGTCTGCGCACATAAATGGTGTTAGAAAAACAATTCAAGAGTTGTCCTTCTTTTCTTTTTCTACTTTAGAGAGGAAGCATTATAACAGGACAATGAATGTTTCAGAGAGTCAGTCCAAATTTATGGATCTCAGTTCCAATGATAGAGACAATAGATGTTCGTCATCTGCATTAATTTTACTAAATTCTTAACTTTTCTTTATGGACAGAAATGGCAAGCAGTCTGATAGAATATAAGAGTGATATAAATTTTGAAGAAACCTTCGATAGAAAGAAATCTATCTTACTTTTATATTTTACTACTTTCTGTTTTTACTTTATTTAGCAAAGTGGGTTGTTTAATTATTACATATACTAAATGGGCTGCAAGTATGATGTTTCCTTCATAAGAAGGAAACCTTATATTTTATTTTGTTTTTATGTCTCCTTCATAAGAAGGAAACCTTAGCAGTGGCTTCTATAAATAGCCACCATGCAGCACATGTAAGGAGACTGGGATGACGATGAAAATAGATTTTGCTATGGTTTAACTATTCACCATCCCCCTCAAGTTTTTCTAGATCCCCCACCTTCTGGCCCTATCTCTCCCTAATCCCCCCCCCCTTTCCTCATCTCTGTTTCTGCAACTCCCGCCCAAATTCTCATCTGTCTGCACTAGAAGAAGTGTGCGTGAGTGCATCAGGGTTCCAGTGCTCAAAACAGAAGGATGGCAAAAAAAAGAAAGAATAACCAGTTCATTATCAATATCAATAGCACAGACCTGCTTGTGTGGAGGCATATGTGATAGAGTGCGCATGTTATGTAATCTGTCTGCTAATTTGACAATTATAACACGGACCTGCAAAAAAAAAAAAGTTTACAGACAGATTTCAACAAAGAATATACCGGGAATTGACAAACATCTAACACATTCAGCAGGCTACCTCTTCTGTCATGGCTAGAAACATCTGGCGTAGATCCTCTGCTTTCACATCTTGAACAGAATCATTCTCATTTTTGTACTTCAACTTTCCCAGCTTTGATACCTAATATAGATGTGAAAAATAATGTGATCAACATACAACTAAGGCCAAAATAATTGCACACATATCCAAATGCATTTTTTGGACATTTGCTAAACATGACAACCATGCTATCAATAATCATAGCTACTTTAATTGTTTATTACAACCAAGTGTGACAAGTACCTTCGTCTCTCCTTCAACAATGCGGCGAACGGTAGCACCAAACTCCTCCTCAATTCTTTCAAAAGTAACAACATTTGTATCCTCAACTGTGTCGTGCAGTAATCCCGCAGCCACAGACTCCCAGTCAAGTTCCTAAACAAGCAGTTAGCTCCACTTTAAATTTCAGCTTGCATGAAAAATAATATCCAGATCAGGGAACACTATTTAAAGTCGGAAAAACTCACAAGTTTTCCGAGGATGCGTGCAACCTCAACTGGATGAATGATGAAGGGTTCACCACTGCGTCTCTTTTGACCATTATGAGCTTCAAATGCCAACTGCGACACCCAATAAAAGAAAAGAAAAGAAAAGTAAGTTATACCACCTTGGAGGAATGAATTTACAAGAAAGGTATGTTAAGATTTCTGCTTCAAGCAGACAGCTTACCATAAGGGCATTATGGACCAACTCAAGTTCTTTTGGTGAGAGGTATGAAATCACAGGTTTAAGATCCTATGGCAAGAAGATGATAGACAGTATGACTCAAATACTGGCAAAGAGGATATCCCCACTTTCAGAATTATAATTAGCACTAGACATGCCAGTAAAGGCAGGACTATACCTCCCACAACCTTTCAGGAGAAATCTCACTGGTAGTTTCCACAGAGGAAGATGACAGGCAATAGAACCGCCAACATCTAGTGTCAACTTGAGAAGATATTGATCTAGAAAATCCCCTAGGAAGTATGATATCGAGTGCTTCATCTGAATATGAATATACTATACTATAGGGTCTGCATCTCTGTCAACATAAGATCGATAAGTATACCAAATAGCAATGATGGTAATGTCTAAAGTGAACATAAGTGAGATGAGAAAATCAATATGTGACAATTCTAACGGATATGAAGAATTGGTGACAAGTGTCATCTCCACACACCATAAACATTCTAGCCATAAAAAAAAAAGAGAGAGAAAAGAAAGGGAATTGAACAAGTATAGTCCATGACATAAATTTGCACAAGACACTTCAATGTAAGTCAAATACAAAAATCATCTCAAAATTGGAATGTTTTGCATTTCAATATTGAGTTCAGAGTGGCGCATGCCAATAGGTGTTAGCAGGGAGTTTTACAAAATGTTTGAAAGTGTAGAGAGATCAACTTCTCAAGAAACAAAAAATTGACCTTTAATCTAAATGGTGGTGGTGGGCTGGTGGCTTCTAAAAGTTTACCTGAGAAACAGCCTATCATGCAGCTTTCATTTTTCTAATTGCTGAAAGTTTGTGTAACAACTGCTATAGAAGAACAATCTATTTTATAGCTAAAGTACAAGTCCTTTTTAAAAAAAAAAAAAAAGTTCTTCATTATTTTGAATGCAACCAGTGCTGAAGAAGAAAGGTCCTCTTCCATGTTGGGGCAGATAATCACAGTAGGCCATGAAGATAACGAATTCAAAGGCATCCACTAGCCTGTATAAAGTATTAACAATTCCATATGCCAGTGCTTCGGGAGAAACTTAAAAAACTTACAAAATTATACCGGTTCCTTCTTCCATTTCGCCCACACGACAAGGATGACTGCTGAGGGTGCGCCGTGCTCGCAAGATATCCTGTAAGGACCCTAGGAGCTTTCGACGCGCATGAAAGAACACTACAGTCGTATCTTCCGCTTCCCTCGCCTCTGAAGAACTTGCACGCATTCACGCATTCCAACGAAACTAGGATATGGGGAAATTCAAATTCACTCGAGAATTACACTTCCAGATAGTTCACTTCAAATGAATATAAATGAACTAAAAATAACATTCCTAAAGTTATTAGAGAAATTAAAGATGCTCCAACTGATTGCATGTCAACCAATAAAGGGAAAAGGAATCTTCCGCAGGAAACAGGAAACAGTATAAGTTCAACCTAGAAATCCCACATATCTGGTCAGGCAAAGTTCACTGGTTCTTAATTCGCCAGACCCAGGTACGAAAACCAAAATTCGAGTTAACGTCTATGACACTCCTCACATTTTTTGGCAACCAAAGTAGACATACCTGACATCGAAGGAGCAGAAGCCATTTTTATGAAAAGTGAGAAATCTCATTGAATACAGCTAGGCATTAATCGTTCCATGAGCATACACTCCGGTAAAGCTCATTAAGTCCTCCAATTGAGAGCGAACCAGCGATAGGTTCATTGATTTTGGGGGTGTAGAAGGGGGTGACGATGGGCACAACAGAGAAATAATTAAGAGTGGCGACGCTTGTGATTGCAAAGTAATATCCTGAGCTTTTGAAATGCTATTTTGGACTAATTATCGGCGAGATTGGTCTGACGAGGAAGACGAGCATAAATAGCACAAGGAGAGGATATCGAGTTTAGCCCAGGCCACACAAATACCGTGCGATGGAGATATTATTAATATTATTATTAATTACTGTACTTATCACTCCTTCATTTTTTCCCCGTCTTTCTTCTCTTCTTTTTCTTCGACCAGAAAGTAACATTTATTACCTCAGTCCCAAAAAAGCGTAATTTATTTTCTTTATTTATTTGATAAGAAACAGTGGGCTGACTTGTGCAATTTTCTCTGAAAATTTTAATCGTCTGTTTTCATATAAGTTTTAGTTTTTAAGTTTTTTTAGTTTGACCAGAATATAAGTTTGGTTCGAGCAAAAAAAAGAATATAAGTTTGGGAAAATGACAAATAAATATCATCTGAATTTGTAAAACCTCAGATGTCCGTCGAATTTGTAAAGAGACTGAGAGGTGACAAGGACCTCTGAGGGATATGCAAATTCGGATGAAAAGTCCACACTGCCCTTAAGTAACTTTATGAAGACACTGGAGAGAGTAAGACCACTCCATTCTCATTCGACTGCCCTAGCGCATTCTTCATCGTCTTCATTGTCTTCCTCGCGACGTCGTGAATCCCTTAAGAAAAATCTTGTTTGATTTTCTAAAATTTTAATCGTTTGAGATGTGGTGATTGTTGGGGGTGGACTCCATCGTTAGAAGTTAGGGAAGGAGATATAAAGAAAAAGGTGAACAGTAAAACAGGCTCAGGAGGCTGAAAAATCTAGTAATGAACAATAAATGCGTTTGAGGAAGAAGGTGAATAGTAAATGTAGACTTTTAACAAAATTAGTAATAACTTTTAATAATCATTTTCATATAAACCGTCGTTGAAAGTTAAGCAAAAAAAAAAAGTTACAACGAGTGTTAACGAAAACAGTTGTTGAAAATACTTTTAATGATTGTTTTCTGAAAAACAGTCGTCAAAAGTTTTTTATGACTGTTTTTCAAAAAACAATCGTTAAAAGTACTGTTTTTACTTTCAAAAAACAATCATTAAAAGTACTGCTTTTACTTTAAAAAAACAGTCGTTAAAAGTTTTTGACGACTGTTTTTCAAAAAACAGTCGTGAAAAGTTTTTGACGACTGTTTTTCAAAAAACAGTCGTCAAAAGTATTTTCAACAACTGTTTTCTTTAACACTTGTTGTAACTTTTTTTTTGTTTAACTTTCAACGATTGTTTATATGAAAATAGTCGTTGAAAGTTATTACGAATTTTGTTAAAAGTCCACATTTACTGTTCAACTTCTTCCTCAAATGCATTTACTGTTCATTACTGGATTTTTCAGTCTCTTGAGCTTGTTTTACTGTTCACCTTTTTCTTTATATCTCATTCCTTCACTTCCAACGATAGAGTTCAGCCCCAACAACCACCACATTCCAAACGATTAAAATTTCAGAAAATCAAACCAGATTTTTCTTAAGGGATCCACGGCGTCACGAAGAAGACGGTGAAGAACGAGCATCGCAATGAAGACGATGAAGAACGCGCTAGGGCAGTCGAATGAGGATGGAGTGGTCTTACTCCCTCCAATGTCTTCATAAAGTTACTTAAGGGCAATGTGGACTTTTCACCCGAATTTGCATATCCCTCAGAGGTTATTGTCACCTCTCAGTCTCTTTACAAATTTGACGAACATCTAAGGGCTTTGCAAATTCATATGGTATTTATTTATCATTTTCTCATTTTCCCTATAAGTTTTAGTTTATTTTACTTCGTTTTGAGAAATAAAATCTCTTTCATGTTAATCAATAAATGTTAAGTTAGGTCAAAAATAAAAATTCCGACCAATTAATAAATTCATATGGTACGGTAATGATCCATATATCATATGAAAACAGAATTAAAAATAATGTATGAAACCAACACGTTATTGATTGAGATAGTAACGTACAAAATGAGAAAATATAAAACCTATCTAAACATATATTAGTTTCATACAAATTTTTCAGTATTAATCGGTATGGTGAGATGATCATAGCAAGGTTAGAAATAATGTACAAAATGTATACACTGAACTAAGATTGTCGAACTCAAAAATTTAAATAAACTCGTGTCCGTAAAGTAAACTTGTATCGTAAACTTAAATAATAAAATCACAATAATTTACTTTTATTATTAAATAGGAATTACTGGTGGATAATTGAATAATTAAAATATAAAAATAACAGAAATTTGATTTAAATCTATTTTAAATCCAAATAATTGAAATTAAATCTATCAACATTCATCATATTTAATAAAGAAATTTCTATAAAATTTATATATAAATCCGAATAGCATGATTAAATAAAAAAAGTTCACGAGTTTAAGAATAAATAAACACGATTTTATAAGTTACAAATGTAGAAAAAGTAAACTCGGTGCATAAACTCGTGAGTTTAACCGAGTTTACAACTAGCACGAGTTTATCAGTAACTCAACTCATTTTTGTAAACTAAAAACATAAAAATAGTAAACTCGGAGAATTAACTCGCGAGTGGAACAACGATGCTATGAACCTGCTTTATTAAAATTAAAGGTTAATATCATTCCAAATCTTGTTATGAAGTTTTATTAATTCAGTTGTTAGAATTAAGAAAAGTAATTAAACCTACCTGAATGAAGAAGATTCTTTTACCAGTTTGAAATCACGCAAAATCAATAAATAATGTATGAATGAATATATACACTGAACTCTACTTCTTTAAAATTAAAAGTTACTCTCCCTCCAAATCTTTTTATGAAGTTTTATTAATTAGTTATTAAATATAAGGAAATTCATTAAAGCTATTTGAATGGAGAAGATTTTTTATTCCTTTTTTAAATCATGAAAAATCAAACTAAACCAATTATCTAACTATATATATATGAATGGGAGAGATAAGGATGTTTTGGAAAACATGTTATTAATATTTGAGTAAATACCCTTTTTGGTCATTGACAAAAAACGTGATCCTCATTTTGGTCCCTTACAAAAACACCGACCCTTATTCGTCATTTTTTATGGACTAAAAATGGCCTTTTGGAAATTTTTGAGGGATCAAAATGTCAACCAATTGAGTGCATTTTGAATTTGTGAGGGAATACGAGACTTTTTTTTTTTATCATGGACCAAAATGGGAATCGTGTTTTTTGTCAATGACCAAAAAGGATATTTACTCTTAATATTTTATTAGATGTTCAGGGAGTATTGTTTTATATATTTTTAAAACGTACAGAGTTTCGTCTTTCCTAATTATTGTATTTTTTTTAAAATTTGAACTTGTATGATTTTTTCCTTGTTGGATGAAGCCCTTACCACATCATCAAGTAACAACTTATTACTCCTATATTGATAGATTTTCTAGTTTTCTAGTTGTATGGTAGTATTAATTACCTCTTCTAGTCCTCTTTATAAGAGCTTATTACTTAAATTGTTTTTGTCATTTTTATAAGAACCTTATAAGTAAGGTTGTCAAACTTATAAATTTAAATAAACTCGTGACAATAATATAAACTCGTAAAAGTTTACTTTCACTATTAAATAAATATTAATAGTATATAATAAATAATTAAAATATAAAAAAATAACAAAAATTTGATTTAAATATATTTTAAATTCAAATAATTGAAATTAAATCTATCAATATTCAAAATTTACCATATTTAACAAGGAAATTTATATAAAACTCACTTATAAAGCCGCTGAGCATAATCAGATAAAAAGAGTTAACACGAGTTTAAGGGTGAAACACGATTTTGTAAGTTTAAAATGTAAAAACGGTAAACTCAATGTATAAACTCGTAAGTTTAACCGAGTTTATTAGTGACTCGATTCGATTTGGTAAACTATGAACATCAACTCATAAGTTTAACAATAATGTTTACGAGAGTTATCTAAATATTTAATGGATTATAATTTTTCCCTCATTATTTACATTAATTGAAATGTTAGTGATGGTGATATTTATTTTCTCTCTCTTACATGTCCCCTCATAGATAAAAACATACTTAAAAAAAGTCTATTTTATATATATTTATTATTTTTAATTATTTTTAACTATTTTTTAAACCACGTAATTTATAAAGTTTTTGTAAACAAGACCGGAAAGGAGTACTAATCGGTAAAATCTTATAATTATGACACGATACTATGATAGAATGTTTGGCTATTCATTAATAAATTTGTCGGTCTTATTTTCATGAAATTTCTTTGCAACCTCTATACAATTTTCATGCTCTTCATGTAACTCACACCAATTGTATCCATGGAAGTATGAGAACCAAAGCCAGCTAACAGATAGAAGCTATAGCTAGCTAGCATCTTTTCTTAATTGGACTGTCCTTCATACCACTCTGATCCTATTTATAAGTCCGCTTTGACCAAATCTCATATACTAAGGAAAGTTAGTTGACACAATGATTATGGGCTAAATTTTTAACTTTACCCTCATTTATGATTGAGTATTTTTCAACTGTTTATTCTCTCTCCATCCTCGTGGGTGCAATTAATATGGGTAAAATTGTCATAATTTCATTTATTACTTGAAACTGGACTTATAAATAGGACCAAATTTGTTGGTCAAATTGGACTTATAAATATGATCAGAGTGATATCATAAAGTAGAAGAACAATAAAATTTAAAGATTTTTTTATTTTTATTTTAAAATATTATGTGTTTCTATTTTAAAATATTAAGATCAGATTATGATCCAAATGAATTTAACTATTTCAACCGTGATTTTCAAAGAAAATGAAATAGAAACAATTCAAATTTTATGCCAAAGTTGGGACCAGCAATTATCATCGGTTCTTTCGCCAAACCCCATGGATAGTTGAGTTGCTTCCTTCTCAAAGTATGTTAATAGTCAACCATGTATTGAAAATGAACTGAGAGACTTTCATGCTTACTAAGAGAAACATAGATTGGTTGAAGATATACATTCCATATGATGGTCATGGAAGTATATAAGGAGATATTTATAAACAAAAATGCATGATCTTTAATCATAGTTGTGTGTGATGTAATCTTTAGTTAATGTCCATGTAGTAAGTACAGTTGTATTTTTATTTTAACCTTAGACAATGTTTTTCTTCACTTTCTTTTAGTTGAAACCAATTATTTTTGCATTGAATTTAATGCTCCCCGCCTAAGGGAGAGTGACTGCTATTATTTATATACCATGTTTAATGGTATTTTTTAGGAGCTATTTTTTCAGGTAAAAAATAGTAGTTATGATGAACATTTAGGAATTTCACCAGGTAAAAAAATTAGAAGGCTATATTTAAGTACCCTCAACAACTTGGGGTAAAAAATGGTAGTTGATGCATTAATTTGAATTTAAGTACCTTCAACAACTTATTAGTCAAAGTAGCAAAGTCAAAAATTTTGTTGATCCCGATGTCTTTTTGTTCATAATGTCCATGCATACTAAAAGGTTGTAGTTGAAAGGGATTTGTTGTATTGAGTATTGTGATGTACCACTTTGATCCTATTTATAAGTTCAGTTTGACCAAATCTCACATACCAAGGAAAGTTAGGTATCTCTATGATTATAGAGCAAATTTTCAATTTTACCCTCATTTATGAATAAATACCTTTTAAAATTTATTGTCAAATCTCTCTCATCTTTTTCTCTTCCCAACATAGCTAGCCAATCTCTCTCATCATCATTAATATGGACAAAATTGTCACAATCTTATTTATTTGGTCAAAATGGACTTATAAATATGACCAAATTTTTTGGTCAAACTGAACTTATAAATAGGACCAGAGTGGTAATGCTTTTTTGAATTAAAATGTAATTTTTAATTTATTTGAATTAGATTGAAGTAACTCCAAATGACTACAAATGATTAGTTAGGATTTAGAAGAAATGAGATTGTAGAATGGAAGTCGAATTATATTAATGCACGCTGCAGGAAAATTTGAAATTATACTTAAACAATTGTAATAAATTACTTATTTTCAAAAGTGATCCATTATAAAATAATTGCAAACAATTGCTTATCTTCAAAAACATTATACTTGAACCACTAGAATTTATTTACACATATTCGTCTCTTAAACCTATATAAGTTATATTATGTTGCTCTATTGATTCTCGATATCAATTGAGTGAGTCATATTTTATTTCTCCCTTTTTATTCATTTAATTGTTTCCTCTCATAATTATATTGAATATAATATGTTCAATTAATGTTAATGCGGTGGAATCACTCTAATGAAAAAATAAGTTTTTTCCTTAATAACATTCTTCCACGCAACGTTTAGGGAGTAAAAGATCGTTGAATAAGCACAAAATTAAGTACACTCTAGGGCTCAAGACAACATTTAAAGGCAATTAGCTAGCAAGTGGCCACCGACGATTGGGTTTATATTATATAGTCTAAATGTCTTATAAGTATTCTTCTGCATTAGAAGAGCAGATACTAACTACTTTTTTTTATATAAAAAAGTTTAGATGGGGTAGACACCGGTATCCCATTAGGGTCAGGGCATGCCTCCAGACTCATAGAGCGCTTATAGAGGTACTTACAGATTGCTCACCAACAAGGCCCTCACATCGACTAGCGGGTATCGAACCTCCTCTATTTTGGGGTGAAGACCGACACCTTAGCCAACTATGTCTTGTTGGCAGATACTACTAACTACTTGAATCGAACTTAGTTAATGTTATTAGGTTGCGACACCACTTGTATCTGTTTTTTTTTTTTTTTGGTAAAATAGGCAAGCCTAAGCTTGAAGAGTTAAAATGGGGACCAATCCCAAAAGATTAAGTCCACAATACAACAAACCAGCAAAAAAGCTAAACATGACAAGATTGTTGGGTCCCTCGGGGCCATGTGAAAGCACCTCTAGGAATCGTTGGCAACAAAATCACCCCATCAATAATCTCGACACTATGACCTTTCTTGGCCATATAATCCGCACAAGAGATGTGCTCTCTAGACGTGTGATGCAGCTCAACGTTCCAGTCCTTGAAAAGCAGGTCTCTAGTTGCACCGATAATGTCCCTTAGTGGGTGGTCCGAAGGGCAATCACGCATGAGAATATTAATAACATCTAGAGAATCAGAATAAAGATGAATGCTCTGCAACCCCATCTGATCTCCGATCTGTAAACCAAGTAAGATAGCATGAATTTCTGCTTCAATGACCGTATGAAGACCGAGGGATTTATAAAAACCCATCAACCATTGGCCTTGATCATTCCTTATCACCCCTCCACAAGCTGCATGATGATGATGCCAGACAGAGCCATCTACATCAATACGAATCGCATTAACTTGGGGGGGTCCCAAGATTGCTCCTCAATTTTGCCCGGATGGAAAATCGATGATTAAGACGTTGATTAGTACAAGTTTCCATAAGGAGGTAATTACAAAGGTGCAGCATTTCCCTGGTATCCATGTTTCGTCCCTGAAAAAGAAAGTTACATCTGGATGTCCAGATGATCCAGCAGCCAAGACTAAAAACCCGCGGCCAGGAGAACTTTTGAAATCTTCCTTTTCAGGGCATGATCGGTGTTCCAACTGAGCCAGTCCTGCAAACCACCTGAAAAAAACTGAGAAAAATAGTTAGGATTTAAAATTAGTTTCCATAAATTCTTGGCCCGCTCACAATCTCGGATTATATGGATCACACTCTCCTCATCGCTACAGTGAAAGGGGCAGGTGTTCTCGATCGTCAGACCTCTTCTAGCTCTGAGATAATTAGTGACAAGTCTTTCAAGGCCAACTTGCCACATAAAGAATTTAACTTTCTCAGGAATTTGCCATCTCCACATTTTAGCCCAGAAGTTACTAATATTACCTCTTCCTCTTTCAGAGAGAAAATGATAAGCAGATTTAACAGAAAAGCATCCATCTTTCACCGCTCTCCAGGTAAAGCAATCAGTGGAGTTATTATTCGGAGGGTGCATTTTGATAATTAGGTTCACAATTCTAGACGGAAGAATTCCTTGCCATCTGCTAATGTCCCAACTCCCATCAGGCAATAACTGATCACGCACGGACTCATCCTGATCAACAATAGCTGGGTTCTGGACAAAGGATATGATGGG
This sequence comes from Acacia pycnantha, assembly GCA_025563575.1. Lineage (NCBI taxonomy): Eukaryota > Viridiplantae > Streptophyta > Magnoliopsida > Fabales > Fabaceae > Acacia > Acacia pycnantha. The sequence goes on from JAMWYP010000218.1 coordinate 138,314, forward strand.
CTGATCGATGGGAAGCCAAAGATCACCAAAATTTGGTTCCCACCCCATTATTAATCTTTTTCCCCACTCCGATGAATTTATCCCGGACTTGAACAATAGCTCTCCAAGCCGAGGATGAATTCTTTTTCTTAGAAACCTTAGGTATAGGAGAATCACCTCCATTATATTTAGACCAGAGACATTTGACCCAAAGAGAATTTTTTTTCGTTAAAAGACACCAACAGAGTTTCATAATGAAAGCTTTGTTCTAGGAAATTCCTAGAGATCTTTTCAAGCTCATTGATTGTGCAAATTGGAAGGAGAGTAGACTGCATACAGTAGCTGGGGAGAGATGATAACACAGATTTGATCAGAACAGAGCGACCTGCAGCAGTCAAATATTTACTTTTCCACATGGACAATTTTTTCCGAGCTCTCTGAACTATAGGGTAATAAGTTGCTTTGGTAACTTTCTTATGGACGATTGGAACCCCCAAATATTTCCCAAGATCAGAAGTAAGCCTAATCCCAAGCAACTGACTCAACTCTAATGCTCTGTTAAAATTAACATTTTTTGAGCAAAACATTTTGGATTTATCCAGATTAATCCGATGCCCAGAAACCTCACAGAAGCTTTGCATCACTTTACGAACTTCTTCCATTTGGTTACAAGAGGCCTCAGTGAAAAGAATGAGATCATCAGCAAAGAACAAGTGAGAGATATGAGGCCCGCCCCTCTTGAAGGTGAAAGGTTTCCAGCGTCTGACAGTACACTCCTCTTTGATAAGTTGACCCAGACGCTCCATATAAATAATGAAAATATACGGGCTTAGAGGGTCTCCTTGTCTAACCCCCCTGGAGGGGGTAAAGGTGGGGCTTTCATCACCATTCCAAAGGATGGACATAGAGGTGGTGGTGAGACAAGCCATAATAAGCTCAATAAGACTCGGCTCCAACCGCAACCGAATGAGAGTATCTCTGATAAATCTCCAGTCGAGTCTGTCAAAAGCTTTTTCCATATCAATTTTGATAGCCACAAAACCTTTTTTCTTACCATTCATTCTCATTGAGTGGATAATCTCTTGGGCAACGAGGATATTGTCACAGCTGGAACGGTTGGCAATGAAGCTACATTGTTCATGACTAATAAGGTGAGACATGACCTCTTTAAATCGGTTCGCGAGGAGTTTAGTAATAATTTTGAAACTGACATTACACAAGGATATAGGGCGAAAATCTTTCAGCGAAGAAGGGTTGTCAATCTTGGGAATGAGAACCACCTTGGATTGATTTATGTGAGACATAGATAAGGGGTTACTAAAGCATTCCTCAATGAATCCACATATTTTGTCCCCCACCACATCCCATTGGGACTGAAAGAAGTGGGCTTGAAGACCATCAGGACCCGGAGCTTTAAAGGCTCCCATAGCAAAAGTTGCATTCTTTATCTCAGTTCTACTGACTTTTTTAGATAGAGCGCGTAACTGAATAGAATCCATAACAGGAAAATTAGAGAACCATCCCGCAGGATTACTGACATTAGCATCTCGAGTGTAGAGATTTTTAAAAAAGTCATGGGCCATCATTTTCATGGTTTCATGGTCTTCAATCCAGTTCCCCCTATCATTCATAATGGCCCCAATTCGCTGCTTTTTCCTTTTAATAATAGTGGAAGCATGAAAAAACCTGGTATTTCTGTCGCCCCCTGAAGCCATTTACTCTTGGATTTCTGGAACCAAAAAATTTCTTCCTGGGTTGAGACTTTATGATATTCATGCCAAAGTTTTTTCTCCAGCTTAAAGAGACCAGTTTGCAAGTTCATATTTCTACTCCTATCAATTCCCTCTAAACGCCGGATCAACTTCCTTTTCTTGCTAGTGAAATTGCCCACACGACTTTCATTCCATTCCGAAGCCGAAGAATGAAAATTTTGAAGACCATCAAGTCAATTTCTCCCTTGCCAAGCTCCTGCGGTGATGTCCTTGAAGTCGTCCTCAAGCGTCCAAGCAACTTGATAAGAAAAGGTTTTCTAAAAGCCATTTTTTTGAGGAGAGGGATTGGAGTTCACGACCACAATCCTATGATCCGACTTGAACTTTAGCTCATGCCGGGTGGAGGAGTTAGGAAAACAGTTAAGCCAGCTAAGGTTGGTGAACACCCAATCCAATCTTTCTTTTAAACCTTGTCTTTCCCAAGTAAATTTCTCACCAAGGATCCTAGTTTCTAAGAGATCGGTGTCATCAACACATTCTCTGAAATTATCTGTTAATATTTGGCCCAACTTTAAGAAAACTGTACAATCAGATGTACCTTTCATCTAGAAATTATCCATGCTCATCGGAAAGTTCTAAGACGTGCCATTATTTAGCTAAAATGGCGTATGGACTGAACAAGAAGCTGATAATACTGCAGGATCCCAGCTTTTTGTGCGAATCAAATGTTAGCCGATCTAGGCTAAGATTTGTGAAGCAGTGATTTTGATGTGTAGTAGTACTATTATTGTGGAATAGCAACTCTCCAGGCTGTATGCTTGTCCTTGTCATCAAAAAAGAAAAGAAAGCATCTACAGCGCATCCAGAAAGCATCCATGAATCAGAGTCGGTGCTCTCGACACAATATTCTAATCATCATGTATAAAAATCTAAAAATAAAAGGCCACTTTCTTCTTCCCTCTCTTGGCAATGCAATGGCGCGTCAAACACACTCAATCCCCTCCTCCATCCAAGCTCTTCCAGCTTTCCATTTCTAACGTTAATTCTGTAGTATTGGAATCTTCCAATACCACAAAAGCATATTCTGCATGCAGTTCTTCTCCTATCATGGACAGATTAATTAAAGAAGAGTTTTTATCTTACGACGAAGCCTGACCTTGTCACAGGTCAAGTTAACCAGCCCTCTGAACCAGATCGCTTATAACCAGGTAGTTCATCAAAGTATTGAACAGGCATCTCCGTATACACTAGAAAAAACTACTAGATCTTTGACAAGGCCGGTGCCCAAAAAGGGAATGAACCGACAGGTCGAACTATATATTATTGTAATGGATCTATTCAAGAATTAAAATAGGCCGCAAGACCTATCAATATTCAGTATAAAAAGTATAAATGGGTCAACGGATAAATGTCTCAACATTATGGGATGAGCATGATCACGAGGATTTTTTCCCCCGCAAATCAGAATAGGATATATGCATTAATTCCGTCCATGCAAGACAGTTATGTGATAATAATGCAGGTGCCTGTGAACTGTGGTCATTTTCCAGACCAAATAAAAGAAGAGTTTGAAATTTAAGGCACTTCTATTTTTGTTTGTGAATATGCTACGACGACGACATGCAGATTATATTCAATCACAGCATTATATATATATCCGCTTTCTTTTAAAGTGGCAGTAATGAATTCTCACTCCGCACCGTTGAAGACAGATCTTTGCCCTGTAGTCTATATATTCCTGGTCCAAATGAGGTGAATCGGTTAATTACATCTATTATCAGTTTTCATCACTACGTTTTTCAATTTCTAATTAGTCTGGTTACATTAGCTAATCACGAATCGGTCAATTACAAGTAAAGGGAAAATAGTATTACGCCGAGCTTCTTTTTCCTTCTCGGCCGGGTCAATTAAATTCAGCTAGGCTAATTAATGAGATGGTTTGAGCCGTGTATAGAGAGAACCACATAAGACACAGTATGCTGAGCAAATTACTCCCGATATTCTCTATTCTCTAATGACTTTACGGAAACTATCCATCAGATTTTACAACTCGTGATAAAAAATTCCATTTCACAGCCTGAAAAGTCTTCTATAGCTCTTGAGGCCAGGTGAAGAACCATCGACTTATTTTGCTTCCATTTTTATACTGTTAAGTTGAAAGTGGTGTACAAACAAACCACAGTGAAATCAAATTATTTTGCTTTCCATCTCTCTCGTGTTACTATTGTTTTATTTGGGATTCATAATAAAAGTAATTTGCCCATCCCAATTAATTCTGTTCGATTTGAGAAGAAAAACATGGGAAAGTAGTCTCTAATCTTTTATGCTTGATGATATATATAAATATATTCCTATTCTTATGAATATCTATTCTAACTAATTATTTTCAACCCATCTTTCAATTACAATGCTATCTTTGGTCTTAATTATAACAACACTTTTATAATGCAATTTACATTATAAGAGTGTTTTTATAAATTAGGACCGGAGAAAGTATTATTTAAAAGGATATTATTGGACAGGAACAATAATCCTATTGACTTGGTGGTAGCCCTAACTCCTAAATTACCTGTTGATGGGTGGAGACTGTCACTGGTTTTTTTTTTTTGTTACATTTTAAGTTTCCTTTTGAATGTATATAGTAGATACTATATACAAGCTTTTAGTAAATTTCTTAATACATCTAATATTATGTTATTAATTTTTTTTGTTTTTATTATCTGGCATATCAAATTTTATAATTAATTTTTTTTAATAAAATAATTTTTACATAACAAAAATAAGTTATAATCAAAATCATGTCCTTTTTAAATAATTATGCATTCAAACATACTTTTCATATATATCACCTGACCAATTTTCAGTTCATCTAGCTATCTTTTTTTAGAAAATGTATCTAAACATAAATCTTATTACAATAACTACCTTCTACCAAACCGATTTTGGCTAAATGATCAAACTTTTGACGGGCATATTTTTGCTAAACTAAAAACCAATTACACTCCAAGACAACTCAGTATCACACGTTTCTATAGTTTTTTTTTTCAGGGTAATTTATTAAAGGTTAGGCAGTAAATTTTAAAAACAAATTTATATTGAGTAATACTGTTTATAAAAAAAAATTCTGTATTATATACATAAAAACAAACCACATCGTTCATAATTTAAAAATAATATAATTTGTTAGAATTTTAATATTACACATACGAATTTAACAAGATACGGTGGAAGAATTTTCATTTTGGTTAAATCATCAGTGGAAAAAAATTATTATTATTTTTTTATAAATCTATATGTAATATAAAACTTGTAAGAATTCTTTTTTTTTTTTATATAAAAATTTTAGGAAAGGGGTTGGGCTCACCCACAATCTAAGGGCAGGGAGCCTTGACCAACGCAGGGATCGAACCCCCTCCCTTGAGTTGAGGAAGTCCGACCCCCTTGCCAGTTGAACCCAAGGATGAGGGTGTAAGAATTCATTTTATTTTATATATTGGGTGTATATTTTTTTTTAACTGAATTTTGTGTATATAGAACTCAGAGACGGAAAAAAAAACCCCAATAATTTTGGGTTCAGACAAAGCCCAAAACCAAGTTGGTTTCTTGGGCCTACAAACCAAGTTAGTTAACGAGGATGGGCAACATAAGTTGGTTTTTCAGGCCTACAAACCGAGCGTGTTTGAGATAATGGTGGGAAAAGTAACTTCTTTGTAATCTAATTAAAGAAAAAGTAAGATTGAATCAAAGTCAATGTATAATATGATTTATGTTTGGATTGGCGGTGACTTAAGTAGCTTTTGTAAAATTGAAACTTGTTTGAAATGGAGGTAACACAAATGTTGTTAAGATAATAGAAAATTAAAATTAATTAATTTTTTTTAAAAATGAATGTCGTCGGTGTTCCCTACCGGTATGTTGTGCCCCACTCTTCATCTTCCAAAAACAATAAACCCCCAAGATTATTCCAATTCCTATGGTGGCGCTTACTAGCCGTCATCAGCACCTCCGTATGGGAGTCCCTTTGCATCACCAAAAAGCATAAAAACGAATCTCATAAAAATGAGGAATGGGTCTAACAATCACACAGGGGAAAGAGGAAAGTGTGGTTTTTCCAACGAACAGAGGAAGCTATGGTTTTTTCGACGAAACTCAAGCTCTTGGCAAACTCAACACATACAGAAGCTCAGGCCTCTCCGCGGTGCTATCTCTACAACTTGATCTTTGCAACTTAGGCTCTCCCTCTAAAGAAAACAAGAGGACAAAGGTGATTAGGGGTGTTCATGATGACCATAGCCCTGTGCGGCTGTGTTGTGCGCCTGCCCGAGCCCACAAAAAAATTGCCCTGCCCAGCCCAAGAAAAAAGTAGGCACAATTGGGCTGGGCATTTTTTAGGGCAGGGCTGGGAATAGGGTAGGGTATGCCACCTGCCCATCTAACCCTGCTCGGTAGTAAATATAGTATTATAAATTTTTTATTTTCACTTATGGGTATTTGAATTCTTGTTAAGACTTATGGTTGTCTTTTTAATTTCAAGACTCAAGTTGTAGACTTATTTTGGAATATTTCAAAGTATATAATTATGGATTTTTATTTGAAGTTTGCAATATTATTTATTATGTATGACTGAAGCTGGTTTTTTTCACAGAGTATAGCAAAGTATCACCACTTGGGCATGGAAGACTCGCCCTGCCCAACCCATTATTACCCAGCCCAAAAATATTAGGGCTTTTATCGGGTAGAGCCGGGCATTGGGCTGCATTTTACTGCCTAATGATTTTTCGTGCAGGGCATCGGCAAGGATCTCGCCCTGCCCATAAACACCCCTAAAGGTAATGGTGGTTGAGGCTCTGGATTCTAAGCTTCTCTTTGGTTCGACCTTCCTACCTGGTTCTCACTGCCATGGTGCATGTGGTTGAGGAAGTGTTGCCAACAATGGTCAAGAGGGATAAGAAAGAAGAGAGAGAGAATTTCCACTAAGATAGGCCCGATTTTCCAGACGCGGCTTTGGTCTGATGCAAAAGACGCTCCGCTGCCCAAAAAACACCTAATAATTTACCGCATGCGGTACACACACCGCATGCGGTAATAATTTATTAGGCAAAAAAGCGCAGAGAACGGTCCTTTGCATCGGACCAAAGCCGCTTCTCGATTTTCCACCGTGATAAACCCCAATCTCTAGCTTATGGGAAAAGTCACCTTTCCCTTAAAATGCCCATCTGGATAACCATGGAAAAACACTTTTTTTTTGGGCAAACCATGGAGAAAAAGAAAAAATAGCCAGACACTGTCAAAAATGCTGAAAGTGCTTTTTTAGCCCAAACCATGGATTTAGAAAAATCTATTATTTTCACCTTTCTCTCTCTCATATGGCATCATTAGAATTTTTTTAAGTATTAGTCAGTATCTTTAAGTATCTTTTTAGTACCTATCAGTATCTTGAAGTATGTTTTCAATATCAGTTAATACCTTAAAATATTTTTTCAAGATCATAGAATAAATTTTTAAGATCATGAAGTATTATTTTAGTACCAGTCAACATCTTTTTAATACCCGTTCATACTCTGAATTTTTTTAAAGATCATTCGGTACCATGAAATAATTTTTTAATATCATAAAATAAATTTTTAACATTATGAAGTTTTTTTTTTCCAGTATTAGTCCGTACCCTACAACATTTTTCTTAGTACCAGTTAGTACCCTGAAGTATTTTAATTTTGTACACAAATTTTGTAATTTTTCTTATTTATTATGAGATTTAATTTTAAAAATATTTAAAATAAAATATAATCCTTTATATGCAATTATCACAAAGGCTAATATTTTTTTTGGTAATTTAAGCATGAAAAAACTATTCTGATAACAATATCCAAATACTATCATCTTATAAAAATCATTTTTTCATATAATCTATTATGTTCAGAATTCATTCTAAAAAAAATATTTTTACCACTTTTTTTTTCTAAAATTATTTTCCAAAAACTAATCCAACCAATGTAAGCTGTATGCCAAGAGAAAACGCCAACAGATGACAGGACAGCTGAAGCTAACCGTCCTGGTCACGCCCGGCTGGAAACAGTCAAAAACACATCCCCATTTTTTTTTAACGGAAATGAAAGGAAAATCGAAAATGGAAACAGCGAATTTCGAATTTCGAATTTCGAATTTCAAATTTCGAATTTCAAATTTCAAATTTCTCTCCTCTCCTCCTATAAATACCATCCAAACCCCACTTGACCTTGCACATTCAGAAGGAGGCGTCTTGATAAACGCCTTCATATATTTTCCTGCGTTTTCTCTTCTCTGATCCTTGCTCCATTTTTATTCTTTCATTTACCTCCTCTGCGCTACGAAGATGAGAGAGTGTATCTCAATCCACATTGGTCAGGCCGGTATCCAGGTCGGAAATGCCTGCTGGGAGCTTTATTGCCTTGAACACGGAATTGGTGTGAGTACCTTTTCATTCTCTGACTACGTCCTAAATTACTGGATCTAGGTCCTATCTTCATGGCTGTTCGCATTCCTCTCTGGATCTGATTTTTTGTGTGTGTTTATTTATTATTTATTGCACGATGCTTGTCTGAAATTGTTTGAAACGTTGAGTCAACAGATCTGGGAATTTCTGGTCTTAACCGTTTTGACCCTGCTTAGATCCGAGTTTTATCTCTTTCGTTCTGGCTAATGCACGGTTCGCGATGAATGTTTCGACGGTTCTCAAGAGTTTTTTGAACCTTAGATCCGTTTTTTATTCATTTCTGTGCTGTCTTTACCTCTGTTTTTCTAAATGAATTATAATCTAACACCATTAAATTTATCATACCTGTTGATTTCATTGTGCGATTGCTCTTTAATGGTTTCTGTTATGTTCTCATAATTTCCCCCCCTAAAAAATTCTAATGTTCACACTTACTTATAATTGGCTATAGCCTGATGGACAAATGCCCGGCGACAAGACCGTTGGCGGCGGGGATGATGCTTTCAACACCTTCTTTAGCGAGACCGGTGCTGGAAAGCATGTGCCCCGAGCCATTTTCGTAGATCTTGAGCCTACTGTCATTGACGAGGTGAGAACTGGGACTTACCGCCAGCTCTTCCATCCAGAGCAGTTGATCAGTGGTAAAGAGGATGCTGCCAACAACTTTGCCCGTGGTCATTACACCAGTAAGTTTTGATACTAACAGTTTGGTTTGTTTGTTTATTTTTATTTTCTGATATCATTAATATCTTATTTATGTGTGTTAATTGTATCCTTCCAGTTGGTAAAGAGATCGTTGATCTATGTTTGGATCGCATCAGAAAGCTTGCTGACAACTGCACTGGTCTGCAAGGATTCTTGGTTTTCAATGCAGTCGGTGGAGGCACTGGTTCTGGGCTTGGTTCGCTTCTCTTGGAGAGGCTATCTGTTGATTATGGAAAGAAATCAAAGCTTGGGTTTACAGTCTACCCGTCACCTCAGGTGTCCACCTCTGTCGTTGAGCCCTACAACAGTGTTCTCTCTACCCATTCTCTCTTGGAGCACACTGATGTGTCTGTACTTTTGGACAATGAGGCTATCTATGACATCTGCAGGCGCTCCCTGGACATCGAACGTCCCACCTACACAAATCTCAACCGTCTTGTGTCTCAGGTATATTTCTCCAAATTTAAATTAGTTAATTATTTCCCCGGATATGAATCAGTGTTGGTTAGTTTCTTCTTCATTGTGGGTTAATAACATCATTTTCTTGTTTCTTTAGGTGATTTCCTCCTTAACTGCCTCTTTGAGGTTTGATGGTGCCTTGAATGTGGATGTGACCGAATTCCAGACCAATTTGGTCCCATATCCCAGGATCCACTTTATGCTTTCCTCTTATGCACCAGTCATCTCTGCTGAGAAGGCATATCATGAGCAACTCTCAGTTTCTGAAATCACAAACAGTGCGTTTGAGCCTTCATCTATGATGGCCAAATGCGATCCTCGCCATGGTAAGTACATGGCATGTTGTCTGATGTATAGGGGTGATGTTGTGCCCAAGGATGTGAATGCTGCGGTTGGCACCATCAAGACAAAGAGGACCATACAGTTTGTTGACTGGTGCCCTACTGGTTTCAAGTGTGGTATTAACTACCAACCACCAACTGTTGTTCCCGGCGGTGACCTTGCCAAAGTTCAAAGGGCAGTTTGTATGATTTCTAACTCCACCAGTGTTGCTGAGGTGTTCTCTCGCATTGACCACAAGTTTGATCTTATGTATGCCAAGCGAGCCTTTGTCCACTGGTATGTGGGTGAGGGTATGGAAGAAGGAGAATTTTCCGAGGCTCGTGAAGATCTTGCTGCTCTCGAGAAGGATTACGAGGAGGTTGGTGCTGATTCAGCTGAAGGTGATGATGACGAGGGAGAGGAATACTAGAATCTTTTACTTTCATGTCATATTGCCTGTGTTGTTCGGATCTCCTTTTCTGTCCTCCCTGTTTTAGTGAATTTTATTTTGAACTCTGATTCCGGTGTTGTAAGTGAAATTTGATCTAAACTTCCAAGTTTGAATCGTGTGTTATTATTTGCTTACTTGTGATATCATATGGTGTGTTGTTACATTAAATGTCCTTTCCGGTATAACCCTTTGCATGTTATTTCTCGCTGTCGCTTATATTTGATGCCCCTAAAAATAATTTGGCAGTAATCCACAATGGAGAGTAATTTGTTTTGTTTTCTTTCCGATGTATAAAAAAAAAAACCACAATAGAGAGGATGGGCGAATTAATTTTGAAGTATTATTGGTTTGCTCAGGCCCGGTCATAATTACTAATCATTTAGTTTGGCTCTGGTAAATAGTATATCTTATATTGAGTAAAATAATTGATGATAGTTAAACCTCATTAAACACAAGGTCTTGTTCCGTCTTTCGTTGCCGCTAGCGAAGTATTGACAGGAATGAATGGTTATAATTAATTACATTTAAATTGTTATAATTCACCAATCTAATTCATAGGAAGTTATGAACATTTTTTACTTACAAGATATTATGATAGAGGCGATAGTGAAATTAAGGACTGCTATTGAAGGAGTGATAAAATTGTTCTTTATGCATTTTTAACCAAAAAAAAATACAAATATTCTTTTCTGCAAAACTTTGTTTAACCTCAAGTTAGAAGGGAATATGTTTGGATTAGCTTTTATAGGATTATTTTCATGATTAGAGAGATAAATATGAAAGATGAATTTTGTATTGATTTGAAAAAAAGTTTCTTTTAGCCTTCATACAATAGTAAAATATAGCCAATACTTCAATAATATAATGTATTAAATGTATACTTTTCAACACAGTATTAAAATAAATTATTGGCATGAAAAAGCACTGTATAGGTAAGAATAAATAAAAACATTTTTAAAGATTAAAATGAATATATATAGAAAGGTTAATACTATATTTGGTCTTTTAAGTTCATTCTTATTTTAGTTTTTATTTTTTAAAGTTTCAAACCATTAGTTTTGGTCTTTCTATGGGTAAAATGATCCAATTTTTTATTGATTATAATTTATAATGACCAATGTTTTAAACAAAATAAATCTTGAGACACTAAAGATTATATTAACCTAAAATAAAAATATTTTGATGATATTTTATTTTATTTTCTAAAAATAATAATTTTAATTTTTGTCAATAATTTTTTGTCAATATGTTCCACATTCCTTCCAAACATTTTCTCGACCATACAGGATGTAGCGAATCTCCAGCGCATGACTTCTTCTTTTGCCTGACCTCGGTTCCTTATACTGTGAATTCAGCTGTTCTGAAGCAAACACGTCATGATTCAGTTCTTACAGTTATTTTGCATATTAAGAAACGCAAGATCAACTCTGAAAAAACTCTGATATGACCAACAAAATCTAACACTTTGAGAGCGAGTGTCGCAGAGAAGATCATCTTTCTGTTAGCACCCTGGAAGAAAGTGCCAAAGAGGAGACTACCTTTTTGGTTGGGTAGCCTTCATGCCTCAGCCCAGGCTTACCCGATATTCCAGTATCAGAAACCAAGTAGAGGATGACCTCAATGCTCACCGTAATGAACTCGTTTCTTTATTCTCCAGGTTTTTCTCATGATCGAACCCACTCTCTATTATCCTTTATGCTTTTCTTCCTACTTGATCAAGCTCCATTTCTTAAGTTCATCGTTTGATTCGACAAAGCTTGAAAAGAGGATCACGATTGAATTTACTCCGAAGGGACTTTCAGTTCGATCCGATGTAAAATGGTAGAAATTATATTGCATCTTCTTGAAATCGAGTGCAATGTTGCTCATTGTCCACACATTTCGTATTTCTGAAATTGCAAAATTTCGTGTTAAACTTAAGGTCATGCCTGGGGAGATGAGAATAATACGGGGAAAATCGGATGTCGATTCTGTTAACCTGCAACGGGCGAGTCACGACTAAGCTTTTTGAAATTATTTCTTTCGGGTGGAAGAAGAGCAAGTAGTTTATTGCGATTTCAAATTTATTTATTGTTGTCGACATTACGTTTAAAGGTATCTGGGACAAGGGAAAGGCATCTTGCAACCCCATAATTTGATTGATGAGCTCGAAAACATTATCAAAGAAGATCAAGCATCGAAGGAGCTAAAAGACAGCCGATTTTGTGAAACCCTCAAGTCCGCAAAGGTAAATTAACCTATTAACGTATTATATAAATTATTATTATTATTTTTTATGTGGCAACGAGCAAGTGAGACTTAAATGTGTAACACAATTTGTGTGACAGGATGCAATAGTTTCGCCTCCTTTTGTGGCAATAGCAGTTCGTCCAAGACCCGGTGTCTGGGAATATGTTCGTGTTAATGTTTTTGAACTCAGCGTGGAGCAACTGACCGTTTCAGAATATCTTCGCTTCAAGGAAAGAACTTGTAGATGAAACGTATGGAATCCATTGTATTACCACTTCCTTTTCCTGACTTTGAATTATATAATTAATGATTCCTTGCTTTTTATTTCATGCCGATTATTAGGATTAGCAACCATTTTGTATTGGAGGTTGACTTTGAGCCTTTCAATGAAACATTTCCTCGTCCAACCCGCTCTTCATCAATTGGCAATGGTGTTCAGTTCCTCAATCGTCACCTTTCTTCAAAAATGTTTCACAACCGAGATTCTATGGAGCCACTTCTTAATTTCCTCCGAGCTTACACCTATAAAGGACATGTTGGTTTGCTTACATTTTACCTTTCTTCAAGTGGTTATACTAAATATCCGCCCCCAAATCAAAAAAATAAAAGTGTTTATACTAAATGACGACAATCATAGTTTTAGAGAACTTATTTTTTTATTCTTTGATATAAATGAATGTAACTTGACCCCCGATTATTTTATTATAAAGATATCCTTTGTTCTTCTGGAACAAATCTATATTTTCCCCTTTACCTTCTGTTTCCTATTCATTAGTTGAGTTCCACATGTTATATTCTGTTTCTTATTAATTTGTAGAATGTGAATTGGTGACTGTTGTTTATTTCATTCCCTGATAATTATGGTGCAGGCACTTATGTTAAACGACCGTGTACAAAGCATAGCCAAACTTCAGTCAGCTTTGTCCAAGGCTGAAGATTATCTTTCTAAGTTTCCTCATGATACACACTATTCTGAGTTTGAATATGTGTAAGCTCAGCTTTTGCTCCTGCATTTACTTATCTACCCTCAGTTGCTTAACGTTGTGCCTACAAGTTTGATGTTTTCATTTTTGAGCTCTTCTTCTGCGTCCAGATTACAAGGAATGGGTTTTGAGAAGGGTTGGGGTGATACTGCTAAAAGAGTATCAGAGATGATGCGTCTGCTCGCAGACATTCTTCAAGCACCCGATCCTTCTACACTAGAGACTTTTCTTGGGAGAGTGCCTATGGTGTTTAATGTTGTTATATTATCTCCTCATGGCTACTTTGGGCAAGCCAATGTCTTGGGGTTGCCTGACACTGGTGGCCAGGTATGTTCTTATTTTCCCATGTACCATAATTTTATATCAAGCAATATTTGTAAATATTTTCATTGCTCCCTCTTTACGTTTTCCATTGTTAGTCATTTTTCATATTTTGAATCTCATTCTCATATATTGGAGTATAATGTAGTTAGAATAACTAATTTGGTTACTAGTTTGTAATTTAGTTACTAGTTTGCACAGTTTTAGTTGTTAGATATTTCTCTTGTATTACCTGTATTTTCCTTCCTTTCCTTTCTCTCGACCTGTTCCTTCTTCATTTTCAATTCCGATCGTTCTCTGGAATTCTCTTTCCAATTCCTTAGATCGCTTCTCTAATTGAACTGTATTTTTTCCAATTTCTTCGATTATTTCTCCGATTGCTTTGTTCAGATGGCATCGGGCTCTTCTTCCACCGAAAGCACCATCGGTGTTTCATGTACACCTCAGTCCGATCCTTCACAATCGATTGGAAATCCTTTTTACCTACATCCTAATGAGAATCCCTCTCTGATTCTTGTTTCTCCAGTTCTTACTGGACCTAATTTCCACTCATGGGCCAGAGCCATGAGAATGGCTTTGATGTCGAAGAACAAGGTCAGATTCATCGATCGGTCTATTGCGGTTCCGGCGACCTCCGATCCTCTCTTTTCTGCATGGGAACACTGCAATATGATGGTCTTATCATGGCTGACTCGTTCCATCTCGCCATCACTCGAACAGAGCATTTTGTGGATTGACAAAGCATCTGATGTCTGGGAGGATTTGCACGCTCGTTTTTCTCAGAATGATGTGTTCCGGCTTGCTGACCTACAAGAAGATATCCAGGGATTGAAGCAGGGTCATCTCTCTGTAAGTGATTATTTTACCAAATTAAAAATTCTTTGGGATGAATACCTCACATTGAGGCCTCTGATTTGCTGTACGTGCACTCCTAAATGTTGCTGTGGTGTGATTGAGACCTATAAGAAACATGTTGAACAAGATTATGTGATTAGGTTTTTGAAAGGTTTAAGTGATAGATTCTCTTTGGTGAAATCACAGATCATGCTAATAGATCCTTTACCTTGTATTAATCGTGTGTTTGCTCTAGTTCAACAACAAGAGAGAGAAATAGGATATCCTATTAATGATGTAAATGCACTTTTGGCTAACTCTTCTGTCCCACGTGCTCCTGTACCTGCGCCTGTTTCTGGTTTGCCTAAACCAAATTACTCTGCATCTGGAAAGCAATGCACATACTGTGGGAAAGGGAAACACACAGAGGCAACATGTTATAGGAAGCATGGTTTCCCACCGGGTTTCAAGTTTCGAAACTCATCTGTCAATGCTGTATCAACTGATAATGTTTCTGGTAAGAGTCTCACTGAACCTCATGGGGTAGCTAATCCAACATATAGTTTCACCACCGATCAATACCAAAAATTGTTGGCACTTGTTCAACCTAATGCGTCCTCTGTTTCTGTTAATAAGGTTTCTACCAATGGTAATCCTCTTCCTAACTCCTTTCATTCCTATTCTGATTTTTGGATCATAGATTCTGGAGCTACTGATCATATTTGTTCTAATCTTTCCTTGTTTGCATCTTATAAGCAAATTCAACCCATTTCTGTTGATCTTCCTGATGGTACTCGTGTGCTAGCTATATATAGTGGCATTGTTCAATGCTCTAGTTCTTTCATTATTCAGGATGTCTTATATGTCCCAAATTTTCATTTCAACCTTATTTCAGTTTCTAAAATTACCTTATCACTGTCTTGTACTGTTTCCTTTCAGAAATCCCAATGTCACATTCAGCTCCAGTCTTCAGAGAAGATGATTGGTTCAGCTGAAGTTGTTAAAGGGCTGTACATCATGAAACGTGCAGATATCCCACTCCCTTAGTTAGTTCAATTTCCACTACTGCAAATTCTGCTCTATTTGATTTGTGGCATTTTCGTTTTGGACATTTGTCAAAACAGACTCTGTTTTCCCTTCATAGGCAGTATCCAGATATTCCATATCATACTTCTTTTCACTATTGTGATGTTTGTCATTTTGCCAAGCAACGAAAGTTGCCTTTTCCTGTAAGCAACAGTATTTCCAATAAATTTTTTGCTTTAGTTCATATGGATATATGGGGTCCTTATCATTTACCTTCTGTGCATGGCCATAAATATTTTTTGACAATTGTTGATGATTATTCGAGATATACATGGATTTATTTGCTTAAAAACAAGTATGAGGTTCGGCGTTGCATTCAAAACTTTATTAAATTGGTGTCTACCCAATTTTGTACCACTGTACAGATCATTAGGACAGACAATGGTATAGAATTTCAAATGACAGATTTTTTTAATGAACATGGGATTATTCATCAAACTTCATGTGTTGAGACTCCTGAACAAAATAGTAGGGTTGAAAGAAAGCATCAACATATTCTTAATGTCACTAGAGCACTTTTATTTCAAGCTCATATTCCCAAAGTTTTCTGGTCTTATGCCATTTCTCATGCAATATACCTCATCAATCGACAACCTACCCCTATTTTGGGCAATAAGACTCCTTTTGAACTTTTATTTGACAAACCCCCTGATTTTAGCATGTTAAAGGTCTTTGGATGCCTTTGTTTCTCTTCTACCATTTTGCAAAATCGAACCAAACTTGATAAAAGGGCAAATAAATGCATTTTTCTTGGCTATAGACCAGGCACTAAAGGTTATGTCATTTTAAATTTGCAAAACAGGCAGATTCTTATATCTCGCAATGTTTATTTCTATGAGTCTATTTTTCCTTTTTGCAACTCTGATTCTGTAATCTCTCCTAACTCCTTGCCTTGTCCACAAGAGACACCTCCTCTTGATTTTGTTGATAATTTTGTGCCATCTGTTGCTTCCACACCTGCTTCATCTCATGATTCCCCTATGCTTGTACCTAGACGTTCCACTAGGACTCATCGGCCTCCTTCATATCTGCATGATTATCACTTTACCCTTCAATGTACTTCAGTTTTACCAGATTCTTTGGAGACAGGTATATATCATCCTCTTTCTAAAGTTCTTTCTTATCATCGTGTTTCTCCTCATCATCATCATTTTGCTTGTTCCATTTCATCTGATGATATCCCTAAAACCTACTCTAAAGCTATTCAATTTGAAGGTTGGCGCAATGCTATTAAGGTTGAACTTGATGCTTTACATTTAAATAATACTTGGGTGATAACTGATTTACCTCATGGCAAGTGCCCTATTGGGTGTAAGTGGATTTTTACTAAGAAATACAATTCAGATGGTACCCTTAATCGTTATAAAGGTCGACTTGTTGCTCAAGGTTTTACACAAGTTGAGGGTATTGACTATAATGACACGTTTTCCCCTGTAATTAGATTAACTACTGTTCGGCTGTTTCTTGCTCTTGCTGCAGCTCACAATTGGTTTTTGAAGCAATTAGATGTTAACAATGCTTTCTTACATGGGGATTTGGATGAGGAAGTCTATATGCTACCACCTCCGGGTCTCACTGTTTCCTCTCCACATAAGGTTTGCAAGCTACAAAGATCTCTTTATGGTCTCAAACAGGCAAGTCGTCAGTGGTTTTTTAAATTGTCTATAGTCCTTGTATCATGTGGTTATAGTCAGTCCCAAGCTGATCATTCTCTTTTTCTCAAAAATATTGATACTTCTTTTACTGCCTTACTTGTCTATGTGGATGACATCATTGTGGGTGGTACTGATTTGAATGAAATTAATCATATTAAAGCTGTCTTGGATGATAGTTTTAAGATAAAGGATCTTGGTGATGTTAAATATTTCCTTGGTTTGGAAATAGCTCGTAACTCTACTGGAATTTCTGTGTGTCAACAGAAATTTATTTTGGATCTTTTATCTGATGCTGATTTCTTGGAATGTAAACCTGCTAGAACTCCTATGGCTCATAATCTTAAACTTTCAGCTGATAGTGGTACTCCTCTGGATGATTCTTCTATGTATCGCACTCTTGTTGGTCGTTTATTATATCTCACTAATACTCGTCCAGATCTTTCTTTTGCTGTTCAGCAATTGAGTCAATTTGTCCAACAGCCCACTGATATACATCTTCGGGCACTTCATCGTGTCTTGCGTTACCTTAAAGGTTCTCCGGGTCGAGGACTTTTCTTTCCTGTCTCATCTACTGTCAAGCTTAATGCATTTAGTGATTCTGATTGGGCTGGTTGCGTTGATACTAGACGTTCTATTACTGGTTTTTGTGGTTTTCTTGATCAGGCTTTAATCACTTGGCGTTCTAAGAAACAACCAACTGTTTCTACCTCTTCTTCTGAAGTCGAATATCGAGCTCTTGCAGCCACCACTTGTGAATTGCAATGGTTGTCTTACTTGTTGAGAGATTTTGGTTTACCTCTTTCTAGTCCTGCTTCTTTGTTTTGTGATAACCAATCAGCTTGGCATATTGCTGCTAATCCTACATTTCATGAACGTACAAAACATTTGGATATTGATTGTCATATTGTATGTGAATAGCTTCAACAGGGATTATTGTATCTTCTTCCTATCAAGTCTGAAGACCAATTAGCTGATATTTTTACTAAGGCTTTACCTCCTTCTTTTTTTGTACATTCCTTACCAAGCTGGGCATGATTGATATATATTCCCCAGCTTGAGGGGGGTATTGGAGTATAATGTAGTTAGAATAACTAATTTGGTTACTAGTTTGTAATTTAGTTACTAGTTTGCACAGTTTTAGTTGTTAGATATTTCTCTTGTATTACCTGTACAGCTGTCAATTATTATGCTTATAAAAGCACATTTGTATCACATTATTTGATAATAAGAATTTCTTCAGATTTCATTTCTCTTCTTCCTAAAACGCAATATCATATTAGTTAGGGTTATTTATCATGTAAGAGCACCATCTACTGTAAAAAAAAGTTTTAATCTGCAGGTTGTTTATATTCTGGATCAAGTGCGTGCTCTTGAGAATGAGATGCTTCTTAGAATCAAGAAACAAGGACTAGATATCACGCCTAGAACTCTGATTGTAAGTGTATCTTCTGGGGTCAATTTTCTATAAAAAAAAATATTGAAGGCTCTTTTAATTGAAGCTACAATTCTCTGCACTTTTTAAAAGGTTACCAGATTGATACCTGATGCAAAAGGTACAACATGCAACCAACGGCTAGAAAGAGTTTGTGGTACTGAACATACTCATATTTTGCGAGTCCCTTTCAGATCAGAGAATGGAATTCTCCGTAAATGGATCTCAAGGTTTGATGTTTGGCCTTATCTGGAGACTTTTGCACAGGTAAATGTCTCGTAATATTTTTGGAATGAATACTTCCATGATTATGAACTAATTTTTAGGTACTAATGCCTTTCAAACTTTGTTTAAACATGGAATTGATCTTTGAAATCACATAATGATGGATCTTTACTCTATGATAGAACAGAACCTTCAAGTACCAGAATCTAGTCCTTGACCGTAAGACATAACACTCATATATTCATTGATAATCTGTTAATGTGTTACAGGAACTAACAATTAAAACAGAAACTGATAGCACTTCTGAACTGATATATTGCTGGTGGCAAGATTACACACTCTGATAGGAGCAAAACAGCACCTAACAGCCAAGAAAAGTCTCAGGACTAACGTAAGACCTGACCCTCTTCTCCTATCAATCTGTCGAGAGCAATAGAACTCCCACAGCCAAGAAGGTTGCTGTTCTGTTACACAGACCCAGCCTTCCCTCTCCTATCTCCACTCCTTTACAAAATAATCGATGCCCTTCCCTCATGCCCCCTCACAGCTAATATAGCAAAAAGTAAAGCACCTTTCACAGACCCCAATAGCCCCCCTATCAGATAGCTAACACCCTAGTATTATATTAAAATGGAAAGTCAAACTGAGACCTAAAAAAGTATGTTGGTCCTTTGCTAATTCTAATTTTGTCTTCCTAAATTGCCTAGCATAGATCTAGTTGCTGACTTGGGTCCTTTCATTACCATCCCCTAAAGCTTCACCTTGTCCTCAAGGTGAAATTCGAGTAAAGTCCTAGTCAGCTCCAAAAAATTCCTCCGTTCCTCTCTGTTTCGCCGGCGTCCTTGTCCTTATTTTCACCGTCGGCATCTAGCAGGAAGACCTGGAGGTGTTTGTCTCGGCACGTATGCGTGGGACTATATCGCTCGCCACACTTAAAACATAGCCCCATCTCCCGTCGGCGCGCCATCTCCGAGTCCGATAACCGGCGCCCCCACTTTGGTTTGCGAGCCGTCGAAATTGCAGTCGAAGAGCTTGCTGGGGTATTTTCCTGAGTTTTCAGAACGGGGTTGGGGAGCTGAGTGTTGGGAGTGGTAGTGGGTATCGGGTGTGAGCTTTCAACGAACTGGGTAACCCGAGAATAAGTGGGTTGGGTCGGGTTTTTTCTATACCCGCTTAGGATTGGATACTTAGGGGTCCGACCTGTTTTTTCAATGTCCAGCAGCCTATTTTTTTCATCCACCCGAATCGCCATTTTGATTAGCTCCTCCAGATCGGTAGCGTCAGCCACTTCCAATTCTGCCTGAATCTCAGTTTTCAAGCCATGCAAGAAGGCCCCCATCAAACACTCCTCCGGCGCCTCGTTCAACGAGAAGGAGAGTCTTTCGAAAACTTCTACATATTCGAGCACCGATCCATCTTGTTTGTTGGAAAAAAGCTCCTTATACTCGCCCCCTTTCTGGAAAGTGTGAAATCGCTCCAGTAACTTGAGCTTGAACTCCGGCCAACTCTTAAACATGCCTCGTCCTTCCTTCCACTGGTACCAATGGAGGGCTCGGCTTTCAAGGCATACAACAGCTGCTTCGAGTTTTTCTGATTCTGGTACATGGTTAATGTGGAAGTACCTTTCCACTCGGCAAAACCATCCAACCGGGTCGTCACCATCAAATACAGGCAACTCCAACTTCCTGAACTTGACTCCCTTCTCAACTTCTGCGTGGCTTTGTTTCACTATCGATTGTGAGTTTTCTGTTTGCTTTTGTGTTTTCTCTTCTTTCCCGAATCCCCTTCCATGCGTAGCAGTACTTCTCGCATGAGATTCATTCCATCTGTAAGTTCGCGACTTGGGTCCTTTCAGTTACATAGGGATATATAAACAGAACAGCATAAGAGTAACTGGTAATAACTACCTATAACCTCTTAAGGATAAGACACTCATAACTCCTTACAGATAAGACCATACAACTTCCTTAGGATAAGATAATATAACTTCCTTATAGAACAGACCTAACTGCTATATTTAACTAGTCCTATTCACATGCCTTTTCCTTGAGTAAACCAGAAAAGGGTGCTGTGACTCTGACTTCCTATCACATAATTTAATCTAATTTGTCATTATTTTCTATGTTGACGGCTATGTGTGTCACAGGATGTTGCCGGTGAAATTGCTGCTGAGTTACAGGGACGTCCTGATTTCATCATTGGAAATTACAGTGATGGGAATCTTGTTGCCTCTCTACTAGCTGATAAGATGGGAGTTATTCAGGTGCCTTGTCGTTCTTATTCTACTGTCTGATGTGCCATTCAAAGTACAAAGTTCATTTTATCATCTACTGAGAAAATGAGAATGCAACTTACTGGTTATAAATGTTGATTTTTTTAGTGTACGATTGCACATGCGTTAGAGAAGACAAAATATCCAGATTCAGCTATATATTGGAAAAATTTTAGGACAAGTACCATTTTTCATGCCAATTCACTGCAGACTTGATAGCCATGAACAATGCTGATTTTATCATCACCAGTACATACCAAGAGATTGCAGGAACGTAAGTATCATTATTGTCATAAAGTGTGGATGTATTGATTTTTGACAATGCACTTTAGCCAACACTTATTCCCTTTCTAAGTTTCTCCTTGTACTTTTCAACTATATGACCCCTTCAATCTCCATCCTTTCTTTCTCTTGAAGTCTCAAGCCTATTTATATTTCAGGACAAAATCATCAGTTAAAGTGATTTTTTTTTAGTTGGCTTCAGTTTGTGAAACCATGCTTGCCAACTTGGCATTATTTGGACAGGCATCCTATTGCTAACTATCTTTTCCTTTTTGAGTTGGCTTTTATTATGATTTCTGTTTAAATTGTAGTTTCTAGTTATGTTAATGCAACTCAAGACATCTTGTTGACTTGTGAGCTTTCTTTCGGGAAGAATACTGTTGGCCAATATGAGAGTCACATTGCATTTACCCTTCCCGGACTCTACAGGGTTGTCCACGGCATTGATGTTTTTGATCCTAAGTTCAATATTTCTCCCCTGGAGCAGATATGAGCATATATTTCCCCTACTCCGATAAGCAGAATAGACTAACAGCCCTACACGGTTCCATTGAAAAATTGTTATATGATCCTGAGAATACCGATGAATGACTGTAAGTCTACTTCTTTTTCCACGAAATGTTCTATTCAAGTTTCTGGTAGGAATAATTATCCATGTTTACAGACGGTTCATTGGGTTCCCATTGTCACTTTACGCTTTCATCACGGGATCCATGTCAACTGCCAACGACGATTACCTCAATTTACTTGCTTCTTAAAGTCTGTAGAATTGAATATCAAAAGTAGATGCAAAAATAATTGAAAAGCACCTCTCTTTTTTTCAGATTGCATTGCGATCGATGAGATCAGTAGTTGATATCATTTGTAATTAGTTGATAATTTTGGTTTGGTCTGATGTATGTGGCAGTGGTAATCTGAGGGATCGGACAAAGCCTATACTTTTTTCCATGGCAAGGCTAGATCGAGTGAAAAACATGACTGGTCTGGTAGAGGCCTTTGGTAAGAACAGCAAATTGAGGGAACTGGTCAACCTCGTTGTGGTGGCTGGCTTTATTGATATGAACAAGTCCAGCGACAGAGAAGAAATTGCAGAAATCGAGAAGATGCATGATCTCATCAAACAATATAAATTAGATGGTGATTTCCGATGGATTGGTTCCCAAACAAATAGAGCGCGTAACGGTGAGCTATATCGCTATGTAGCGGACACAAGGGGCGCCTTCGTTCAGGTACTATATATATATATATATATATATATATATTATCAATGCCTAGGTCTCTTGGCTGATTGATTGACCTTGTGGACATGAATTTCAACCACTGTTCCTCTCGTGCTTCAGCCTGCTTTCTATGAAGCTTTTGGACTTACGGTTGTGGAGTCCATGACTTGCGGACTCCCAACTTTTGCTACTTGCCACGGTGGTCCGGCTGAGATCATCGAGTATGGCAGCATGGCATCTCGGGATTCCATATTGATCCTTACCGCCCCGATCAAGCTTCTGAGTTGTTGGTTGATTTCTTCAAACGATGCAAGGACGAGCCAAGCCATTGGAATAAAATATCCGATTGTGGAGTGGAAAGAATTTACGCAAGGCAAGTATTTTATTTTATGAAAAGTGGTAGGCAATTCTCAGCATTACACTCATTACAAGTGAAGTGCATGCATACAGGTATACGTGGAAGATCTATTCTGAAAGGCTGATGACCTTGGCTGGAGTTTATAGTTTCTGGAAGTATGTGTCCAAGCTAGACAGGCTCCAGACTCGAAGATATTTGGAGATGTTCTACATCCTCAAGTTTCGTGATCTGGTGAGTTAATTTGTTAATTTGATAATATAAACACTAAAATTAAAAGCGGAATGGAAGTTGGAGAGAATGTGACAGAAGTCAATTATGTGGTGTACGTGTTTTTGCAGGCAAGTTCTGTTCCAATGTCAAAGGATGATGCTAATTAAGGAGGTGAAGAGGTTAGGCGCTAACTGACAGAATAAGTAATGGTCTTGAACCACATTAAGTAGTGAACTGGCGTCGCTTCAAATTGGATGATGCCTAAAATGCGAACTGCTGAGCGTTGGTTCTTCAAATTGTTTTTTGTTTCTTTTCCTCAGGTTGGATGAAAGTTGAGCTGGCCCAATATTTAAAATGGAATATTTAATGTTAGAAATTATTATTATTACCTCATACACTTTTTAAGATGGAATTATTTTCATTGTGATATTTAGTGTTAGAAATCGTCATTATTATCATATACTTTTTTTCAAACCAATCTTAAAAGATTAATATCATAACAAAACAGAAAAGTCTAATAAATGTGATGGGGGCAGAGCAAAGGGAAAAAAACGGGATGTGATCGGAGTAGGACATGGTGTAGGTAAAATAGTAGGGGGGCTAACAAACGAGCAACGAGGAAACCAAATACTCCGTCGACTTCACAATATTGATCGATTCATCATAATTGAAAATTGGTAATTAACTGTTAAATTCTTTTTTAATTTTTTTAAACTTTACCCATAGTAATTGAGGTAGTTTCTCCGTCCTTATATACCTATAAAACATTTTTTTAATGGCCTTGTACCTTTTTATAAGATCTCATTTGACTTTGTTTCAATAATAAATGCGTTTTTACTTATTTTGCCTTTATTCTCTCATACTACCTCCGATCCTAATTATAAGATTAGATTGATTTTTTTTAGAGATATTAAGGAAGCTAAATAAATTGCTGAATCATATCATATGTTATGTATCCTTAGATTATATATTAGTTTATTAGTCAAACTAATTAGTTTGAAGATAAAAATAAAAATAAAAATATTCTAAAGTAGTTTAATAAGTTTTCTTAATTTCTATAAAAAAATCAATTTGGTCTTATATTTAGAACCAGACATTCTCTTTCTTCATTTTCTTATCATTACTCTTTTTCTTTTACTCATTTATAAATAGGGTCATCTTTAGGAGGGGAATATATTTTCTACATATTTATTACTTTTAATGATTTTCTGGAATTTTATGATTTGGTTGAAACGATCTTATATACTCCCTCCGGTCCTAATTATAGGACATATTTAACCGATTTTGGGGAGATTAAGGAGAGAAGTTAAATTAGTTAATTTTACTCATTTTCCTAAAATACCCTTATATAAATTTAAAATAACATAAGTAAAAGTGAATCAACAACCCCGCCACATATCTCTCCAACCAATTTTCATTTCCACAGCTTTCTAATTGAAATAATGGTTTTGCTATATATACATATGTGTGTGTATACATATAGATCTATCTACATACATACATATACACATACACACACATATATATATATAGACACACACACACCCATATATCTACCTACACAGAGATATATATGTGTGTGTACACAAACACATATATATAGACACACATACACCCATATATCTACACACACAGAGATATGTGTGTGTACACACATATATCTACACACATAAACACAGATATATATATATATATATATATGACACAGACACATATACACACACACATTATACATACATACATATACACACACATATATATAGACACACATATAAACACACATACATACATACATATGTTTATAGACACACATGTATGTGTGCGTGTGTGTGTATTGCAACCCAGATACATATACTCACCAAAAACAAAACACCCTTGAGAGAATAAAATAGGGGTATTTTAGGAAGAAACCGACAAAAACTAAAAAGTTGTCTTATAATTAGGACCAAAATCAACCTCCAAATGTTGTCTTATAATTAGGAGCGGAGGAGTATATACTTATATAGGGACGGAGGGAGTATTATATAAAAGAGAAAGATATAAAGCCTCATATTTAAACATTAATTACTGGAGCAGAGTTGGCAAATAAATATTAATTGTTCTCAGTAAGTGACTTATATTAGTCATACTTTTAAATCTACATTATTAGTGCCTAAGATGCTGACTGCTGAGCATTGTTTCTTCATTTAGACTTGTTGTATACCTAAGTCAATTGTTCTCCATTTTCACATAATACATTAAATTGATACAATTTTCTATATTTGCCCTTATTAAGTTTATAGTTTTTCTCTACTTTATAAATGATTTTCATATGTTTTTCTTATCTCCCTTCTTTTCAATAAAAATTAAACAGAAGTTAAAAAATTAAAATTTAACAAGGCAAAAATGAGAAAATGTTATTAATTACCCTGGAAATCACTTATATTTTGAATTAGACTTTTTCATTACATATGATTTAGATTTAGGTATAGGATGCAAGGAATAGCTTAGGGTGCTTTATTCCTACGGCTGACATATCCGACACAAGCCATAAGCTTTTAGTAGTTGAAGCAGCTTTTTTGACCGTATCAAAACCCCTCCACATGCCCCTCCCTGTTCATCTCAAAATGGGATCCAGATTTCCTCAGTATCCAGTCCCTTCTCATCCCTTAGTATCTCTCAATTTCGGCCGTTCAATATTTGATCGGTCCAGATTTTTTTTTTTTTAAAATCGCGCGCGGTTTTAAAAAAAAAATCTGGACCTTTGGATCAAATATTGGACGGTCCAGATTAAGACACTAAGGGATAAAGAGACTTCCACTCCTGAGATAATCCGTTTCCCTCAAAATGCCAAGTACCAACCACTAACTTCTCTTATGATGATGATTCCCCCTCTATGAATTTGACGCCCCAAATGCTAACCAACATAACTGATGTCGATTTCCCCTCTAGGAATTTGACCAACATGACCTCGTTTCTTAATGATATTGATTCCCCGTCTAGGAATTTGACGCACCCAATGCTAACCAACATAACTGATTCACGCACCAGCACCATCTAGTACGCTGGAAAGTGCAAAACAGGGGCTTCACTTCAACTGTTGATGAAGTCAGAAAGAAAGCTTGGCTCTTGTAATAATATGACCAACAATACCACTGAATGCACAACGGGTAAACTCGTGATGGATCATCATATCATACACTTTCATAATTCAGCTTGATGGAATTGAACAAAAGTCAAGTCACTCGAGTTCATAGTTACACAAAACGCCAATCTGTCACGGGTGAATCCGCTTCCAAAGATTGCCGAAAACAAGAGCTTACCACTGACCATACACACAAAGCGTTTACTATAAATGAGCTTCGAGGTTCGGGGGGGTTGTGTCTAAATTACCCATCTACCCTCTTAACCTCGAGCCTTTCTAGGGAATACTAGGCAAACATACATAGGGATGATAGATAGATATGGTAATACAAGTAATCACCACGGGGGCTGCTAGCCTGCTACTCCCTCCATTACATTAGAGTTGGCCGAATGAGTGAGCAAGATAAGCCAGGGCGCCTACAAGAGGGGCGTTCGTGTACGTGGCTGGCTCCGACTGCGCATAATCTGACCGTTCATCCGGAAACCTATCGTGCCAGTCTGGCCCACCAACCACCGCTCCCACTAGTACGTTCGGATTCGGGCTCTGTGAGCTCAAGGCGCTGAAGCCTGCGGAGCATTGGATCTTAGCGGGGTGCACTGCAACGGATGGTAGAGATGATCCCCTGTGGTGTATCCTTCGCGGATAATTTGGACCGTACCCCACCATGTAGGACATCTTCAAGGGGTTATCTCCCAGCAAGTAATCAACCTGTCCATCCAGTGAAATAAATCCATCCCATTTTAGCAACAGTAGAAAAAACTGCCAACAGATTTGCAATAAATGAGGTTTGACTTAGAACCTGTTTTTTGGCCATAGTGCGAAGAGTCTTGGGGGTGACAGTGGCTCCACCACAGCTGACAGACATGTGGGCTGAGGTCAGGAACTTGGCATAGGTTAGGAGCAGGAAGGAAGTGGACGTCACGTACTGCATGTTGCTATCACTCATCTTGAACAGAAGCCCCCCTGCTTGGTTTCTCAACCCCAAAACTAGCTGTCACACATTGGACCAAAGTACTAACCCGAGACATTTTGAGATTAAGAACGAATCTCACTCACCTGGGGTATATTGGGAAGAAGAGAAAGAGGTCCCAGGAATTATGGAACATATGAAATTGTCCGCAAGAGCCTTGTACTCATGGAGCGATTGTACTTTTTGAACAAGGAATCCCTGAAGTCCAAAGCACCAAGCATGAGCTTAGTTTCTTGAAAAAGACAATATAGTAAATAGTACAGAAGAATGTGATCATAATTATACCTTGGAAAGCAGTATCCTTGCTCCAACATGCTTGTTATCCCACCCAAACATATTATCAAACTCCGCAGCCCCAAGGGTGGGTCCATTCACTTGAATATAGTTTAGGTACATGGGCTTCCCAGTAGCCTTGTGCAGCCACGCAGCACCCCATAACAGCTCATCCTGCCATATTTCCAATATGTCCTTTGAGTTAACTCTCCACAGGTTGCGCAAAGAAAAACTCTCCACAGGCACAGCAACAAATAAAATGGAAAAAATTAAAACAACTGAAACCTTACCTGATAACCAGAGTAAGAGCAATAGAAAGGGCATACAATGGGCTTCAGCCCATCACTGTAAGCTCCCCTGTATTTATCAGCAAACTCAAACACCTATACACACAACAAGCAGATAAAGCCTCATTTTTTATCACTAGAAAACCATAAACAAGTTCAAGGAGCGATTTTAACTTCGATTCAAGTGTCGATATACCCTTGTAGCCCTGGTGACTAGAGTTTTGGAGTAGGCGGGGTCACATTTCTTGAAAACCAGAGAAGCAGCAGCTAGAGCGGCTGCAGTTTCAGCGGCCACATCTGAACCAGGGTTGTTCTTATCTATCTTGTACACATTTCTTGGGGTATCCATGTCCTCCGGTCTCTCCCAACAAACGTGATCACTTCTAGCATCTCCCACCTGCAACCTCAAACTAATCATCCTCTGTACATATGAAAACACTAGAACCATGACAAGTGACAACTATATGATAAAGAGGTATTAACAAACGAAAACTCATTAATAACCTGAACGTAAATGACGTCTGGATGTTGAGTAGCCTTAAGTAGGTAATCCGTACCCCAACGAATCGCTTCTCTAGCATTCTGCACTTCACCTTTCATCAGTCCACCAAACTCAATAACACTCCAGGAAAGCATAGTGGCTGTGAATGCCATGGGAAAACCAAACTTCACATTGTCCCCTGCATCGTAGTACCCTCCCACTAAATCAACCTGCATTGTAGTATTTCACCCAAATAAGCTAAAAAAAAACACTAAAAAGCAGAAGTAATGAGAAAGAGGGCAAGGTGACACACACACACACACACACACATACATGCATTGCAGAGCCGTCTGAGAGAGCAGAGTCTCCCCTCCAAGTCATCCTCTGGTTAGGAGGGAGTTTTCCGGACCTCTGTCCTTCAAAGAAGAGGATGGATTTGGAGAGGGCATCTCTGTAATTGTGAGAGGCAAAGCGACGGTGGTGGCTCTGGGGAGGGAAGGCGTGAGAAGCAGAAAAGAGGGAAACGAGAAAGAGCAAGACGAAGAAAGTCATTGTTGGACTGTCCAAACAACGACGACTGTGAAACTGCCACCTCCCCCATTGATCTAACCTCTATTTATAAAGCAAAAGCTGCACATCAGGCAACATACTATGCGACGTCTTGTTTCGTTAAATCAATAATTATGTCCACATCCTAGTTCATCAAGTACGGGTTTGGCTAATTAATCCTATTTTGTGTGCTTGAATGTGTGCCTGCTGTCTTGTTTTTCCACGCAAAACACTACACCAATACATGCTTATACATCGATTCATTAGCCAATCAGGGCAAAGTTGTCAGATGGACAGTTTTATTCACAGTACTCTTTCCTTTATTTGGAAATTCATCAAAAGAACTTTCACTTTTTTCGTTGACCTAAATGGCAATGCAGAATAAAGGTAACACCTTTGATATCTTGATACTCAACCGTTTTTTTTTTGTTGGAAAAAAGATCATTTTTGATATAGTATATATACACAGTACTAATTTTCTTTCTCCTCCAACCAGTTACTACTACTAAATTGATTATAAATTAGGGTTGTTTGTATTTTAAAAGTTATTTTTATGATGCATAAGATAAGTAAAAAAAATTTATGTCAGAGCTTATGTGAAAGCATTTTTTAAAGTGGTTATGAGGTTTAGTGTTCACATGTATGAATTCATTCAGAAGTTTTAATGGAGTAAACACAGAAAGATATTGCTCTTGGAAAGGGGAAAAAACCATCTAGGCAAAACCTATAGGATGCCCCTGAAAAGTGAAAACTACCAACTGTCTTTCGAGAATCGAGAATAACAAATAGCCCTTCCTTTTGGTTTTCTTATCACAGGGCCCGTTGATGGGTTTGTTCTTCAAATTAAGGGAAGAAAGAGAATAGCAAAGTGTGTTACGAGAGAAGATAAAGTGATCAAGTTTGAAGCCTGCTGCTGGAATTATAAAAGGAAAAGTGCTGCTTTTAATCAGGTCACGTACATTAAATGTCACGGGCACACTCCCTCCCTATTCTTGCTTCTGCCACGTTTTGCAGTCCGTCTCTACTTTGTCTTATACTTTTAATATTGATGTTCATTAGATAAAAAATAATGTTAAAAATTGAGTGTTGATAAGCAAAAGAGAGAAGAAAAAAAATAAGAATGGGATCTTGTAAATTACAATTCAAGTCTCATCATATTGATGGATGGCTGGGTCCATGATGAATTTTTATGATTGTAATGAGAAGGTAGCTGGAGCCAAAATAGTACATAATTACTGTCACTATAATTATGAAAGAAGCAAGGGATGAACATCTTAAAATGTACGTACATGATGGAAGGAAAATCAAATGGGCGAGGGCTGCAAGCTGTGGGGAAGGAGCTCGAGAAAACTGGCTAATGAATTGAATAGTGAGAAAGCACATAATAATGCGATGGTATGATAGGTGAGTGAGTCAGGAAAACGAACAAAGGAACATGCGTTGTGATTAAAAGGGTGTCGGAGAAATTAAAGTACGTAGGTGATCACGAGAGTGCCCGCCACTCTCACCTCTTTAATTGGTTAAGGCCCATACCCCTCTCCAATGGAGAACTTATTCGGATAAGCCATACATGCCTTCGCTTGTCGTTTATTGGCTTCTTATCTCCCCACTTTTCTGCTGATTGAAGCGCGCCATTTATTCCCATCTTCCGTCCCTTTCCTGCTATAGATATCACATTTCTTTCCACTTCTTCACAGAGCTTTTAGGTTTCAATAATTGAGCTGAAAAGACGGACGGGAGGATAGATCATCACATTCATTCTTCATTTTCGCTGAATGATCTTTCTTGCAAGGGCCGTACTCAATAAGAATCTTAGTTTGTTCTACACAAATACATCGTGAGAACGTTTCATATTTAAGTGAAGCAAAATTCAACAATCCGATGAAATATTAAACATGAGGAGGAGGAGGAGGAGGAGGGGCACAACAACTGTAAGCCAGAATGATGGAAATGTTACGTTGTGGGGTAGAGCTGCTTCATATATATCTTGCTTAATGTACGTGAAATTACAGAAGCTGCTGGGTGCGGGGTAGGGGAAGAATTAAATTGGTCTCATATGTTTTCCGGTGTGGCAGATCGGTGAGCAGATAAAGAGGAACAGGTAGGACCACGAAGCGCCAAGGCAGGAGATGAAATTTGTCTTTGTGCCAACAGCCCAAGATTAATCATTCAAGTGCACTGCGTCTAAAAGAGGATCACTTTCACAGAGAATGAAAACAGAAAGGCCAAGGAAAAAGCGAGAGAATGATTCAAGTGCCGAAACATAGCCACGTGTTTCATGCTCATTTTCAGATCGATCATTTATATGAGCTCCTCCCTTCTCTTGCTCTTCACTGTCACGTCATCTTTCTATCCCCGGCCGTGTTCTTCGGATCTCCATAGACGGGTCATGAAATATTGCAATTATCAGCCCCATATCTGTTTTATATGCAACTACATGATAAATAGATGAGTATATAACTTTAATCGTTTGTTAACAGATTATTGCTACATGCAATATTAAGTAGAATTAGCCTTCCACGTGTCACTTGTATTAGCTGCTATCTGTTATATGACGTGTCAAGTAGAGTCAAGTTGTTAGACGATCTGTTATTCCCTTTATGATCATTCTGTTATGCTTAAAACACGTGCATCTCATAGATCTGATGCTATATATAATGTATCAGTTTATCTCAGAATTAATAAGATTGATTCTTCATCTGAATTATATCTAAGTATTTGGCATGGTATCAGAACCTAACTGAAGCTCTCAGTTATGAGTACCACCAGCAAGAAGAACTGTCAAGCTGTCGAGTTGGATCTCAGCAGGAAGAATGTTAACAAATTATTGCTACATGCAATATTAAGTAGAATTAGCCTTCCACGTGTCACTTGTATTAGCCGCTATTATGACGTGTCAAGTAGAGTCAAGTTGTTAGACGATCATTATTCCCTTTATGATCATTCGTTATGCTTAAAACACGTGCATCTCATAGATCGATGCTATATATAATGTATCGCTTATCTCGAAATTAATAAGATTGATTCTTCATCGAATTATATCTAAGTATTTGGCATGGTATCGTAACCTAATCAAGCTCTCGCTATGAGTACCACCAAGAAGAAGAACTCAGTCGAGTTGGATCTCAGTAGGAAGAATGTTAACAAATTATTGCTACATGCAATATTAAGTAGAATTAGCCTTCCACGTGTCACTTGTATTAGCTGCTATATATCTGTTATATGACGTGTCAAGTAGAGTCAAGTTGTTAGACGATCTGTTATTCCCT
Organism: Acacia pycnantha; assembly: GCA_025563575.1. Taxonomy (NCBI): domain Eukaryota; kingdom Viridiplantae; phylum Streptophyta; class Magnoliopsida; order Fabales; family Fabaceae; genus Acacia; species Acacia pycnantha. Next base: position 170,473 of record JAMWYP010000218.1, read on the forward strand.
TTATGATCATTCTGTTATGCTTAAAACACGTGCATCTCATAGATCTGATGCTATATATAATGTATCAGTTTATCTCGAAATTAATAAGATTGATTCTTCATCTGAATTATATCTAAGTATTTGGCATGGTATCAGAACCTAACTGAAGCTCTCAGTTATGAGTACCACCAGCAAGAAGAACTGTCAAGCTGTCGAGTTGGATCTCAGCAGGAAGAATGTTAACAAATTATTGCTACATGCAATATTAAGTAGAATTAGCCTTCCACGTGTCACTTGTATTAGCTGCTATCTGTTATATGACGTGTCAAGTAGAGTCAAGTTGTCAAGTTGTTAGACGATCTGTTATTCCCTTTATGATAATTCTGTTATGCTTAAAACACGTGCATCTCATAGACCTGATGCTATATATAATGTATCAGTTTATCTCAGAATTAATAAGATTGATTCTTCATCTGAATTATATCTAAGTATTTGGCATGGTATAAGAGCCATAAGCCACGCCGGCGAGGCTCTGGTTCTCCGGTCAAACCAGAAAAAATACACAGACGTTGCCAGAGGTTTGTCTCCAACTCAATTGGATTGATAAACCTTCAATACAATGTCTACATTGGCTTTTCCGGCGTCCAGCGATTCAGGCCTGAGCAATCGCAGCTTCACCAACAAAAAGATCACGGTGAAACTTGATGACTCAAATTATCTCATTCGGAAACAACAAGTTTACTTCATGGCGAAACATCATCGTTTATTCTCCTATTTGGACGGTTCTGTTCAAATCCCTCCGCTGAAGGTCAAAGACAATGGATCTGGCTTAGAGGTTGACAATCCTGCTTTTGAAGTATATGAACAACTTGACTCAGCTCTAGCATCTTGGCTGCTAGCTTCGGTAACACCTTTTGTTCTCCCTGACTTAGTTGGATTAGAAACTTCATCTCAGATATGGCAAAAATTGAATTGGCTCTATTCTGATAAGTCTGATTCTAAGATTCTGCATTACAAGAATCTCCTAACTAATTAGCGAAAAGGTGAATTGAGTATGCGTGATTATCTGGCAGATTTGAAATCCATATGTGATCACCTTGCGTTACTAGGTGAACCAGTGGAAGATACAAGTAGAATATCGCATATTCTCAATGGACTGACTATTGAATACGAATACGTCATTGCCATAATAAATTCATCCAAACAGAAATTCGATCTTGATACTGTTACGACCATGCTTCTTGATTCTGAAGCTAGACAAAAATCATTCCTGGTCAATTCTGCTTCAACTGCACATTATACCACTGTACCACCACATTACTTGGACTACAATCAAGAAGATCAGATGGCCTTTGCAGCCCATTCTGTCACTGATCATACAACCTCTAGTTCATTTGGTAGAGGTCAACCTCCAACACACTCTTTCCGACCTTCTTACACTCCTGGAAGAGGAAGAGGACGTGGAAGAACTTTCTTCTACCAGAACAAGCCCTCATGCCAGATATGCCACAAGGTAGGTCATGTAGCCGATGTTTGCTACTTTAGGTATGACTCATCTACCTCTACTCGTTCACCTGCGCAAGCTCATTATACTGACTCAAGCGCTTCACACAATGTGATGCCATATGGATCTGATTATAATGGCAATTGGCCTTCTGAATACACTGAGGTTCCTATACCTTCAGCTCAGTCCTCTCAATATGCCAATGCAAAATGTAAATCGAGTGTTAATCCTGCTGATCATACTACTCCATCTGTTAAGCAACCTCCTGCTGTTGCACCTCTATCTGTCACATCTGCTACTAATCCATATGTTTCAGTTGAATCTGTTGTCCCTCAAGCCTTTGTAGCTTCACCAGAAATAATTGCAGATGAAGACTGGTATCTAGACTCTGGAGCCACACAGCATATAACCAATTCAGCTCGTAGTCTATCTGCTGCTGCAACACCAAGAGGTAAAAGCTCAGTTATAGTTGGTGGAGGCACTAGTTTACCTGTTACATACATTGGCAGTGCATCTTTGCATAATTCTTCAGCATCTCAGTTGTCCTTAAACAAAGTCCTATGTGTGCCATCAATGCAAAAGAATTTGATTTCCATTGCTCAAATTACAAAAGACAATGGTGTTTCCATTGAATTTTTTCCTCATACTTGTGTGGTTAAGGATCTGCAGACAAGGAAAATGCTCCTAACTGGAGTTGAATCCGCTGGAATGTACAAGCTTGATGCAGCACCATCCTCACTTTCTTCTCAGCCTAGACATCTCTCTGGTAGTCAATATAGCTCAAATGTTTGTCATTACACTACTACACTAGATGTTTTTACTTTGTGACATAGGAGACTTGGTCATCCTTATGAAGGTACTGTCAAAAATGTACTCAGCTCTATTAATGTTGCTGTCAACAACAACACACACACAGAATTTGCATGTACTGCTTGTAAACTTGGCAAAAGTCACAGATTTCCCTTTGTAGCATCTTCTACCATATATAATAAACCCCTACAGTTGATCTCCATGGATTTGTGGGGTCCTGCACCCTTTGCATCTAATGGTCACCTTTACTACATTGCTTTTGTGGATGTATACAGCAGATTCGCATGGGTTTCCCTCCTGCATAAAAAATCTAATGCTCTTCAAAAATTCAAAGAATTTAAACTTCTTGTTGAAAACAGATTTGGTCAAAAAAATCCAACAGGTACAAAGTGATAATGGTAGAGAGTTCTTATCCTTTGCTTCGTTTCTGTCTCAGAATGGCATACAGCAACACTTCTCATGTCCATACACTTCTGAGCAAAATGGAATAGTTGAACGAAAACATAGATCGATTGTTGAAACAGGATTAACCTTGTTCGCCACAGCTTCCCTTCCTTTATATTATTGGGGTGGTGCTTTTCTCTCTTCTGTATTTCTCTTAAACCGACTACCCACTCCTGTGTTGCAAGGCATCTCTCCTTATGAAAAGCTGTTTGGTGTCAAACCTGATTACTCCCTCCTTAAAGTGTTTAGTTGTGAGTGTTTTCCCCTCCTACGTCCTTACAACAGCCACAAAATTGAATTTAGGTCCGCCTCATGTCTGTTCCTAGGCTATAGTACTCAACACAAAGGATACAAATTTCTTAATAGAACCACTGGTCGTGTTTACATTACTCGCCATGTTCAATTTCATGAACACACATTCCCTGCTTACTCTCAGTTTAACATCAGACCTGTGTCTCAATCGGCATCGGTTCCTACCTTTAAACCCCCTTCACTGTCCTCACATTCCACCACTCAATCATCTCCTATCTGCCCAGCAACTTCCAGCATTCCTTCATCACCCTCTTCACCCCCTATTACCAAATCCTCATCTCCTACCACCATATCTTCACCATCTTCATCCAGTACTCATTCCCTTCCTATTCCAAACACTCATTCCATGTTGACTAGAAGCAAAGCAGGTGTTTTTAAACCCAAGATCTTTACTGTGGCTGAGGATGTTCCTATTCCCAAAACCATTGATGAGGCTCTGGCTGATCAAAACTGGGCGAAGGCTGTTCATGAAGAGTTTAATGCTCTTCAAAAATTCCAGACATGGGATCTTGTTCCTTTACCTTCAGATCGCAAGGTCATTGGCTGTAGATGGCTATGCCGATTGAAGACTCATGCTGATGGGTCAATTGCAAGGTACAAAGGGAGGTTAGTAGCAAAAGGCTACTCACAGGAAGCAGGTACAGATTACAGAGACACCTTCAGCCCTGTGGTCAAGGCAGCCACCATTAGAACCCTCTTGACCCTTGCTGTTACTAACCACTGGAAATTACATCAGGTGGACTTTAACAATGCTTTCCTCAATGGGGACTTATCAGGAGGTTTTCATGGAGCAACCACCAGGTTTCGTTCAATCTGATCCAGCAGGCAATCCTCTTGTTTGAAAACTAAAAAAGGCACTCTATGGATTGAAACAAGCACCAAGAGCTTGGTTCATAAAACTGAGCACATATCTGACAACTCTCGGGTTTATATCTTCAAAAGCTGATACTTGTTTGTTTGTCAAAAAGGTTGCTGACCATGTCACCTATCTGCTGGTCTATGTGGATGATCTGGTTATTACTGGCTCCAATGAGAATGTTGTCCAAAACATAATTGCTGAGATGGGTTTGGTGTTCTCCCTAAAAGATTTGGGAGAGCTGTCCTTCTTTTTGGGAATTGAATTCCAACGATCTGCTAGAGGCATTCACTTAACTCAAAAGAAATATGTTCATAACTTGCTTGCCAAAACTCAGATGACTGGTGCGCATGCCTATGGTTCACCTCTGGCAGTCAACACCTAGCTATTTGCAGATGACAGTACTCCTTTTGTTGACCCTCACTTATACAGAAGTGTTGTAGGGTCTCTTCAATACCTATGCTACATCAGAGCGGACATCGCCTTCACTGTTAATAAACTCAGTCAATTCCTTCATGCTCCCACGGTCAAACAGTGGAAATGTGTTCACAGGCTTCTGAGGTACCTGAATGGCACCAGTACCCATGGCTTGCTGATTAAGCCAATCCAGCAGTTCAACGTTCAAGCCTATTCTGATTCTGATTGGGGAGGGATTACCAGCAAAAAGAAAGACCAATCTGATGCAGTTGAGGTCATTCCTGAAAATAAACGCTCAACCAGTGGTTATTGCATATATCTGGGTGCAAATCCTGTTCTACAGCAGGTTGTCTCTAGATCTGCCACTGAAGCTGAATACCGCAGTGTGGCTGACTCTATCACTGAGTTAATGTGGTTTTTATCTCTTCTAAAAGAAATGTATATCACTGTAGTTAAGACTCCTTGCATTTGGTGTGATAACACTGGCACCGTGGCTCTGGCCTCTAATCTGGTACTTCATTCAAAAACCAAGCATGTTGAACTTGATGTACACTTCATTCGTGAAAAGGTGGCTGAAGGATTAGTCACAGTTGGACATGTATTCTCGGCTTATCAAGTTGCAGATATTCTGAACAAACCACAAGTGTATGGTATGTTTGCCTACTGTCGCAACAAATTGAACATCATCTCTCAGGATGAAGTATACAATGGTGAACCTAACTGAAGCTCTCAGTTATGAGTACCACCAGCAAGAAGAACTGTCAAGCTGTCGAGTTGGATCTCAGCAGGAAGAATGTTAACAGATTATTGCTACATGCAATATTAAGTAGAATTAGCCTTCCATGTCTCACTTGTATTAGCTGCTATCTATTATATGACGTGTCAAGTAGAGTCAAGTTGTCAAGTTGTTAGATGATCTGTTATTCCCTTTATGATCATTCTGTTATGCTTAAAACACATGCATCTCATAGACCTGATGCTATATATAATGTATCAATTTATCTCAAAATTAATAAGATTGATTCTTCATCTTAATTATATCTAAGTATTTGGTATCGTTCAATCTTGGAGCTTTGAATCATTAAAGCTTCAACACAATTTTATTTTGCTCAAATCAAATGGGGCTGCCTTTCCGTAGATAGTGGGATGAGGAACTGGTCGGTGCCCAATAATACGGCTATGGGCGACATTGAGAACGATTGGCACTTGAGAGCCTGGCAGGAGTTAGTGAACCGCAAAAAGTCGAGCCTACCACATTAATATTCACATGCATGCACAGATCCAATTGCGTACTGTCTATTGTATGCCCACATATCCGGCCTCATCAGTCATGACGATGCCGGTGAAGATCGTTGATTAAAATCTCAGAACTCAGAAGCAGAGCTTCGCTCTCTATAATTTATTATTTGCGATGGGGCATTTGTTTTAGATCTAATATGCAGTTATTATTGAAAATTATTCCACTGATCGAAGTACATGAATAAATCACAACAATGAGTCAGTGTCATGAGTCCATAAGCCCGGGGATGACAGTGTCAAGGGCTGAGACCAGGGAAGAAAGGAACACCGGTGGAATTCAACCAGTCGGAGCCTTGAATGAACTGGGCAACAGTGAACTGTGAAGCCTCTGTGGAGGAATTGATCACCCTGTAACCTTTCCACGTCACCCTCCCGCTCGTATTGGAACCTGGACCCCTGTTCTTGTACTCCCCGTAATACAGAGTATCCAGTGCAAACGACCCGTTCCATTCCAACCACCCTGCCGGATTTATCAAATCCTCCATGTAACATTCCAAATACACCGTCCTCGAGTACAATTTCCATGGCCTCCCCAGGTACGTCGGGAACGATGACTTCACCGGGATCAAGTCCGACGCCGCCGCCACCTTGGAGTTTATGATGGAAATGCCTGTGTTCTGGTTCGGGTCCTCTCTGCCTTGGGCCGTGAACAGGTTCTTCTGGTTGTCGTCGGGCTTCCGCGCGTACAGGTTACAGTTCTGGAGCACGGCGGCAGCGTTGCCGAAGATGAAGTCGACGGTGCCGTAGATGTCGCATTCCCGGTAGAACTGACGGAGGGAATGGACGTAGAGGGTATCCTGGTAGCCGACGAAGCTGCATTGGTAGAAGGCCGAGAGGTCGGCGCCGTTCCTGAGGGCCACCGCCTGGTGCTTGCTGGGCCCCGCCGAGTTCTCTATGGTTATCCCCTTCGCTATGAATCCGTCTCCTACCACCGCTGATCAAAGCAACAAACCCCACCACCGTTATCATATCAGATATCTGAATATTATGATCATATTTATTACTCAAACTTTCCAGTAATTTAGACCGAAGGACTGAGGTCAAAATTCAGAAGAAAGAATTTCGTTAAAAAAAACACAGAAGAAAGAAGTGCGGGAGAAAGAAAGGAGAAAACGGGTCTGATTGAATGGACCTCTTAAGTGGATAGGTTATACAGCCTGGCCCAGTTAATTGACCCATCTAAGCATATCCGACACCATTTATGAGGAAAATGTGCAACCATGCTTCCATTTTCTCAATCTCCTCTCTCGTATACACAAATACAGTTGAGTGGGTACCGTATTTCCAATTATTTTTTGTCCTTTCGAATTATAGGTAGTGTCGGCAACTCCAATAAAAAAAGGTTACTTTCTTGATCAGTGCTTCAGCGTGCATGTGTGATTTCTCTGATTTTTTTTTTTTGAAAAAAGAAATTGAGATGAGGAAAAACAAGGGATGTATAAGTTCAAGCTTCTTTTCCAATATACTTATTTCTTTACAGAAGATGGTCCTACTGGTACTGTGTCCACGCCAGGCAAAAAAGAAAAGAAAACCAAGAAATACTGTATGTTACGTTCATGAGTCATGACAATGTTCAGCAAAGCAAATAATTTTGGCAGCTGAAAAATTTTAAAGAATAGAGTTGAAATAAAATAAAATTTAAATATGAAGGTGAAACTTCGTCCCAAAGTAAATGTCAAATTAAAATAGTGGAAGGAAGTTAAGATATAGAAGTGGAGGTAAATAATATGCATTAATCATGTTAAAAATTCTATAAAATTAAGGCACTGTAAATATATTTTTGTGTGTGAATTTTGTTTACATTTTAAAAAAGGAGGCGAAGTTTTCTGATTTGAATCTGCCCGATTCAGCCTAATAACTGGTTTTAGCAAAGCAGTGTTGAGTTGGGTTGGGGCGGATACGGTTGGTTTGTCATTTGTGACCCCTCAACTGGACACGGGGCTAAAGCACATCGTCGAGAATCTCACTAGACTTATTATGCCCATCTAAGATTGCCTAATACTCAAGTTGTGTGTCACAGTCTCGCAAGAAAATAATATTTTAGATATTGGGGCTCTGAAGAATCTATCCACAACCTGTGATAATTGTCGTTGTTTTGTCAGCATTAGATTCCCATATGATTACTTGGTTTTCTTCTCAAATCATGAGCGTGGGATCATACCTATTACCTAACCTAAGAAGAAATTGCTGGATCCAAAGCCCTCAACACAGAAGCGTGTTAGTTGCCACTCACATTAAGATTCGGAATCATATATAATTAAGTTTCAGAGTTACTAATATCTTCATGTTTTCCAATGTATTGCATTATTCATCGACAAACCCAGTGCATCTCGTGTGTGTACATGTGTTTATACGAATGTCTCATCAGTCTGAAATGTCTTGTCCTTTTTTTTTTTTTTTTACGAGTATATGTTTACCAAGATATATCACTCACCATTCAGGGTCTCATCCACAATTTTCTATAAAGAATAGTATTAAGAAAAAATACTCTTGAAAAAGTGTGTGTCTTTTTTGAGTTTTAAAAGGCTCACGACAAAATAGTATTATTCAAATATAGATAGCAAGTAAGGTTATTGGAAGCGCACCTACAGTAGCGGATTGAAAGGTGGTCCACCCATCCACCACATTTCTACTGGCCTTCACTATCGTCTTCCCAATCCCATCTCCAACGAACATCACATTCGTCTTTTTCTTTATAACCTCCACATTCTCAAAGTATGCCCCAGCCTTTATGTGTATCACAAACCTACACCAGCCCATTTATTCATTTAATCATAAAGATAATACGGGGCACCACCACCACATGTAATTGGATAACGTACGGTGGTAAGAATAATTATACGTGCCTGGTTGTTGTGGAGTTTGGGGCGGCAGCTACTGCTTCCCCGATGGTGGTGAAATTGCCGGAGCCATCTTTGGCCACCACGAGATCGAACTTGGTTTTATTAACAGCAGCTTGAAGGAGCCTTCTGTCTTTGGAGGTAAGCCAAGATGGGAAGCCACCATTATGCCTCATTTTGAATGCCTCGGACGGAGATTGGTTCTTCACCCCCTTTTTCACTTTGTTGAGCAAGGCCAATGAGTTACTAACGTGGTGGCAAATCCGATACAAGTTGTCCTGGATGATGTGTCTCACGTGTCCATTGGTGTCGCCGTCGGCAAAGCCGTCGAGGCACGTGTAAACATTGGTCAATGCGCCGCTCAGCAGAGTCTGTGAGTCGTGGTAGCGCTTGGAATCGATCTTTGTATAGGAGAGGTAGGCCAAGCTGGTTTTGAACTCCTCCTGAGTGAGATCAAAAAGTTGGAGGCAGTCATCGAGAGCTCTTTGTTGAAGCGGGTTCAGATTTCGGAGCTTTCTTTTGAGACCAGTGCAGTTGGAGGACGAGGATCTGACCTCGTACATGGTGTGGTTGACGAGGGAACATATGACTTGGGGAACAGATTTAGAGGTAAGATCCGAGAAGGAGGCCAGCGTGGAGACACATAGGTCAGGGTAGAGTGTTCCTTGGCAGGTGGAGTGAGCTACTTGAAGGTGTTTGTGAAAATGTGGGTGTGTTGTTTCTTGTGGCTCTGTTGCTTCCACAAGCAGCAAGAGTAGAGAAACAAGGGCCGACGAGAGTGTTCTTCTCTTGTGGTGCTGCATGGTGGACATGGAAAATGCTTGCTACCAACTGCAAGGCGAAGACGAGTGTGTGAGAATAGGGGTGTGGCTGTCAAATTTATGCTCGATACTTAAATTTAAGTGTGCTACTTGGATTTGCACAAAGTTCAAAATAAACACAGGGACTTAAGTATATTAGTCAATTAAGTGGGGGTGTCCACCGACATTCATTGTAGATCTATCTCAGACATCACGGGAACACTAAGTACGTTAAAACTTCATTTTCTTGGTCCTTGTGCCTGACATATATACGCTCCGCCTCGTTATTTCTTTTAAGATATTTGCTTGGATGGAAGGTTAATCAGATGTGTATTTTTCACTTGTATAAACATGAGTAGATCCAAGCGCCAGCTATTATTACTGCTCCTTTTATGAGTGGGGTACAACGACTAAAGCCGTGGGCGCGATGCCTTTCTGTTCGTCTGAATTTGGTCTCATCATATATATGGGCAGAGTGTTGGAAAAGATACTTCTGCACCTTGTTTCTTCATTCCATTCTACTAAGAGAAAATGGAAACTTGCAATTAATTATAATGAGTGAAGAAAGTTATAAACTATGGAAACTAGCAGACAGCCCGTAAACCGCAAAGCTAGCTAGGATGTTTGATGTGTCCGATATCAGATTCAAAAACATTATTTCATGAGACCTCCGATCAGGACTAGTAAGTAGTAACATACTCCCCCAGTTATCACTTATCATAATCTCCTACAGTAACATGATCTGTGAAAATATACAAGTGTGTCAAAAAACAGCACAGCAAAATGTTCATAATTGAGACCGTATAAGGAAAGGTGCCGAAGAAAAGCCATATATATATATATCCATATCAATGTGCTCTCAAAACTAAACGGCGAGTAACTGTGAATTCGGTTCGTTGAGAAGTGGCAAATATGAAGGAAGGAGGAGCTAGTAACGTTAAATGAACATGGAATTAGGCTTAAAAATGGCAAAACCAGAGGAGGTTGGGGTCGGTTAAAGGTAATGATTTTTTTGATATAAAAAGGTAATGATTTTTATTCCAACGAAGTGGGGACATAGAGCTTTATGAGGGTCAAGACTCGAGAGTGGGGTTATGAGGGTCAAGACTAGAGAGTGGGAAGGGAGCATATAGAAGTGGGCTAACAAAGGTGGTGGTTGGCGGAGGGTCCATTATATTAACTGGACCAGAATACATACCCATGCGCGGTGCGCCCATAATATACTGCCGTATCCGTAACGTTATTGCCATTTTGCTTAGGGAGAATTGCACTTAGGTCCTGTTATCAAAAAAAAAAAATGCACTTAAGTCCTAAGTAATACATGTCAAGTGCGCGACGCGAGTCGAATCCGGATTAGTCAGGGCAAAACTCTGAATATCGGATGGACAACCAAATTTTTTTTTTGCACTTAAGTCCTAAGTAATAGAAAATATATATATATATATATAAAAAGCCTCTTAAAATCTCAAATTTGTAGTAAAATCCTGTAGGACATTTTTACAATATATTCTAAATGTTAAAAGTCTAAAATAACCCTGTTAATTAAATAAAGTGAGGGAATGGATGATTTTGTGTTTATTAAGGGCATTTTAGACTTTTTACATTTGGAATATATTGTAAAAATGTCCTACAGAGCTTCACTGCAAATTTGAGATTTTTTAAGGGACATTTTTATCGTATTTTCTCTTGTTTCAAACTTAGGTAAATTTTCCCTTTTGTTTAGTTTTTGATATGGAATGCGTTTACGTGCTCGTCCCTTTTGGAGGAGAGATCTGGCCGTCAGATCTCTTTTTTTTAGTAATTTTTTTTTTCAGTACCAATCAGTATCTTGAAATATTCCAAAAAAAATCATTATTTTTTTTCAGGGTACTGACTGAGACTAAAAAGATACTTCAAGGTATTAACTGATACTGAAAAATATTTCATGATCTTAAAAATCATTTTTAGGATCTTAAAAAATTATTTTAGAACACTAACTGACACTAAAAAGATATTTTATACTCCCTCCGGTCCTAATTATAGGAACTATTTAACCGATTTTGGGGGATTAAAGAGAGGAGTTAAATTAGTTAATTTTACTCATTTTCCTAAAATGCTCTTATATAAATTTAAAATGACACAAGTTGCTCTAATTATAAGTGTTTATGATTTGCCTTACGTTAAACATCCATGACATATTAGTTTAGTATATATGTATATTAATTGTTTTTTATATAGCCATGTGTATACATATAGATTTAATTTCCTTTCCACATGCTTTCTAATTGAAATAATGATCTTGTTATATAAACATATATGTGTGTGTATATATGTGTATACATATAGATCTATCTACATACACACACACACACACATATATATCTACACATATATATTGACACACATAAATATAGATATACATATATATGTACACATATATATATATATATAAATGCTCATAATAATAAGTATAAATAGGGATGTTATAGGAAAAAATTGACCAAAGTTAAAACTTGCTCTTATAATTAAGACAAAAACCAACTCCAAAATGTGTTCCTATAATTAGGACCGGAGGGAGTAATAGTGACTGTTTCTGCTGAAACAAATTTTATTAAAAGAGAGAGAGAGTACTGAATAATTTTTTCCAGCATGCCTCCATCAATGTCTCACCCAAAATGCTTTATAATCAGGGCAGCAACTTCCATCACGTGTCTTCTTTAATCTCAAAGGAATTACCTCCTTAGAGATGAAGGGCCCGCAGTTGTATGCCTGAATCAAGATAGAGTGGTTCAGCACTTGCGAAGAGGCACCATAATCAGCAGATTTTTTTTACTAGCATATGAATTCTTTTACCGGAGTAGGTTGTATTTAAAATACTGTCAGCTAGCATTAAATATGGACAGTGAGAATTTGAACATCGATTTACTATGTTATGATGAACTAACCCTTTTTACTAAATCTAACTCCTGTTGGTAAACTAATCAAGGGGTTTAATTTACCTTTCTTTCATGGAGCATCCAGTATTCTGGATTTACCACCTTTTAACTCGAAATTTTATGGAGGTCTAAATTAATCTGGATCAAGCTAAACAAAACCACAAGAGCAGCATAGGAAGTAGGCTTTACTGCTAATACAAAGTTGGGGGCGCATAAATTAAAGCTTTTATTATTTATCAAATTAATGTTAATTAATATTTCAAGAATGCCACAGTTTAGAGGTCATTGTTCCCCACCTCAATATAGCAGCGGGCTAACGGTTCTGGTTTCTGTGTTAAGCACAGGGCTTAGTATTTGGATGGATCAGATTTAATTTTTTAAAATGATGATTTTTTAAATAAAAAATTATTTTTGAAAAAATAGTAGCTAAAAGGTTATCTTTATTTTAAATTTTATACCCATTAAATATTTTTATTAAAAAATTTAAATTTTTAAAAATTTAGATATGGACCATCCAAATCAAATTTAACAGTCCAAATCTGATAAATTGGGAGAACTAAACACTATACTTAGCACTGAAAGCAAGTCCCGAGCTAACGTAGTGTGTATTTAATCTTCCATTTACGCCTATTCCAACGTGTGCGAGCAAGAACTTGTTTTTGGTTAGTTTTTTTTTTTGTTGCCCAAATTGTTTTTGGTCAGCTGGAAGAAGGCATTTTATTATCACCAACATTAATACAGACACGCCCGTCAAGGTTAAAGACTCGAGAGGAACTGGTCATATGGAAATTAAACACAGTTCTTTGAGCAAGCCAAATACTCCCTCTGTCATTTTTAGCAACATTATATTCTCTCTTTTAAATATAGTCTTTTTTATAAGTAACAAATATCTTTTTTCTAAAAATAAAAATCTGTCTTTCCACATTTACCCTAACTGAATACATGCCTTTATAATAATTAAAAGTTTAGGTGGGGGTAGACATCGGTACCCCACCAGGGCCAGGGCATGCTTCTATGCTCGAAGAGCGCTTACAGAGGTACTTACAGATCGCCTACCAACCAATGATGAGGCCCTCACCTCGACCAGCAGGTATCAAACCTCTTCCCTTTTGGGGTGAAGGCCGACGCCTTAGCCAACTGTGTCAATCCTCATTGGCCAAGCATGTACTTGTTTTTGGTAAGTTGGACGAAGCATTTCGTTATTACCAAAATTAATACAGACACGCCCGTCAAATTAAAGTTAAACACTCGAGAGGAACAACTGGTCATATGGAAATTAAACACAGTCCTTTGAGCAAGCCATATACTCCCTTCTATCTTTTCTTTTTATAAGTAACATTTTCTTTTTTGAGCATGCTTTTTTTTTTAAAGTAACAAATCTCTTTTATCTAAAACTAAAAATCTCTCTTTCCATTTTTACCTTCATTAAATACATGCCTTTATAATAATTATTATACTCCCTCTGGTCCTTATTATAAGGCACCTGCTTGTTCCCAATGAACATTAATTATTTTTTTCTATGTATGCTCATAATTAATAAGGGTAATGAGTGAGAGTAATAATTAATATGATATTAGAGTTCAGTGCAATTAGTAGGGCTAATATTAGAAATTACTTAATTCTAGGACAACTTTATTGATTTTAACTGTTTTTCTTAGTTTATGAGAATTGTTAGTTGGTGCCTTATAATAAAGACCAAAGGAGTATAACATATGAATTCGTCAATTTAAGTAGCATCTATATATCTATAATAAATTATAGGCAAGTCACATTTTTTCCCTAAATTACTCTTATTTTTACTCATTATCTCTCCTAAGCCCCCTTTAATTTATGAATAATTGTATAATTGAATTTTTTTTTGGGTATATATTATATATTTATTGCTTTGAAAGTGCTAGTTGTTACCTATAAAAAGGATAGGAAGGAGTACTATCTATTAAGCTTAATTAACTAACATATATATTTGCTCATTTGCTCGATGAAGATATAGGGAGATTGAGAGGATTTTTTTTTACCAGAATTTGAGGGTTGATAGTTAGAGGGGCGAATCGCCAACGTAAGGAATATTGCTAAAATTGACAATCCCAGAGCCATGTGATTAGTCTATTAATCAAAGACCTCGTTTTGTTCATTTATAAGATTGTCAATTATATTATTGGGTAACGGTACAGAAATACACATGTGCTTTACCCTGAAGAGCGTCTAACACCAAATATTTTTTTAAGTGCAAAACTACACATGAACTTTTAAAACCAGGGCAAAAATACCCATGCCGTTAAAATGACCTAACTAACGTTACTTTTAGGGTGGCCCCCACGCCATTTAAAAAATAAATAAAAAAACCTGATTTTTTGTAATTTCCTCTAATGCCCTTCCCTCTTTCATCGTGTACTTCTCTATTCTTTGCTTAGAATCGTGTGCTTCTCCATCTTCTCATCTTCTTCAATCTCTTAGAACCGCTACCTTCCTCTTCCTTATTGTCGCCGGTGGCCTTCATCCTTCACCATAGTCGCCGGTGACCTCCATCCTTCCTCCCACCACACCTTCCTCCACCTCCGATGAACACAGACACGAGATTGAGCACTGGGAGACAGTTGCGCCGCGGCCACACTCCAGACCACACCAAAGGACTACGAGACTAGGACGATAGAGATCGATCTTCCTTCCTCTCTCTAGACCTTCCTTTCCCAACACCTAGTTGCCAAATTTTTGTGTGTTCAAGAACGAGAAGAACGACAAATTTGCTTGACTTTGTGTGTTCAGGAGTTGTGATTGGGCGTGGAAGTGGATGGTTGTGTAAGGAAGATGTTGGAGTTGTTTATGATGACCGGAGCTCTGGCTAGCGATCGCAGAGTGTGGTGGCGTTTTCGTCAATTTCTCACATGGAATGGCAGATCTTGCTAAGTACGGGAATGCCGACCGTGATATTGAACAGGTGCCTTTGTCTTGGGTTACAAATTTAGTTTTGAAACAACTTGTATTTGCATTAGCCCTACGTTAATATTGCTGCTTTGTTTGGTTTAGGTGCTTTTGTCTCTGGGTTACAAATTGTTTCGAAACAACTTGTATTTGCACCCACCGTTCATTGTATTTGAGGACTTTCTTTTTAACATTCATTTTGCAAACAATTTTTCTGAGCGAATCTGGTTAAAGTAGCTTTAGAGTAATGTTTATTTCTTCACTTATGTATTTTTCTAAGATTTCTTCATTTGAACTCAGTAGGTTGGGTGATGCTGTTTGTTTATGTTGAAGTTGATATCTATCAGTCAATAATATAATTGAGAGTTTGGGGGGGAGGGTTTTTTTTTTAGGGGTATTTTGGTATTTTCACATTTTATTTAACATCTGTTAAGGAAATTTAATGGTCATGTCATTTTTGCCCCAATTTTGAAAGTTCACATGTAGTTTTGCATCTAAAAAAATATTTGGTGTTAGACACTCCTCAAAATAAAACACATTTGTATTTTTACACCTTTACCCTATATTATTCCCTTGCCCTATTATTTATTCGTATTTTACTTCATGTGTAGGACCCTCCGGGAGATTAGGTTGGGATTAGAATGCCAGAACAAGTTTGGTAGAGAGATAGGGAGGGAGAGGCATGAGTATCACCAATAAAGATCTTGTTTTATACGGATACAAGCCACCGGGACGACTTCCCCTCGTCATAATATTATACTCCGATCCTTTTTATCATAAATATAAGATAAAATTTATTTTTTGAAAAGATTAAGGAAGCTGATTAAATTATTTTTTAATATTTTTTTATCCAAATAAATAATTAGTTTGACTAATAATCTGATATATAATCTAAAGATATACAACATATAATATGATTAAATAACTTATTTAATCTTCTCCGAATAAGTCTAACTCTGTTATACTTAAGATTGGAGCCAGTATTATTCGTTTTCCTCATATCCCATTGTTTGAAAAATTATAGTTGACTTTGGCGTGGAGGTGTTGGTGCCTGGTGGGGACATTACGTTATAAGTCATGTTAGTTTTTTTTTGGGAGAATTCGTACTAAGGCCCAATTAAGGCCCAAAAATGCAAAAAAGGCCCCAACCACTTTCCTCAATCACAAATGGCCCTAGGGCCCTTTCTGATATTTAGTTTTAAAGCAAAATGACCAAAACACCCAAATGACTTTTTAAGAAAAACACTGCAGCTCCCCCTCAAAATCACTCCCTCTCCTATCGCTCGCTCAGCTCTCTCTCAAAATCTCGCTCGCTCGACGAGACGGAGGGAGGAGAGAGACGCATCACAGTCGGACAGAAGCTCCATTTGGAGCGTTAAGCCGCTGGAGCGTTTTTGGAAAAAGTGAGATAAAAAAAAAAGCTGAACCAAACGCATAAAATTTTACCCTACTGAGCCGCCACGGAGACGAGATTTGCGTGAAGGTATTAGTGGTTCCGATCATCGGCATTTTTTGGGAGAACTTGGTTTTCTTCTCTTCTAACCCATTCAACATCGGAGATGTAGAGCCCCCATCGTCAGCCACCGTCGGAAACTTTCGTAGAGGGACAGCATCGCCATGACTTAACCAAAAGATTCACCGCTCAGGTACTTTTGTTGAGCAATTCACTGTTGTTTAATTTCATGTCAACAGTGTACTCGGTTGTTAGAGACGTAGAGCAAATGAGCAATTGCAGAATTGTTTTAATTACCATTTATGGTTCAAATCCGGTAATTGTCGAAGCTGGGTGCTAGTTTCTTGCACGATTTTCGATCGATACATATATTAAATTTAAGAGTGGATCTCAATTTTAACTTTTTTAATATGTGTAGTATATCCTTAATGAATTATAAATGCTTCAATCATGCTTATTTTCATTTGGCCTGCTAATTAGTTTGCAATAGTTCAGAACAATAAGTGAATTCGTTTGATCAATTTTCTGCCTCTTTCTGACAAATTTTACTAGAAATTCACTCTAAGAAGACAAACTTATTTTTATTATATGATATCAACTTTATATTTGCATCTGAAGCCTCCGTTATGTTTTTAGTGATTCAGGTTGACTGTAACTCTTGGGTTTGGTTAAGCGATGATTAAACTCTGTGAGCCTTGGAGGAAGTTATACTCTAATTGGAGGGTTTTTTCCAAAAGTTATAGTGCAAATGAACGATTGCGGGACATTTCGTATATAACTAGAGAATTATGCAAGGTTATAATGTCCTCTCCCACATTAGCACTTGATACTGCTCTTAATCAAACTGGAATTAGAGTTTCACCATATATAGTTGAGAATGTTCTTAAGAGATTTGAGAATGCTGGTATGTTGGCGTATAGGTTTTTTGAATGGGCTGGGAAGCAACAAAATTACTCACACAGCATTAGGGCATACCACACGGTGATAGGTAGAGTTATCTTTAATTTATTTATTGCTGATACGCTTAATGAATATGCTCGTTGTCATATAGGTGGGGTTGAACAGGATATTAAAACTTTTTTTTTATTAGAAGACTTTTTATTTTAATTTTTTGGGTTACGTAGGTGATTGACATTAATGCGACCTGTACAGGAGATTCTTTCACTACAGATATGGCTTGTTCAAGTCTTCAACATTACATGCGCATTGTCTTAAAGAAAACAGTGAAGGTGAGCTCCTTGTGCCAAAGGAAAAGGAAAAGAACAAAAAAGAAGCTTGAGTTTTCCTTTTTAGTTTTTATCTCAAAGCTATTTCTTGGATATACTCCGAAAGGTCAAGCCGGAGTTGTTACAAGATGACCACAAAATCCCCAAAGATGTTACATGGGCTAAAGTCCATGTCCAAACGGACACGTATGTTTCTTAGTCGGTTTTTTTTCCAACCGTTATTAGAAGTTTGATGACCGATTTGACTAGAACGCGTTTGTCTAATTTATTTCAGGCACTCTTGTGGGGTTCATGTGCTTACACGGTTACAAATGTGGGATGACTCAGAGCAAGGGGAGGATGGGCACACAATGCCATTCTACACAGACGAAGAACTTCATGAATTGAAGGTCGAGTTGTTGTGGTGGCTGGTCACCCATCCTAGTAACAACCATCAGGCAAAAGTGTTGTCGTTAATGGAGAACTTCCAGAAGCAAAAGAAAAGACATTAGGAGGCATAGTTGTTAGGACACATGTATATTTATGACTCCTTTTGTATTTCATGAGGAAGACCTTCATTTGTTCTTTTGCAAATAGCCTACTGATGTTAATTTTACAAAAATCTGTCTATAATAGTGAAAAGTTGAGGCAAAAGTGTATCAAGTTTCCATGTGTCCAATGTTACTTGTTTATTATATCTGATTGTCATGAGTTTTTTTCCTACATATTTGTTACTGGAAACTGTCAGTGTATGTTACTGGAAACTTCGTCAGTGTATGTTACTAGAAACTTTGTCAGGGGTCATTTACAACATTAACAGGAGTCATTTACAACAATAACAGGGGTCATTTACAACAATATCAGGGGTCATTAACAACAATATCATGTGTCATTTACAACAATATCAGGGGTCATTAACAACAATAACAGGGGGTGTTAACAACAATAACAAGGGGTATTAACAACAATAACAGGGGCTATTAACAACAATAACAGGGGTCACTGACAACGGGTATTAACAACAATAACAGGGGTCACTGACAACGGGTATTAACAACAATAACATGGGGTATTAACAACAATATCAAGGGGCGTTTCCAGCTGCAATTTTTTTTTCTCATATCATAAACAAATATCATAAAAGAAGGAAAAATTTCCTCTTGTCATTGAATTCAAATGGTCAAGTTAGCATCAGTAGACAATTTACAGAAATACAAATGTTGAAGGTCATTCTCATGAATACAAATTTGTCATAAATACATATGCACGTGTACACAAGTGATCAACTACAATGTGTCCTAACAACTATGCTGCCTAATGTCTCATCTTCTACTTCTGAGACTCCTCAATGATGGACAACATTGCATCTCTATCCAATTGTGTAATCTATTCAAGTACCTAAACCTATAAGATGTGGTGGGTGTTTAAGCATCCATGTTCTTTATTCCTTTTTTAATAATCACCACCATCCCTCCCTCCTAAGAAAAAGTGGTGAATAGTTTATGGAAATCATTGGTTGTCAATAGAGCATATAATAAAAATAAGTTTGTCTTCTTAGAGTGAATTTCTAGTAAAATTTGTCGAAAGAGGCGAAAAATTGATCAAACGAATTCACTTATTGTTCGAACTATTGCAAACTAATTAGCGAGCCAAATGAAAATAAGCATGATTGAAGCATTTATAATTCATTAAGGATATACTACACATATTAAAAAGTTAAAATTGAGATCCACTCTTAAATTTAATATATGTATCGATCGAAAATCGTGCAAGAAAACTAGCACCCGGCTTCGACAATTACGGATTTGAACCATAAATGGTAATTAAAACAATTCTGCAATTGCTCATTTGCTCTACGTCTCTAACAACCGAGTACACTGTTGACATGAAATTAAACAACAGTGAATTGCTCAACAAAAGTACCTGAGCGGTGAATCTGTTTTTGGTTAAGTCATGGCGATGCTGTCCCTCTACGAAAGTTTCCGACGGTGGCTGACGATGGGGGCTCTACATCTCCGATGTTGAATGGGTTAGAAGAGAAGAAAACAAAGTTCTCCCAAAAAATGCCGATGATCGAAACCACTAATACCTTCACGCAAATCTCGTCTCCGTGGCGGCTCAGTAGGGTAAAATTTTATGCGTTTGGTTCAGCTTTTTTTTTTATCTCACTTTTTCCAAAAACGCTCCAGCGGCTTAACGCTCCAAATGGAGCTTCTGTCCGACTGTGATGCGTCTCTCTCCTCCCTCCGTCTCGTCGAGCGAGCGAGATTTTGAGAGAGAGCTGAGCGAGCGATAGGAGAGGGAGTGATTTTGAGGGGGAGCTGCAGTGTTTTTCTTAAAAAGTCATTTGGGTGTTTTGGTCATTTTGCTTTAAAACTAAATATCAGAAAGGGCCCTAGGGCCATTTGTGATTGAGGAAAGTGGTTGGGGCCTTTTTTGCATTTTTGGGCCTTAGTACGAATTCTCCCCTTTTTTTTTTTTTTTGCTCAAAATAAGTCATGTTAGTTAGTTACTAACTAGTTAATCATTTTAAGATTCTAAATATAAATGGGATTTTTGTTCATGGAATTCATAAGTTTGAGGCCCTTTCTTCACTTTCAAAGAAGGGTTATTTGAGTCGTGCGGGTTTATTGTGAGTTGTTGTGTCATGTGTGAGCTTATGATTTCTTCATTGTATTATTGTTATTCTCTCTGCATCCCAGAATCTCAACAAGATTATCCTAGAATGATTAATGTTACAACACGGATCACATATCGAAGGGGAGTTTCTTAACTAAACGTGGTGTTCCCCAGTTTTTAAATAAAACCCTAACAACAAATTGCTCCAAATCCTCATGTTTCAGTTACTATATGTACATCTCTTTGTATTCGTGAATACTTTGTAAATTTATACTACTACCGTTTCTAACTACTCATCTCAGATACTATAGTTTACAAACGAGATTTGATTTCTTTCTTTCTTTTTCATTCTTTTGAAAAATAACTTTCGGTGTTTCAGATACCAGAATTTAATGTAGATCGTGAATCTTAAAGAAATAAAGTACTCTTATTAACTAACAGAAAAATTCGAATCCATGTCATTTATGATCTTCAATTCAAATGATCAGTGAATAGGATAACGTGATTTGTAATTAAAAGTATAATTTTTAATTTCAAAGAAAAATTTTACAGTGTCATACAAGAGGCATGTCGAGCAGTGGACGTATACCAAATATGATTCAGATTGTCAATATTTAAGTGTCATTTAGTTAGTTAAATAGAACTATTTCCTATCCACATGTCATGGTTCAAATGACAGAGGGAATGCAGGATATTACTCAGGCTGCAATGTTACTTTGTTTTTCCTATAAAAAGAAGGGTATGCAGGGAAGGAAAGTGTGATATGTTTTAATAAGCATCTAGTGGGAAATTGGTAGAACTTTGCGTGATTGTGATTGAAATTTGAATAGTCTTCCTCCGTTGAGTTTTTTACAGGATGCAGGCTGTGCATGCACCTTCATCTTTTTTCTCAGAACCTTCGCCCAAACATAAATATATCCCGCAAAAGAAAACTTTGACCCCAAAATGGAGGGAGAAAAGAAAGAGAAGCGCACTATTTTTGTAGGTATACTCTCGGATCATCATCATCTTATGCCCAGTTTTGTTTTTGGCAAATTTTCAACATGATGGATTTCAAAATGCATTGCATGAAGCATGGCCTTTTGTGTTTAATTACAACTTGACAGAATGTCCGCTGAATTCCTTTACAATCACAGTGGATCCAGCTTCATTACCTCCCTTTTCGCCACCTAATACGCTGCTATGTATACTAAATATATATATACCAAACGCAACTACACTAGATGGAATGTTATTAATCAATTAATTAATCACCACGTGTTCATCTATGCTTTAGTGCAGTTTTTTTTATTCTGACTTTCTTATAAAATGCGCACATGCACTGGTCAATTAATTCCGTCTACACCACTGCAGGAAGGTTAGGGCAGGGGACCATTACCAACTTTCCTAGTTTTAAATTTTGTTAGTTTGGTTGGTTCAATATATATTCCTTCATCATCTTTGATACGACATCGTTTTCAATCATGTTGCCCGCCTTGATGAGAACATATATATTGCAAACTACAAATACACACACATTTTCTCACATTCCCTGTTCCTATATGCTGCTCAGTTGACCTACATATATTATAAGATACCTTTTTTGTAATTATTCTATCGGCTTAAGAATATATATATGTATATGATGCATGAAACCTACTACTGATCGAAGAAAGACTCCAAGTAAGGTTGGTCATGTTTCGTTTTCACACTCGCTGCCAAAAGTTTCATACGCCAAGTAATCTAACCCATCCTTCTATATATCTGCATTAGCCGATAACGCAAGAGGCTTGATTGATATCTATATTGCTTAATCACTTTGCATATGAAACTCTTTTAACGTGAGACTGAAGGATTTGAATCGTCTTGTTCAAACCTTTCAGTTCATGTCATTTCCCTAAATCAAACCTTTAATACTAGACTATCAACTTGATTGTTTTAGACTATTTTAATAATTCAAATGCAATCATTGATATAACTAGAAAGGGAAATAGACTAATTTCATTCACGAATGACAAAGGAGTCCAGTACAGCATGTATATTCTCTCATTCTTGCCACGTCATGGACAATTTCTCTCTCATCTAACTGATTCCTGAGCTAATAAGCACTATTCTCTACCTTTATTTACTATAAAGCCCCTAGTAGAGTAAACATATATATCAATTACTCCCCCCTAAAAAGAATCCTTGTCCACAAGGATTTCATGAGTAGCATCAGCAGCAGTAGGAAAGTCAGGAAACGAGATTGAATGGCGAAAGATCTTCCCATGTAGCGTCTTCAGGTTGGGTGAGTTTCCATTGCATGAGCACTTGAGTAATGGGAAGGTTGTTCGGCGGACCAGCTTGCGGCCTAGGATTCTTCTGGCTCAAGTGCAAACTGTCCTTGTTCATCGACGGTGGAAGGTCTTGAGTAATTGGGGTAGAGGGTCCAACATGTTTCTTAAGAAGGAAACATGAAAGACGGGGTGCACTCTAGTGGTAGGAGGCGGGCAAGCTCATAAGCAACGGCTCCAATTTTCTTAACAACCACAGAAAGGTCCGAAATACCGGGCACCAACTTGTGGAGGAAGAGTTATTCAGCACATTTCTGCGAAAAGGATGTAATTTCGGTAAACCATGTCATCGGCATTAAACGAGACGCTCGGTCCGGTGCTTATTGGCTCTTGGACCATGCGGTGTTGGGCCTTGAGGAGATGGTCCTTAAGATTCTGCATAACCATTTCCCTAGATAAACAAGTGCGGTCCACCAAATCATTAGCGAGAATCACCGGCAATATAAGGAAGATGGACCGGTGGGGACACACCGTACACGGCCGAACGGGGTCATGCCAATGGCTGAATGATAGTTAGTATTATACCACGTTCGGCTAGAGCTAGCCATTTGGTCCATTGGGGGAGGCCACTGATGAAATCCATAGATAATTCAGACCATACATGGTCGGGAATAGGGAGGGGTTGAAGGAGTCCCGGGGCTGCCACTAATTCAGGTTTAAAACGTTGGCACGTAGTACACGCACGCACAAAATTACGAACATCCTTCTCCATACACTTCCAATAAAAAATTGAAGCAAGTCGCTTAAAGGTAGGGTGGATACCTGAATGCCCTCCAATACCATCCGCATGGAAATAAGTAAGAAGATCATGGCGAAGGCCTCTATCCGCTGCCACCACGAGTTTCCCATTGCGTTTAAGCAATTGATCTTTGCCACAAAATTTGGAATGTGAAGTGGGATCACTTTCTAGATCATGAATGATCTGCTGTAAAGAAGTGTCAATTAACCAACCATCACGAACCCGATCATACAGTGGAGAAACAGGGGCAGAAAGGGCTAGACAAGAACTCTCTGGCTTACGAGACAAAGCATCAGCCACCACATTGTCACTCCCCTTTCGGTACACAATTTCATAGTGTAAACCCCACAACTTATGAAGCCACTTAAATTGTTCTTGATTTAAGTTGCGCTGGTCCAGCAGATGGATGAAAAATTTGCGTCCAACTAGATACGAGCGCCATTGTTTGATGGCAAAGAGGATAGCAAGGATTTCCCTCTCATACGTAGATAGGTGGCGTTTAGTAGGGGCCAAAATCTTACTAGCATATGCCAATGGATGACCATTTTGAGATAAAACAGCCCCGACCACGAGCACGAAGCATCCGTCTCAACAACAAAAGTTTCATTGAAATTGGGTAAGGCAAGAACCGGGGGTGACATCATCACAGCCTTAAGAGTGTGAAAGGCCTCGCGAAGATCCGAATTCAGTGAATTTCTCGGTCTTCCTTAGCAAATCGGTCAAAGGTTTACAAATAGACCCAAAATGGCGAATGAACCGACGATAGTACCCCGTAAGACCAAGGAATCCTCGTAACTCCCGAAGAGAAGAAGGGGTAGGCCATGTAGCAATAGCTTCAAGCTTAGGGGATCGCTTGAACACCCAGGCGAAATTACGTGGCCCAAGTAATCAATTCTGCTGGCAGCAAAAACGCACTTAGAAGCTTTAGCAAACAGGCGCTGCTGCCTCAAAAGAGAGGGTGGTCTCTAGGTGCTGCAAGTGGGAATTCCAATCTGTCTCTGTAAACCGAATATCATCAAAAAGACTAATATGAATTTACGCAAAAGGATTTAAAAATAGAGTTCATAAGGCCACGAAAAGTAGCGGGCGTTGGTGAGGCCGAAGGGCATGACTAAGAAATCATATAACCCCTCATGAGTCCGAAGCGGTTTTAGCGATATCATCCGGCTGCATACGGATTTGGTGATAACCAAGACGTAAATCCAGCTTAGAGAAGAAGGCTGCACCCGTGAGTTCATCTAGCAACTCCTCAATAACCGGAATAGGAAACTTATTCTTGATGGTGGCTTCATTTAGTCGGCGATAATCAACACAAAACCGCCAAGTCCCTTCTTTCTTTTGTACTAAGACCACTGGAGCAGCAAAAGCACTGGAACTCTCACGAATAATCCCGTTGAGGAGCATTTGCTGAATTTGGTGCTCAATTTCGGTCTTACATACAGGTAGTATCGATAAGGGCGACAAGCGATAGGAACCGATCCTTGAGAGGAATTGAATGATCACAAGTTCTAGAAGGAGGTAACTCGGTGGGCTCTTCGAAGACATCTGCAAAGGAAGTCAAAAGAGTTTGTAACTCACATTGTTGTTCAGAGGAGAGAGATGGATCGGTATTGAGTTTCAATTGCAACTGGGAGGTATCTGAATAAGGTATAATTCATTGGCAACCATAAAGTCACGAAGACTAAAGACTTCGTCCACAAAGAATTGGGTACCAGTAGCTAATCCGTGTAAAGTAATAGGACGGCCCTGAAGATGAAATTCAAAAGTCTGGGAATCCATATCCATTGAGAAACATCCCAAGGTTCGAAGCCAGTCAACACCCAATATAGCATCATATCCCCCAATTTTCATGACCAAAAATGCCGAAGAAAAATGTGAACCACCCATTTCCCATTGTAAATCAGGGCAGGTTTTAGAGAGACACTTTGTCGATTGTCGGCAATGAACATATTAATGGGGTCGCAGATCGCGCATCCTCGGTTTAAGCCTCTTGACTACCGACGCATCGACAATATTGTGCGTCTTTGCCGTGTCGATCAAGATAATTATGGACTGATTCTTAATGCGACCCAAGAGCTTGGGGTAGAAGTATTGAGGCGACCCTCAATGGCATTTATCTGCCCTCAGTAGCTGCTTGAGCCTCGCCCAAAGCGTCTTCAAACTGCTCCTCATCGTCATCGATCATAAGCATATACACGTGGGAGTCTTTGCATCGTGAGAGGAGGAATACTTCTCGGGGCACCAATAGCAAAGCCCACAGCGCCGGTCGTCCATTTCGCGTTTGGAGAGATGCCGAGTAGGTTTCGAGAATGACCCGAGAAGAATGATTGGGAGGTGAGGTGAAGCCGAACCGGAAGAAGAGACCAAAGGGCTCGGTTTGTACGATGGGGTTGAAGTTTCGGTGGAACAGACGAGTTGGGTAGAGACGGCCCGATCTTAGAGCCCAACACTGTGGATGACCGAATACCGAGTCCATTGAGCGACCAAATGGAGGTGTGGAGAAGAACCGACGATCTCGGCTTGGATTGTTCTCATGGAGGGTCCGAATGGTTGTCTCTTATGTCTGGCGAGCAAGTGGCACTTGCTAAGGACGGAGGAGCGAAATTCAGGACGAATTGACGAATGTCCGGTCGGAGGCCACCAATGAATAGATTCACGGCGATAGGTTCCGGTATATCCACTTCCGATAAGAGCTCATCAAACTTCCGTTCGTAATCGGCCACCAATCCGTCGCCCTGTTGGAGTTTCTTGAGAGCGATTAGTGGATGTTCATCACGAACGTCTGAGAACTTAATCTCCATGTTCTTAAAATAATCGTCCCATCGGAGCTCAGAAAAGGGGCGGTTGCGCATGAATGTCTGGTGCCATCGGAGAGGTCCGGGGTGTGCCATCTACCTCGAAGAAGCTAGCCGGCGGTAGGCCCACCCACGGAAATCGGTGCCATCAAGCCGTGGAAATTCCACACGGCTCATTTGGTGGGAATGAAGTAGGAAGAAGAGTGTGGTGGTTGATGTGGGGAAAGTGGGGTCTGGAAAGTCCGAACGTCGGAATACGCGGAGGAATAGTGGAGTGAGCCTCCATCACCATTGTCATTAACGCCGTGAGGCTGTTTTCCGAAGCGGATTTGGGTGGGGAAGAGGATCGGATTCGAGCTTGTGCATAAGCTCTTCCAAACGATTGGCCATCTGCTTAAGCTCGCGATCTCGTGTGTGCTCTGGTCCAACCGAGAGTGCATCGTGGTGTGGAGTGTGTCAATGCGTTGCTCCAGCTCGCCCAGTCTGTCCTGGGATCTGGTGTCCGGCGCCATGGCCAGACGGAGTGGCTTTGATACCTTGATATAACTAGAAAGGGAAATAGACTAATTTCATTCACGAATGACAAAGGAGTCCAGTACAGCATGTATATTCTCTCATTCTTGCCACGTCATGGACAATTTCTCTCTCATCTAACTGATTCCTGAGCTAATAAGCACTATTCTCTACCTTTATTTACTATAAAGCCCCTAGTAGAGTAAACATATATATCAATCATTGACGTGAAAAAGCATCATATCATCTTCGTGAGCACTAAATATTTCCTCACTAATTTAGGAATTAATAACTAGCTAGATAGCTAATTTCCTAAAGTACCTTATTTGTTTATTTACATTAGAATTACCGTTGATAAAAACTCTCTAATTAATATGAGCAATTAATAGAGATCATTTTTAAAAATTATAAACTTGAAAAATAAAATAAATTGAAATATTATATTCAGAATTAAAGAAAACTCTAACTATCTCCCATATTCATGATGGGATGGAATATAATTAATCTACACTTGTTTTATTTTTATTTTCCAGTATTTGTATGCCTTTGTGAATACCATCTCACAGTTGATGACGAGCTAAAATTATATGGCGATTGGAAAATAACTAGCAGAATAACAGCACGTCACCAAATATCTATGTCTGTGTTAGTGCAGAGATCAGACTACAGTAAGTCAATGTTTATTGTCAACCAAAATATATCAATTTAGAATGGCCAGTTGGAGCTCAGTTGACTGCGTGCATGGGAGTCACGTAGGCGTCACATCAATGGTGCCAATACGACCTAGTTTATCCTGAAAACGAGACAAATTAAACTAAATTAATTAATCTGATTGCCACACAAAACGGCCCCTATATATACCAGGACGAAGCTCTAGCCATTTCAGGCCCACCACAAGTAAGAGATCTTGTCTTGTTTAGATCCCAAACAATGGCTTTCAAGCTCAAGTCTCTTGTTAGTTTTACGCGCTCCCTCTGCCTTCTACTTTCCTTATTCGCAGTGCTATCTCTAGCAGATAAACCAGTGGCAAATATCAAAACCCCTCCAGACACAGTCTGTGAAACCACCAGGTACCCTCCCCTGTGCAAAACCCTGCTTGGTAATCAAAACGGCAACGTCTTTGACTTTGGCCGCATATTGCTTCGAAAGTCCTTATCCCAGTCTCGCCGATTCTTGAACCAGCTGGATTCCTATCTGCAATCTTCATCCTCTCTGTCTCAGCCCACCATTGGAGCTCTTGAGGACTGTCGCTTCCTCGCTGGTCTCAACTTCGACTACTTATCCGACGCCCTGGACGCTGTACAGAATCTTAATGATTTCCTTTCTTCCTCTCAAGCCCAAGACCTTCAAACCGTATTCAGTGCCGTCCTCACCAACCAGCAAACATGTCAGGATGGCCTACCAACCACTGCTTCGGATGGAAGAGCAAATGACGATTTTTCTTCCATACTCTCCAACGACGCCAAGCTTCACAGCGTGTCTCTTGCTCTCTTCACAAAAGGTTGGGTGCCCAAGAAGAATATCATAACCTCATGGCCAAACAATGGGGTGCATTTAGACTTCAGCCATGGTCGTTTGCCATTGAAAATGTCGCCCCGAGTAGAGGCCATTTTCAACTCCTCAAAAAACCACGGCAGGAAACTGCTCCAGTCGGACCAAAGTGTGGTGATCACCGACATCGTGGTTGTCAGTCAGGATGGAAGCGGAAACTTCACCACCATCAACGACGCCATCAACACTGCCCCTAACAACACAGCTTCCGGTGCCGGTTACTTCTTAGTATACATCACCAAGGGTGTCTACCAAGAATACGTATCCATACCCAAAAACAAAAAGTACTTGATGTTATTGGGAGACGGCATCAACAGCACCATCATCACCGGCGACCACAACGTCGTCGACAATTATACAACATTCAACTCAGCGACATTTGGTAATTCACTAACTCATGCAAGAAAACCTTATAAATTAAATTTTTATTACACGTGTCATCTGAAATGTGAGCGTTATTTTTCAGCCGTGGTAGCACAAGGATTCGTGGCGGTGAGCATTACATTCCGTAACACGGCGGGACCGGGTAAGCACCAAGCCGTTGCCGTGAGGAACGGAGCGGACCTGTCCGCGTTCTACAGCTGCAGCTTCGAAGGGTACCAAGACACTCTGTACGCACATTCTCTGAGACAATTCTACAGAGAATGTGACATATACGGAACCGTGGACTTCATATTCGGGAACGCAGCCGTGGTTATGCAAAACTGCAACCTGTATCCCCGGCTTCCGTTGAGCGGTCAGTTCAACGCGATCACGGCACAGGGTCGAACGGACCCCAATCAGAACACAGGCACGTCCATTCAGAACGCGACCATAAAAGCGGCCGACGATTTGGCTCCGTCGGTAGGGACGGTGCAGACATACCTGGGGAGGCCGTGGAAGGAGTACTCGAGGACGGTGTTTATGGAGTCATGGATGGACAGTCTCATCGATCCTGCTGGGTGGCAGGTGTGGGACGGCACCTTTGCTTTGAGCACGTTGTACTACGCAGAGTATAACAACAGTGGGCCTGGTGCTGACACGAGCAACAGGGTGACGTGGCTAGGTTACCACGTCATCAATGCCACGGATGCGGCTAATTTCACGGTGTCCAACTTCTTGATCGGGGATGCTTGGTTGCCTCAAACTGGGGTCCCATACTCTCCCGGACTTTGACTCCTAGTACCCTTCCCGCCTCAGTCTGGGTGCGGTACATAAATTATCATTGGCTGTGGTCTTTATTTATAATTCTTGCTTCCCACTCATAACTCATTCGTGTAACGTGTTTCTATGAGCAGTGGCTCTAATTATCCTTGCTTCATCACCTTTATTCAATAAAAGGCCTTGCATGCCGCATGAATTTCTTCTTTCCTCAGCTTTTGTGCAGATTTATTTGGGAAAATGATGCCTAGCTCTAATCCTTATATATTTTTCAAGGGAGTTTTGGTTTTGGTCCTTGATATATAATTAATATTTTTAGATCAACTCCTCCAATTTCAACTATTGCTTTGGGGACTTATTACGTACAGCTGGCACTGAAACTGTTAGATCTGCTTATGTGTTTAATGGCAAGTTAGACATTTTGGACTGTGAAAACCAGTTCTTAAACTCACGTACAAAGTTAGACAGAAGGAGTTGGCTAATACCAGAAAAACAGTTCTTTGAAGCATGGCGAAGGGAGTTGGCTGTGAAGTTTTGGCTTGGTTTGGGTCTTTTATTTTGATTAAACTTCATGGTCCCTATTGAGATGCTTCAACCTGCATTGACTTGAGATGAATTAAATGATTGAGATGCATGTGCCAGAATTATGTTCAGACACGATCAATTTATTTGTTATTGAAAACATCATCATATCAGTACTGATTTGTATCACATTAAAGCACTCTTGGTTCGTAATTATCGTTCCTGCTAGAAAGTAGCTTATGATTAATAATATAGTCAACCATATCCACTCAAATTTAAAGTTAGGAAAAAGAGGTTCCCTGGCAACCATAATAATTCATCAATCATATGATTTTTGCAACAAGAATATAATCATCCTATTATAATACTGAGCCAACTGCCTAATAGAATGAAAATATAGAAGCTCAGATTTCTCAACATTATTTTCTCAGATTTCTTGAGAACTACTCAATTTGAACGTGGAAGATGAAGATCCAGGAGCGATGATTGCACCTAAAGCTATGGATCCTCTATAATAGGATCATGAAGCTTGGCTGAAACTTTGAGAGACCGAAGAACGTAACATGGGAGAAGACGAAGACCAACACTAGAGAGCCCTCAATAATGCAGTGTTTTTAGTCGGTGTATTTTTATTTATTTTTTTGGCATCTTAGGCCCGTCAGACACGTCAGAAGATCGATTTAACAGAATCCGTGCCAATTGTTAATCCCCAAAGTAATATTTGATATGGGTAATTAATACATACTATCGTTGGTCTCTCCTCTGAAACTTTCCTCCCCTACTCCTCCGTCGCCTCAAACTTGGCCGTTTTCAGATAAAATGGGTGATGGTGATCCGTTTTTTTTTTTTTCACAACCATACTTGTGAAATATTTTTTTCAGTGGTACTTCAACGTCCATATGTAGTTTTTTGGGTAGTACTTCATATTCTAAAATATTTTTTTTTGCAATTTTATACTTTTAAAATACCCTTTTAATAGTAATGATCACCCAAAACTTAAGATGATGAGTGGCATTAAAAAATGCTTTAGAGTGTTGGGTACACCGAAAATTACTTTATAATATTGATTGTCACAGGAAAAATATTTTAATATATTAAATGCTATTGGAAAAATACTTCTTAGTTTTGGATTATACTTAGCCAAAATTTATTTTTAGATATTGAGTGCTACTAAAAGAATATTTTAAAGTAATAGATGCATAAAAAATTATTTTAGGATGATGAGTGTTACTCCTACTTGGAAATTAGGAGAGGTTTGTTTGTTTTAGGCTTTCATTAGGAGAGGAGCGGGATATAGAAATTAAAGACCCTTATTCTTTTAGCAAGCTATATGTCTATTAGTATTAACTACTAGTACCTTCCTTCCTTCTTAAATATAAACTTTAAATTTCAAAATAGCTCCATCCCAAAATATAAGCTTCATTTTAATTTTATTTCAACATCTATTACTTTTTTTTTTCTAAATTTATCCTTATTGGCTATATATATATTGCATATTTTTTTTACTAGCTAGTGACTATATGAATTGCATTGACTAAGATGTTGGATGAGAATTATATTTACGAGGGAAGCATAATTGGAAAAAATATCAATCTGTATATTATTATAAGAGCATGTTTGGTTCAACTCCATTACAGGTATGCAATGGTAATCATGATTATATTATTAATATAAGAGTGTTTAATTGCTCTTTAACATTGTGATAATAAAGTTTATCATGGCAATGATGATTACCAAAAAAAATTGGCAATCCTCATTCATATACCTGCTCCCTATAAATGCTCATTACCATCTCATTGTATGATTGAAAAAGTCCAATTTACCTTTTAGTCTTATTTGTCATTGTTTCACTTTCACTTGTCTTATTATTTTACCCATTACGCCACGTTGTCGCCTCCTCTTCCTCCTCCACTGCTGCCACTACCACCTTCTCCATCACCATCGCCGTTGCTACCACTAACCCCTCGTCACTACCATCACCTCCAACGTTGTCACCACCTCTACCATGACAAATGTCGTCACTGCTACAACCGCCTGGTCATCATCACTGCCACTTCCACTGTCGTCGCCACATTTACCATGCTAATCGTCATCATTGTAGTTGTCACCACCGTTTTTACCTCCTTTGCTATTGCCTTCACCACTATAACCACCGTCATTGGACGATCCTCGACGAGGTATCGCAACATGATGAGGTGGTGCGATGACTCTTAACAGTTTTTTCTACAAAGATTATGTTAAGGCTAAAATAGACTTTGTTTGATATATTAATTTTAAATTATTAAAAAATAACTCATTGCACCTTGTTTAAAAATAAAACTAAACACTAACTCTATAATTAATATTGCATTACATTACTACTGCATCACATTGCACTGCACTGCATGGTAATTGGGTTGAACCAAATGTGTCCTAAGTCACTTGTATCTCATTTTTGCAAATCAAGGAAAACATTAAATGGATACTTTTTTTAATATTTGCTTTTATTTGTGAAATGATGTATATTTTCTCTCACATCCTTTAATCTCTATGACTTTACACCCCGCTCTCTTCTGGAACCCATGTCCCTATCTATCCAAAGGATAGGCAGGGTGAGTCTATCCAATCTGGACGGTCTAGATTTAAAAAAAAAAAAAACTATTTTAATGGGTAGAGAATCTAAAAGAAAGATAATTTCTTAACTAATATTTTTTTTAAAAATAATTTTTTCATTTAAAAATAACCAACTAAAAAAATTAAATATGAACCGTCCAGATCAGATAGACTCTCTCTATCTACCTATCCTTTAGATAGGCAGGGAAATGGGTTCCCTCTTTTCTCTCTTTCTCATATGCCCAACCAATAGTGAATAGAAGTAAAGTTGACAAAACCTCATTAATTTATTACCTTATAAGTGACTTATATGTTGAATACAACTTTTTAGATACAAGAGATTTATATATGATAAGGTAAAGAGTAATATACTACTTACATATATTTATTATTTGTAACTACATTCTTAATAAAAATGATTGTTCTAAACTTATATTTAGCTAGGGAGGGAAGCGTATTAAGAGCTAAATTAACAAACATTATTATCTTTTGAGGCGGAGGGAGAGAAAAAGAGGGCGAGGGCAAAGAATATTGCTGAAATTGTCAAAATCCCCCGTCCATGTCATTACATTCCCTTGCCCTTATTTTTCATTATCTTTCCTTCAAACAAGAGGCGTATCCAGCACTAGATGTACATCCAGGCCGCAATATTAGTTCCCCCCAAAAAAAAAAAAAAGTGTATGTTGAAGGAAGGTGTGTGTATGTATGTTTTTACAAGGGAATAGTATGTATAGTGAAGGTTTTTTATGATTTCAGTTATTCTGACTTTGAACCAACGGAAGTTGGCATGGATGGATGGGATCCTTACCCCTTAACCATCCGCTCTTGGGTTCGATCCCGGGAGGATGGGAATGGAGTATACTTCCTTGGGAGACCTCGCCCCTTAATTGGCCTGAGTGATTAGTCTCATGGCTGTCGGCTGTGGGAATACCTTGCATAAGCAAAAAAAAAAAAAAAAAAGTTATTCTTACTTTGTTACATAATCCTCACACATATATACTCTGTGGGCCAAATAATCGCAGACTTGGTCAATTCCATGTACGCCACTGCAGCAATGTTAGGACATTGGGACCATTACCAACTTTCGTAATTTTTAATTTTGTTCTTTCACTTTGTATATGAAGCTCTTTTAACGTACCTAGCTAAGAGCGCTGAAGCCTGAAGGACTTGAATCGTTTTTTTTTTTTGAACAACTCACTTCAAACCATTAGACTACAAACTTGATATTGTATCACACTACTTTAAGAATCCATAATCATCACTTAATTCGTTCAGAAAATACATTATTAAATTACTCGTACACATGTATATATAAGAGCTTGGTCAACACCAGTTAAACGAGTGTTGCTTTTTTTTGGTAGGATCATTTAATGTTAAGGCTTTAACCGACTAAAGCTCGTCTTCCATGTTCTCATTGGCGTGACATTGCATCATCATTATCACTCCCGTAGTCTTTAATCCAAGAGTTAGATAATTGATATGCAGGGATTGAAAAAATTATTTAAACAACTTATTTGTTAAAAAAAACTTGTCATTTTAATAGTCTCGTTAAATATTTGTATTGACCTCCCATTGATAAAAATCTCATTAATATGTTCAATTAATAGAGATAATTTTTTTTTAAAAATAAACTTAGGAGACAGAGTTATGTGCCTTTTGCCCTGTTTCCTTCTTTGTGTGCCTTTGTGAATGATGCAGGAGGCAAATAACGAGATAAATATCAGCATGTGTAATGATTGTAAATGGAATCAGTATAGAAATGGAACTTCTATATGAATATTGCAATCAGATATATGGATATTCACTCAGCGATTACACAGAAAGTGGTAATGTGAACGTAACAACTAGTACAGCAAGCATATAACAGAATGATTGGGAAATAAACATGATAGAAGAAGGTCTAGAGGAAGGAAGAGAGGAACTCCATAGATGAGATATCTATGGCCAGAGAGAAGCAAACACGAGAGAGAATAGGTCCAAATTCATCCACGCCCTTTCTAACAACTTTTCCCCCTTTTATATTGCTGCATAATCTTCCAACAATTATCACTCTTCAACTCCTTGCTCTGTGAAACGTGAATGGTGAACTTTGGGCTTCTCTTTGATAGCCCATATAGGCCCATTACCTTTATACTCATTACAGCATGTCACCAAGCTAATATTATTATATAATTAACCACACAAAACCATGAATTTAATTCAAATGAATAAATATATATATATATAATACACACACACGCTGGTGCAAATATGGCTACAAGTTGATGTTTATTGTCAAACAATATTTCAATTTAGAATGACCAGTTGGGCTGTTGACTTTGTTCGCGGGAGTCACGTAGACGTCACCGACTCACGTCACATCAATTGTGCTAATATGACAAGTTTATCACGAAAATGAGACAAATTAAATTAATGAATCTGATTTCCAAACAAGCAGGCCCCTGTATATTAAATCCGCCACGACCAAACTAGCCATTTCAAGCTCATCACAACTAAGATCCTCACCTGTTTGGACGATCCAAACAATGGCTTTCAAGCCTGTTAGTTTTACACGCTCCCTTTTCATTCTGCTTTCATTCTTCGCATTGTCATCCATAGCAGATAACCCTGCGGCCTCCCCCGCAATCCCTCCAGATGCACTTTGTGACTCCACCAGGTACCCTGCCCTTTGCAAAACTGTGCTCGGTAGTCAAAATGGCACCGTTTTTGACTTTGGCCGCATATTGCTTCGAAGGTCCTTATCCCAGTCTCAGATACTCTTGAACCAGGTGGATTCCTATCTGAAATCTTCGTCCTCTCTGTCTCAGCCCACCATTGGAGCTCTCAAGGATTGTAGCTTCCTCGTTGGCCTAAACATCGAGTTCTTATCAGACGCCCTGAACGCTGTGCAAAATCTCAATGACTCCCTGTCTTCCTCTCAAGCCCAAGACCTTGAAACCCTGTTTAGTGCCGTCCTCACCAACCAGGAAACATGTCAGGATGGCCTACAAACCACTGCTTCCGATGGAAGAGTAAAGGACGATCTTTCATCCTCGCTCTCTAACGACTCCAAGCTTCACAGTGTGTCTCTTGCTCTCTTCACCAAAGGTTGGGTGCCCCAGAAGAATACCATAGCCTCACGGCCAAACAATCGGATACTTTTGGATTTCCTGCAATCCCGAGTAGAGGCCATTTTCGACTCCGCAAGTAGAAGCCACGGCAGAAAACTGCTCCAGTCCGTCAACGGAAGTGTGGTGGTCACTGGCTCCGTGGTTGTCAGTCAGGATGGAAGCGGAAACTTCACAACCATCAACGACGCCATCAGCGCTGCCCCTAACAACACAGCTTCCGGTGCCGGTTACTTCTTGATATTCATCACCGCTGGCGTGTACCAAGAATACGTATCCATACCCAAATACAAACAGTACTTGATGCTAGTGGGAGATGGCATCAACCACACCATCATCACCGGCGACCACAACGTCGTCGATGGTTATACAACATTCAACTCCGCGACATTTGGTAATTAATAATTAATTTAGTCATGCAAGACTTCAAATTTTGATTGCATTTCATGTATGTTATGTTTTAAACGGGGCGATTTCTTAGACTTGAATGGTATTTGCAGCCGTGGTGGCACAAGGATTCGTGGCGGTGAACATTACCTTCCGTAACACAGCGGGGGCGATCAAGCACCAAGCCGTTGCCATGAGAAGCGGGGCTGACTTGTCCGTTTTCTACCTTTGTAGCTTTGAAGGGTACCAAGACACTCTGTACACGCATTCTATGAGGCAATTCTACAGACAATGTGACGTATACGGAACCGTTGACTTCATATTCGGAAACGCAGCCGTGGTTATGCAAAACTGCAATCTGTATCCCCGGCTTCCGTTGAGCGGTCAGTTCAATACCATAACTGCGCAGGGTAGAACGGACCCCGGTCAGAACACCGGCACGTCCATTCAGAACGCGACGATAAAAGCGGCCGACGATTTGGCTCCGTCGGTAGGGACGGTGCAGACGTACCTGGGGAGACCGTGGAAGGAGTACTCGAGGACGGTGTTTATGGAGTCATGGATGGACAGTCTCATCGACCCTGCAGGTTGGCACGACTGGAACGGCACCTTTGCCTTGAGCACGTTGTACTACGCGGAGTATAATAATAGTGGGCCCGGTTCTGACACAAACAACAGGGTGACGTGGCCAGGTTACCACGTCATCAATGCCACGGATGCGGTTAATTTCACGGTGGCTAACTTCTTGATTGGGGATGCTTGGTTGCCTCCAACCGGGGTTCCTTACTTTTCCGGATTTGCCTCCTATAAATCGCCTCTGCTATATATGCCCAACGAATGAACATTCAAGTTCACTCGTCGGTTATATACTCCGATTGCTTGTCCACTTTGGACTCAGTTTCCATTGATTTTTCTTCTTTTGTCAGCTATTATATTTGTGGACATATTGTGTTTCTGTAAAGCTTTTTTTATGATGACGAAAATGATGATGATATAGGCTCAATTACGATTGGGTCTTTTGTGGTTTAAAACTGTCTTACGTACTCTTCCCGAAATCGTTTGTGCCTAATACTGTCAAGACTCAAGAACCAAGCAAAAAAATCTCATTACATTTAAGAATATTATCACCTTTTTAAATCTTTCCTAATGGCCCAGTGTGCTCATCGGCTAAAACAAATCTCATTACATCAAGAGACTGGACCAAGTGCGAAATTCCTAAAGCTTCTTGCTCCCAAAGACTAACCGTTTCATTGAGTCCTGTCCTAAATCTTTTCTGTCTTTTACTTAATATATTATCATGTATCTCAATTATAAACAGTTGGGAAAAAAAGTCTCAATTGCGCTAATATGCATTTACATACTGCAGTTAGCTGAGAATTCTTTTTTTAGGTTTGTCATTGGGAGAATGATAAAAAAAGAATTTTTATAACAAATCTAATTTGAGTCCTGTCCGGCCTAAATCTTAAATCAAGTCTATAAATTCTTATAACAAATCTAATTTGAGATTTTACAATTTCAAATTTTTTTTTTCTATTATTTTCCCTTTTTTATTTTAGCTGCATCATTTTAATAATATATAAAAAATAATACATGACTTGAACCATTATATTCTTGGAGCATTATATTGTTTAATTAATATTGCCTCTAGTCCAAAATATAATATCAACTTACAAGTTTCACTACATATTAGGTCATACATTTATAATAGAAGGAGTATTGTGTACTTGCTACTTACTATGGTTTTTATTATAAAAAACGAATTAATAAGTGTTGTTTGTCATTTTTATAAGATACTTTGCTTCTTTTCAATAAGAGCATTAATTTATTTTTTATGCTTGCCTGTATTTAATTTATTTCTTTTCAATAAGGTAGCAAGGGAAACTAATAATTAATATGATATTATAGTTTAATGCAATTAATAAGAGTAATATTAGAAATCGATCATTTAAAATTTAGAACGAATTTAATATTTTTAACTGTTTTTATTAGTTTTGTGAAAATTGATAGTTGGTGTTTTTATACTCTTTATTCCTTTTTATAAAAAACACCATCACACACATATCTTGTTCCTTTTTATAAGAAACATTCATAAAATGTCTTATTTTTTATTTCGTACTTTCTCATATTGCCCTTATTGAATTACTCTTATATATTTAATGTCAATATAATAAATTTTCACAACCCGAAAAACCTATTTCTTCCATTATTATACTTATTTTCTTATTCTCTCTCTTTTATAATCCTCTTTATTTTAATAATTTCCTTATTCTCTCTCTCTTATTCCCTTTGTCATCATAAACTAGGGTATCTTAGTAAAAAAAATATTATAGTTTTGACACATTTATTATACTGACAATTTAAATAACGAGATTCCGTTAAATATTTCTTATAAGAAGAAGCATAAATAGTAATAAGGACAGGGGAGAGTATATATACATATTGGATAAAGTAGTTAATAAGTTGGAATAAAAGAAAAGGGTAATTAAGGTCTAATTTTGACTTGCATAAAAGTCGAGAGCATCCAAAAAAATTTGCTAGATCAATTTTACTCTGAAATAATTAAGATATGTTTAAAAACTTCCCGTACTCAACTCCTATATATATATATGCAAGAATTTCATCCATAAAAGGGAATAGAAAGCATAAGTACATGGCAGTAATCAAAACATGGACGACATATATCCGAATTGTTTTTTTTGAACACATATATCCGAATTGTTGACTAACAATAAATGAAATAAAAAAGGAAATTGACTGTTTTAATATTTAGTGACACCTTTGTATGACGTGTTATGTGTGCAAGTATTTCAAATTAATTAATGACATTTATGACATAATATAGCTTGAAATTAAAGATGAACAAATTAAAGACTCTCAGGCAGATGCGGGTCGGATCCGAATTAGTGAGGACGAAGTTTTGAATACTGAAAAAAAAAAAAAAAAAAAAGACTCTCAGGCACCACCTTGTCAATCAATGGACACCTAAACAGGGGGCGGATTTAGGGGGGCTAAGGGTGGCCCCTCCCCCCTAAATTACATCCAAATTTGTTTAGAAATTATGCTTTAGTCTTTTAAAAATTTTAATCTTTTCATTTTAGTCTTTATTTAAAATTGTCATAAAGGGACTAAAATGAAAATATTGAAATATTTATAAGGTCAAAGCATAATTTCCTAAAGTTTTGGGCCAAATTCTATAATTTTCACCCCCTAATTTCAAATACCTACCCCACTGAGTTTTATTCTGTAATTTTCGCTCCTCCTAATATTCATTCCTGACTCCGCCCCTGCGCCTAATGCAAAGTTTGTGAACTCGCAAAAAGTATAAAAAAATCCAAAAGAAAAGAAAAGACGGTGCAAGTGATTTGGAGAGGACCGTCCTCTCTCAACAGCATGAGACAATAGGTCAAGGGTGAGTATGTGAGTTTGAAGTTAATCCGAAATTAGGCAGGTGAGGAATAAAAAATAAAGATTAGATTAGATTCTCATCATAACATTATTTAATCCAAAATCAATTCAATACTTTGAAAATCACAAAAAAAGAGTGAAAAAGGAAACAAAATAAAATTAATAAAGTAAAAAAGAAAGAGATACGAAGCCACTCCATTTTGGAAACTAAACCTTGAAAATCCCACCGGGGATTCATGCAGTAATTAAGAAGGCTGTCTTCATTTTTGTGAGTAACAGCTAGGACGCGGGTATCACCACCGGAGACTCGCCAATGTATAGTAACCGCCGGTTTGGCCTCTTCTTTCACACTTTTCTTGCATTACAAGTATTTCTTATCTGCGCACCCACGCATTGCAAATTAGGAAGCTTAATTTTCAATGATTTTATATTTAATTTTGTTTTTTCCTAATTTCCTGATCAGCTGATATATATAGATACTCCTCTTTAATGATCTCCTTTATAAATATAAACCAATAAACCCATCCTACTATACATATACACTGTCAAGCATATGACCTCTAATATTATTGTGTTAACAATGGCCCTCATGATTCTCCTCCTACTCCTTCCTTCATTGGCTTCTGCAGAATCTCTTTCTCCTGCAACTCTGTGCCATCATACACCTGAACCTTCTTACTGCACATCCCTTCTTCCTCCCCAAAACACCACCATCCATGACTCTTGTCGCTTCTCTCTCCTTCATTCCTTATTACGGGCCCGCAAATTCTTGAACTCCCTCGACCTGCTTCTCCAACGCCGCTCTTCTTTGTCCGCCGTGGACGTCGCTGACCTGGAAGATTGCTGCACACTTGCCGACCTCAACGTAGATTTTCTCTCAACTTCCTTGCAAATCCTGAATAATACTGCTGGGTTTCTACCCAATATCGAGGTTGAAAGTGTTCAAACCATGCTCAGTGCTGTTTTAACCAACCATGAAACTTGTTTGGATGGCCTTCAAGACACTGCTGCTTCTTCTCATTGGGGCCTGGTAACGGGAGGGCTGTCTCTCCCACTTTTTGATGACAATAAGCTTTATAAAGTCTCTTTATCCCTTTTCACGAAGGGTTGGGTCCACACAAGTAAACAGAAGCCTCAATTATCGTGGCACCAACCTCCCCGAATGCAAGTTGTATTCAAAAACGGTCACGTGCCTCTTGCCATGTCGAGCAGAACTCGTGCTATCTTCGAGGCTGCTAGTGGTAGAAAATTAAACTCAGCTTTTGCAGCTCCCCACATGGCACTAGTCAAAGACATTGTGACGGTGAGTAAAGATGGAACAGGCAACTTCACCACCATCAATGATGCCCTCTCTGCAGCTCCCAACAAAAGTTCCTCTTCCAAAGGCTACTTTTTGATCTATGTTGCAGCTGGAGTTTACGAAGAATACGTCTCCATTGATAAGAAAAAGACCTACTTGATGATGATTGGCGATGGTATCAACAGGACTATCATTACGGGCAATCGCAGCCATGGAGACGGGTGCCAGACCTTCAGATCTGCAACATTTGGTAATTTATTCAAACATATACACTTACAATAACAAACTGATGATGTATTATTTCTTTATTAACATGAAGATTGTGAGCGCATGCAGTTGCACACGGGAAGGGATTCGTGGGAGTGAATATAACATTCCGTAACACAGCAGGGCCTGAGAAGCATCAAGCGGTGGCAGTGAGAAACTCAGCAAATTTGTCTGTATTTTATAGCTGCAGTTTTGAGGGATACCAAGATACACTCTACGCACATTCCATGAAGCAGTTATATAGAGATTGTGATATATACGGCACAGTAGATTTCATATGCGGGAATGCGGCAGCGGTGTTTCAGAACTGCAACATTTATGTTCGTAAACCCATGATGAAACAATTCAATTCCATCACAGCACAAAGTCGAGATAGCCACGATCAAAGTACGGGCTTCTCAATACATAACTGCACAATTAGAGCGGCGGAGGATCTGACGGGGACAAAGACGTACCTAGGAAGGCCTTGGAAGCCATTGTCGAGAACAGTTTACATGGAGAGCTTCATGAATAGCATCATAGATAGTGCTGGTTGGCATGTATGGGAGAATGATAAAGAGAGTCGCTTGAACAACTTGTATTACGCAGAATATAATAATTCGGGGCCCGGCTCCAACACCTCACATCGAGTCCGGTGGAACGGTTATCATGTCATCAACTATTCAATTGCTGTTACCTTCACCATCGCCAAGTTCTTATCAGGAAATGATTGGTTGCCCCGTACTGGCGTCCCCTACACTAGTCACCTAATCAACTCATGATTTCTTCCTGGGTTAAGTAGCAAATCATCTTATGGAAGTATAGGCCTAGAAGTAATATTGCTCTGAGAGTTTTTCTTGCCTCAACGTTATCTGAAAATTCCGTTAAAAAACTAACGTTGACAGTAAAAAAATTGACATTGACCATTAACTGTTTAATGGAAATGGGCAACATTGCTATGTTTTGAACTTTCGAGACAATATTTAAAAAAAAAAAAAAAAACTTATAGAGTAACGTTGCTTCCAATAAAAACTTCCAACACAAATTTGCTACTTAATCCTT
This sequence comes from Acacia pycnantha, assembly GCA_025563575.1. Taxonomy (NCBI): domain Eukaryota; kingdom Viridiplantae; phylum Streptophyta; class Magnoliopsida; order Fabales; family Fabaceae; genus Acacia; species Acacia pycnantha. Next base: position 212,516 of record JAMWYP010000218.1, read on the forward strand.
TCCTCAATTAATAGTTGGTATTTGATTTATTTTTCCCATTAATCATGTAGGTTGTTATATCCTATTCTCGTGTTCTTGTTTGAATGCTATGTCTTCTTATGAATTTTATAGTATTTTTATAGAATTTTATAGTATTTAAACATTCTAGCTAGTAAAGATTTCTCGTTTCTTCTTGTTATTAAACGAATAACTAAAGCCACTGGTGGGTTGATGACGTTTGACACTGTCTTCGAGCAGCAATATCCAAATGAAATTCAACTTGAACAATTTACTTGAAATATTCGACTTGTTTGCTCGTCACAATCGTATAAAATTAATCATAACTTTAATGTATGAGAAGAAAATTTAGAAATAATTTACAAATTGCAGATTAAAATATGAATTTAATATATAAACATTTGAATACGGTGATCTACAGCTAGCTAGCATATTACGTGTAGCATCATTAATAAAGACAACGCAGATCCGGAACAAGTGAATACATATAGTCCAAGCATAATGGGTGAAGTATCTGTGTTGGTGATGATGATATTTTTTGAAAAGCAGCCCCAGGCTTAATTTTAACATCTGTCAGCCACAAAAATTGACCCTATTTTTGCAACTATAGAAAAGATGACTCGCAGAAAAGGACCAGATCAAGAAATACGAATATGTCTTTTAATTTAATGGGAGAAGAGAATTGAAAAGACCCATTTCCTTACGCACGCCACCAACAATTCTATATATATGTAAATGGTGTGTGCTCAACTTGCACCGTCTTCCTTGTTTTAAAGCTTCCAGAGCCGTCTTAAGTGCTATATTATAACACAGGACACCAAGCTTGATGTTTTAGATATAGCAACCAACGTACATATATCAAAGCCGGACAATTCTAGAAATGGAAGAAAACGTTGAAAGGAGTCACTGCCCAGTGCCCACGGTAACCAAAGCATCAGTTGAATGTCACATGTAGAATAGTATTCCATAGAAGAAGAGAGGAATTAGAAGATATTTATTGGAGTTGGGTGCAAATGTCGCCGGCAATGACGCATAAATCGGAGAAACCATTGGCCTTGGCCAACATGACATGCTCATTGCCTTCTTCGAGGGAGGCCTTGCAGAGATCGACGGCGGCTGTGGTAGCCTGAAGGCACGTCTTAGGGTCAAAGGAAGAATTCGCTGTTATCGCAGAAAGTGCAACCTCAATCTGATCTTGGGCATCCGCCATCATGTCTCTGCAATCTGATAGGCCCTCTTGAACCTGAGGGTCCAACATGTCGTTTTCTATCAGAGTCTTCAATTCATATATCATCGCCGTCGCGTTCTTTGATGCCATTCTTAGAATTGATATTGCCAGGTCATTCACCGTCAAATTGCCACGCGCATGAATTACCAATGGGTCACCTTTTAACGTTTTCACACATGCCTCCTTCGAAGCTGTCTTCTCACATACCTGCTCGATCACCTCCGTAACGTTATGCTTCCCTGCGCTCTCATCGTGACCTGCTCCGCCTTCTGTTGTACGAGGCACGGTTACGATGAGGCAAATAACCAACCCTAACACATGACGTTTCATTTTGTTCTTCTTTCTGGTGTTACTTTCCTTGGTTTGTGTACTTACTTTTAACCTAGTGAATACAATGCACTTAATAACTTCGAGAACGTCCAGAGGGTTAAAGATAAGGTAGGTTTGAGGGGATGGGTTGGGGAGAGATGCATGCGCTTCACCTCTCATCAATTCCCTTCATTGCTTGCAATCCCTTTTTGGACCTTTCAATTACTTGCATTCCTTGAAACCAGGCCGTTTGACTATTTCTTCGTTTAACGCTTCACTTATTGTGGGATTGAACATTTTAGCTTTATACATTTTTATATGCTAATTAAGCACTGCATCCCTCTGCCCGAAAATGTTTAATGCCGTAACTCCTAACTCAGCTTCAGTCGTAAGCTGATTTAAAATCCTGTATAAAACGTAGTACCTTTTAAAATTTCTCCTCCACTCCTAAATATATGAACTCACTAGAAAAAATATTATTTTAAATTACACTATAAACTTTATTTTATATTTAGGATAGATTAGTATGATTTTATTTTAAATTGTATGATTTATATATGAATCATTTTAAGCCGTGGCTCGCCATATCAATAATGATATGTCACACAAGAATTTTTATTAAATTATTTGAAAATAGTATATCTAATTATATTACATATAAATTAAAAATTTGTAAAAAAACCAAAAAAATAATGTAAATTTTTGTTATGAATAAATCATCAATGTAAGAAAATTGTATAAAGTTGATAATAAACCTACAAGAAACTACTCCCCTCCAGTCTTTTTATAAGAGCCTAAAATTGGATTATTTCTATACTTTTTACAAGAGTTTCTCAAGGCCTTTTGACCAAAATGATTTTTTTTTTAAAAAAAAATTACCTAATTAATTCAGATTAGAAACATTTTATCAAAATAATGAAGTTGGTAGCGCAAGAAAAGGTCACGCCATTGACACAAACTGACATATTTTGTGTTAGTGGCGGGAATCTTTTTTACGCCACTTGTGGCGTGACCTCTCCTTACGCCACCAACTGCATTATTTTGGTAAAATGTTTCCAATCTGCTTTAATTAGGTAAAAAAAAAAATTAAAAAAATTATTTTGGTCAATGTCCCGTTTCTCAACATTTAATGAGTTTTTTTTTTTTCCATTTTTGCCTATAATTAATTATATATAAAAGTATTAGTGAGAGTTATGTTGACTATATTTCTTTCTCTTACTTACCCTTTCTAAACAAGGGTATATTAAAAAATTTATTTTAAGATATATTTATTATGGGAAAATTATTTTTAGCGAGTGTTGTTAAAATTTTAGTTGTTAAAACCTACCCGGACAACTATCATTGCAAAAAGGGCCCTGAAATGGATTTTCCCATATTTCTTTCTCTTACTTACCCTTTCTAAATAAGGGTATATTAAAAAATTTATTTTAAGATATATTTATTATGGGAAAAGTATTTTTCCAGTCACTGGATATAAGTTTATCTCCGGTGACCCCTAAAACTACGTCGTTTTGAATTAATGAATGAATACGTTTGTAATTTTAGGTGAATTAATGAAAGGTATTTCAGTAAAATTTATATGATAAAAAAGTAAACAAAATTACAGAAACACCCTTCATTAATCCAAAACGACGTAGCTTTGGAAGTTACTGGAGATAACTTATCTCCGGTGACTGGAGAAATCCTTTACCTATTTATTATTTTAATTAATTAATTTAAGTACCAGTTCTGATGGAGTAATTAGGGAGGAAAAAAGTAAACTATTTATTTAAAACATTATAATGTCAAACTCTAGTAAGTGGGCGGGTCACCCCATGTTTGCCTAATGCCTGATCCTTTGGTGAGGAATTAAAGCAGCGGCTTCAAATTTTCAATTCCGCTTTCATCTCCTAGATGGAGAAGATAGAGCACACCAGTGTGATAACGAATGGGATCAAAATCCATGTAGCTTCAATTGGATCGGGCCCAGTAGTACTTTTGCTTCACGGCTTCCCTGAGCTTTGGTATAGCTGGCGTCACCAGCTCCTCTCACTCGCCTCACTCGGCTACCGGGCCATCGCTCCTGATCTTCGGGGCTATGGCGATACTGACGCCCCGTCCTCTCCTTCTTCCTATTCCGCCTTACACATCGTCGGCGACATCGTCGGACTTCTGGATGCCCTGGGCATTGAACAGGTGTTTCTGGTGGGTCATGATTTTGGCGCCGTCATGGCTTGGCATTTCTGCTTACTCAGGCCCGAACGTGTGAAGGCCTTCGTCAACTTGAGCGTGGCCTTCATGCCCAGGAACCCAAGAACGAAGCCGCTTGAGGGCATGAGATCCTTGATGGGCGATGATTACTATATCTGCAGGTTTCAGGTGAATTCCTCTTCTACACTCGCCTTATTTGCTTTTGTCTGCCAATTTCGGGTTTAATCTTATAAATTGGCTGCTTTCTTTTATTCCAAGTCCGACTATTTGATCGGTAACAAGCTGAATTTGATATTAGAGTTGCTGCATATATGAGAGTACTTTGGATTTTTTGTCTTTGAACCATGCCACGTCAAAATTTGATCGCGAATATCTCTGTTCTGTTTTTAGGATAATTCTTGTTAAAATTTCTGATTGACTCGAAGCAGTACTTTGCAATTCAATATTGTCCCATTGTTCTTCTATATGTTAATTTTAATTGGTAGTTATTTTTCATAGAGATTGATAGCAGGTAAACTAATATCTGGATTCCGCTTGTCCTGTAGAGACCTGGGGAGGCTGAAGAAGAGTTTGCCCGTGCTGGTACTGCAAGAATAATAATGAAATTTTTAACATCTAGAAATCCACGTCCACCTTGTGTCCCTAAAGAGATAGGATTTGGAGGAAAACGTCATACTCCTATAACCTTGCCTTCTTGGCTGTCTGAAGAAGATGTCAATTATTATGTCAGTAAATTTGACCAGAAGGGCTTTACTGGTGGTTTAAACTACTATCGTGCGCTGGATCTGTAAGTTTTCTGTCATTTTCTGTTGGGAAAGCAAGTTCTTGCATTTAAAACACTACGCTTTACAAGATGTTCAAATATAACACATAAAACATGATGACACTTTATATGTTGTCAATGTCCTGCATTATTTCTGAGCAAAAAAAAAAATGCCCTGCATTATAGAAAGTTTATGATTTTTTTTTTTTCAAATGCCAAAGTCATGTTTAATGAATATAGTTGAAAGTCTTAAAAAAATTTGAATGCTGATGTATAAAATGATGCCAAAAATTTCAGTTTCTCCCACCTGTTGAGCGTAATTTTGTTACTCAGGTTTCTTATCCCACCCGCTAATTTGGTTTGGCTTGCAGAAACTGGGAACTCATGGCGCCATGGACTGGGTTACAGATCAAAGTTCCAGTCAAGTTTATTGTAGGAGATCTGGACACTACATATAATACTCCAGGCGTGAAGGAATATATACATAATGGCGGATTTAAGAGAGATGTTCCATTCTTACAAGAAGTGGTCATTATGGAAGGAGTAGCTCACTTTCTAAATCAAGAAAGGCCAGAGGAGATCACTGCGAACATCCATGATTTCATCAAGAAATTTAATCTGCCAGCGCTTGTATGAATGTCAAGTCTGCTGAAATTCTTGCATATCAGCTAGAATTTCCTCTTTCTTTTTACTTGGTTTTCAAAAGGGAGATATGAGAGGCATAGTTAATGGAATTAATCGTGGGACTTTGATTGCCGAATCTCTCTCACACAAGTTGATTGAAAGCTTGCAGACACATTTGGGTATTCTGGTGTTCTCTGATATTGAGGTTGGAGGGCTCCCGCTAATTGTTTAATAGACGTAAGAACACCATATTTGTAATAGTAAAGGACAAGTGGGCAGTGCATCATAATAAAAGCTTTCACTATTTGTTTTTCCTCTTGATATTAAACTGGAACGTATCTCAGCAAAACTGACCCCGAAGCCCTTATTCCTTTCATGGCCATTTTTTTATTCAGTATAAATGCTTGAGCAGCTCATGATTGCAATTTCCGAATTAGCTTACCTGAAGCTTAAGCCATAAGGATGGCATTCTTTTGGTGTGGGGATCGATTGTAAAGAAATGGCAACCACTCCACCTCCCTCCAAAGTCCAAACCAACTGTTAAGAGTCACATGCCCCACAGCACATGAACGCTCTAATTCTTTCTGTCCGACCCCACTTCGCTTCATATATATTACTCCCTCCAGTTTTAATTATAGGTTTATTTTTGTTTTCAAAAGTGTTTTTATAATTAGGACTGGATATTGTATAAAACTTCCACAAAAAGGGCTTCTGCTGCCCTAATAATTATTTAGTTTGTTCAAGGTTTTCAATTATAACTCCTATCCCTTCCCTGAAAAATTTTTACCAGGAAATCCAGGAAGCCTAATTCTACTAATCTTGCTTGCTGTACCCGAAATCTTGAAAGAAATAAATACTACCTCCGGTCCTAATTATAAAAATTAGTTGACTTTTTTTGGAGAGGTTAAGGAAGCTAAATAAGTTACTTAATTATTTCATATGTTGTGTATCCTTAGATTATATATTAGTTTATTAATCAAATTAATTAGTTTGAAGAAAAAAAAATACTCTAAAGTAATTTAATTAGCTTCCTTAATCTTTCCAAAAAAAGTCAACGAGCTCTTATAATTAGGACCTGAGGGAGTATTACTTTGGGTCCTAAATATAATATGTATTTTCTGGTGTAATTTGTATTATAAATTATGTCTTATATTTAGAACCAAAAGAATAACAAATAGACGAGATAAAGGTTGGATTACTTACAGTGTTTTTTTAAAAATACCACAAGGTCGCGGAAAAAACCTTATGAAAAAATTTCAGTCAGATTATGCCAAATCATAAAGATTTTTATAATCAACAGGAAACAATGTTCAGCTGACATGGATCTACGAAATTGGAAAACCCCAACTACTCTGCTTTTTTTCCTTCAAAAGTTCATTAACAACTTAATTATCTTGTGGTGACGCGCATTAAAATATTTCTTGCATTTTATTTTAAATTATAAATTATAAAAATTTATAAACCAAATTTATTTTAATTTTTTTCTCCTGTTCCTATTTTTATAATAATAGCAATTATTGATTTTTTTTAACCAAATGAACCTAAGTTTGGCATTATAACTATGGGATAGGATATTATCACAACCAATTTTGGTAATTAGTAATGTCATTACCATTTTTTTCATGTTAGATCAGAATTGGTAGCGAAAAAAATGGTAGTGACATTAATAATAATCAAAATTGAAAGTGACAATATCCTATCTCGGTAACTATTTCCTACCTGAAAAGAAAAGTCCATGTATTGTTTGGGTTCTCCATTCAGTCTCCCCACCTGGTCAAATCAACTTTGTAATGGCTAATTTATCCTCACAAAGCTACGAAGTACAAACACAAACTACCATCACACTTTATACCTCTAATTTTTTTATATTATATTTATTTAGATTTAAATTATATATAGCTTTATGAGATATTTTTTGCACCTAATATCTTAAATTAATTAATTTTCATAATACTGATGTTACAGACAAATACAAAACTGGAAATTAATTCTGGGTGAAAAAAAAATCTCAGAAAGTGACATATAATTTAAATCTAAATAAATACAATATATTAAAAAAAAATATACTTATACCTTTAATTAGATGTATAAACTCCTAATAAGCACCTAATTCTAATTCTAAGCACCGGAGTCCTACCATTTCATGCTGCGGTGGCATTTTAGTCATTACATTACGAGACGTCGTCAAATCCTCAACCCCAGGCAACATTTTTCTTTTTGGTTAACCGGGCGACTCTTATGATTTGTCTAAATAACCGTTCAATTACTAATCTGATTCCTATATCCCCTCCGGTTGCGACGACTCCACGGTCACCGGTCGCTTAGAATTGTTAAGATGCAACCTTCCAAACCCCGTCGGAAGGTTGTTCCGGCGAACGGTGAAGACTCTGCTGACAAATTGGACCAGCTCCTTCTCTCCTCCGCCATCTGCAATAACGAAGACTTAGGGCCATTTGTTCGCAAGGCTTTTACTTCCGGCAAGCCCGACTCCCTTCTTCACCACCTCCGTCACTTTGCTCGCTCCAAAGAATCCGAGATCGAGGAGGTCTGCAAGGCACACTACCAGGATTTCATCCTCGCGGTCGATGATCTTCGATCCCTCTTATCAGACGTGGACTCCCTCAAGTCGGCTCTTTCTGACTCCAACTCCAAACTTCAGTCCGTTGCTCGCCCACTCCTCTCTTCCCTTGATGCATTCGTTGAAACCCGAAACGTGTCTAAAAACGTTAATCTCGCACTCGAATCTGTGCGAACTTGTATACAGTTGATGGAAGTTTGCTCCAGAGCCAACCGTCATCTGTCTAATGATAATTTCTACATGGCTTTGAAATGCGTCGACATGATTGAGAGGGACTATTTGGACAAGACGCCGTCTTCTACGCTGAAGAGGATGCTGGAGAACAAGATCCCGGAGGTTCGTTCCTATATAGAGAGGAAGGTGAGCAAGGAATTTGGGGATTGGCTGGTGGAGATTCGAGTCGTGAGTCGTAATTTGGGTCAATTGGCCATCGGTCAGGCCTCTGCGGCGAGGCAGAGAGAAGAGGATCTAAGGATTAAGCAGCGTCAAGCGGAGGAACAAAGTCGGCTTAGCGTGAGGGACTGTGTCTATGCCCTGGAGGAGGAGGACGATGATGGACTCGCTGCTGGTGGCGGCGGGATTGGAGAAGAAGGCAAGGATGGATATAACAATGGCGGAGCCGTAGGATTTGATTTGACACCGTTATATAGGGCTTACCATATACATCAGACATTAGGACTAGAAGATCGGTTTAAGCACTATTATTTTGAAAACCGAAAGCTTCAATTAACGTCGGACTTTCAGGTATCGTCGATGACTCCTTTTCTTGAATCCCATCAGACCTTTTTTGCACAAATTGCGGGTTTCTTTGTAGTTGAGGATCGGGTCTGGAGGACAGGTGGGGGCTTGATATCAAAAATGGAAGTTGAGAACTTGTGGGAAACTGCTGTAAGCAAAATGTGTTCTGTGTTAGAGGATCAGTTCTCCCGGATGCAAACTGCTAATCATCTCTTGCTCATTAAAGACTATGTGAGTCTACTAGGGGTAACCCTGCGAAGATACGGGTACCCCATTGATGCACTGCTTGATGTTTTGAGCAAGCATAGGGATAAATACCATGAGTTGCTGTTATCGGACTGCCGCAAACAGATCGCCGAGGCGCTAGCAGCTGATAAGTTTGAGCAGATGTTGATGAAGAAAGAGTACGAGTATTCCATGAATGTGCTTTCCTTTCAAATACAAACGTCAGATATCGTACCTGCTTTTCCGTACGTAGCACCCTTTTCATCAACAGTTCCGGATTGTTGCCGCATTGTGCGGTCTTTTATTGAGGATTCTGTGAGCTTCATGTCATATGGTGGGCAGCTAGAATTTTTTGAAGTTGTTAAGAAATATTTAGACAGACTTTTGAGCGAGGTTCTGGATGGGGCTTTATTGAAGCTTATTAGTACATCGGTACATGGTGTCTCCCAGGCGATGCAAGTAGCAGCAAATATGGCTGTCTTGGAGCGTGCTTGTGATTTTTTCTTCCGCCATGCTGCACAGCTTTCAGGGATTCCCTTGAGAATGGTGGAGAGAAACAGGAGGCAGTTCCCTTTGAGCAAAGCTCGTGATGCTGCAGAAGAGACGCTCTCTGGACTGCTTAAAGCTAAGGCTGATGGATTCATGACCTTGATTGAGAATGTAAACTGGATGGCTGATGAAGCACCTCAGAGTGGCAATGAGTACGCAAACGAGGTCATAATTTATTTGGAAACACTAGTTTCAACAGCTCAGCAGATATTGCCGGCTCATGTCCTTAAAAGGGTCCTGCAGGAGGTTCTTTCTCACATATCGGAGAAGATAGTTGGGGCTTTAGCAAGTGATTCTGTCAAGCGGTTTAATGTGAGTGCTATCACAGGGATTGATGTAGATATCAAGCTTTTGGAATCATTTGCGGATAATCAGGGTCCCCTTTTCTCGGACGGGGATGTTGATCAGTTGAAAATGGCACTTGCTGAGTCAAGGCAGTTAATCAATTTGCTTTCAAGCAATCATCCAGAGAACTTCCTGAACCCGGTGATCAGGGAGCGGAGTTACGATGCCTTGGACTACAGGAAAGTAGTAACTGTATCAGAAAAGTTAAGAGATCCTTCAGATCGGCTCTTTGGAACCTTTGGTAGTCGGGGAGCGAGGCAGAATCCCAAAAGAAAATCACTGGATATATTAATAAGAAGACTTAAAGATGTTAGCTGATTGAGATCAGAGTTGTATGTAAGATCCTTACACTTATTATTTTTCATTTCTGTTTCAACCATTTTGATTTTAATTTGATTTATCTGATTACTAGTCATTCCCGAAATGAATTAAGGATAAAGCCTGCTTGTTACTTCCATTGTTCCCGTTATGTTCATTGTTTGGTGTTCATCGGGACGAGTGCAAGTCATGTAATTGGATTTATTATGATAGCTTACTTTGAGTTCGTTGGGAAATTTTCAAGGCTGAGATAAGACCTGCCAGATCCCGTCAGACTTCTGCTTGCAGAAGTTATCATCTTCATCTGTGCGGGATTGTGACATGATGCATGTCTTGTGAGTTATTGCTGTGAACATTCGAGACTCTTGGTTATTGGGTTTGAGGGTTCCAGATTAAAATAGATCTCTAGATATCTGGTAGTCAATTGTTCGGACATTTGCTGCTCCCTTAATCATGCAATATACCATTTTGTTCCGTTTGTCAACCTTTTATCAAAACAAGATTGAAGAATTTCCCATGTTCTAACTTGTGCTTTTACATTGATCGAGTTCCAGTCATTATTGGGGATCAAGAGCTGTTAGAGCTATATTGCATAACTTCAATCGAGCTCCGTAGAAACCGTTTTGATTTCCCTAGACTCTAGGCTAGTGAAATTAAAATAGGCCCTTTTTTTAAATAAAAAATTCTCGGTCTATAATTCATGCAAAGGCCTTGTTTGTGTTGAGCGTGCTGGTAAGGTATATAGATCAACACTTGATACGTGCGTGGAGACATGCTTTTGCTTATAGTTCCATGTTTTTTTTTTGCTATAATTATAGTTCCATGTTGTATGGTGTAGAAGGAGTTGTAATGTTGTGTATACCTTGGACAGTTTTTTTTTTGTTGGTATGTATTGTATGTGTGAGCTTGGACTCACTGCAGCTACGTCTGGGGAGCCTGTCGCTCGATTCGGCCCGTCATAGTAGGAAGGTTTTTGGGGGAAACTTGGTATGAATAGAAAACGATGCAAGATACTGAGGTGGAGTACCCAATTTTTTGTCAAAAGAGAGTTGGCATAGATGGTAAGGGATGTGTGTTCGATCCCTGCTGCCGTTGCTGAGACTCCTTTAATAGGCGATCTCGTAAGTCCCCATTATGTGCTTAAAGAGCCCGGGGCCGTGCTCTGACCTTGGTGGGGGACTGATGTCAAACCCCTCCAAAACCTTTTTTTTATCAAAAAAAAAAAAAAGAGTACCCAATTTTTTTTTTTCTAAGAAGTACCCAATTTTTGTCCGTGTATAAAAAACCATCGCCATCACGAGGAGTACTATTTTTATTACCGTCCCAAAACGGAGCCAGTTTCCTATATTGTGCTATTCGGGTCCTTGTGAAAGTGTGGGGTGGCAGATAGGTGGAAGGTTATGATATGCTGAATAAAACAAAATATTATCTTACACTTCAGGTTAAAAGTAATGATTTTTTAAGTAAAAATATGAAAAGTCATTTTGATTTTACCTGCAATCTGTCAAAAGTAATGAGTAATGATATGGAAGGAGGCCAGTTGGGCATGGGTGGGAGTGGGAGAGAGTAAGTACGTGGAGTTGAAGGAAAGGCGTTGGGGGTTGTAAATTTGTAATGGTGGGAGTTGGCCAGCAGAGCCCACTTTGACTCTTGAGGGGCGGCGTCGCCATCTGCTTACACCACCACCGCTTGCGTCTCCACCCACTTTTTGCTTTCTTCCAAATTTGATCACCACGTCTGTTTGGGAAGAAGATACTCTCATCATCCTCTCTCTCATCATCCCTCATTGTCGTAATCTGGACCGTTCAATTTTTGATCCAACGATCCAGAGAGATTTCCAAAAAACTGCGCGCGGTTTTGAGATTTTTTGGAAATTCCCTCTGGATCGTTAGATCAAAAAATGGACGGTCCAGATTGCGACAATGAGGAATGATAAGAGGGGACGAAAATGAGAGAAACCGGACTCGTCTGCTTGAGTTCGCACCTTAAAAATGCTTTTTCACACTGAGAGAAGACTATCAACTATCAAGCTGCATCCACTTCCTTTTTCCCCCTCTTTGTATCCTAAACTTGGCTCGTTTTTAATTGGAAGACTCGACAGGGGGTCAGATTAATTGATCAAGGGAACAAGATTACAGACGCGACTATTTCAGCTGCCTATGCATCTGACAAAAATTCAGGACTCCTAAATAAAACTTTAGTCCAATCCCTCCTTAGTTGAATGAGCGTTTGGTTGGCTAAATTATAAGTTTTTCCACACAGGGAGAGGAGAGCGGGAGGGTGGAATGTGCGTGGGAGAGATTAAGAATATTTTTTGGATTAATACTACATAATATTTACTCATTATAGCCTGCCCTTATTTTTATTCTGGCCTGAATCATTTCAAATTGTACATTCTGCTCCGTCGATTGTTTTCTCGTTTAAAACGTTAATCCCTAAATTTTAACACAAACTCAGATCATTTTGATATTGGAGGAAACAAAATGAATATTTTAAAGTTATAGGGACTAAAATTAAAATAAAGACAAATTGAAAGGATAACTTTAAAGGTTATTGCCATATGACTAAGAGGTCACAAATTTAAATCATGAAAATAACTTCTTAGTATTTGCCATCATAAGATTGCATACATCCAAACCTCCGCATCCCTCACATGGTGGAGGCTTTATACAATGAATGAACCGCCTTTTACATATTAAACATTCTATTAACCCATATTTAAATGGGTGCACATTAGGTGTACATATTTATGTGTCTAATTATGTGCTCATACCTCTATTAGAGGCGTGAACATGTTTTTTTTTATTTTTTCTATATTGTATTTATTTAGATTTAAATTATATGTTGCTTTCTGGAATTTTTTTTGCACTCAGTATCTCAAATTAATTAGCTTCCAGTTCTGCATTTATCTATAACACCAGTATGATGGAAAGTCATTAATTTTGAGATACTGGGTGTAAAAAAAATTCCAGAAAGCAACAGATAATTTAAATCTAAATAAATATAATATATATAAAAAAAAATAATATGCTCATACCTCTAATAGAGATATGAGCACATAATTGGGCACATAAGTATGTGCACCTAATGTGCATTCTATTAAAATCTCTAGTCTCCACCCTCAATACTAGGGATGTCTATGGACCAGACCAGACCGGGTTGGGGGTCAACCCGAGGTCTGGTCCAGGAGGGACCTTGGGCTGGACAAGCCAGCCCGAGGTCTGGTCCAGTCTGGCACCGGCCCGAGCTCTGGCCGGACTGCACCGGTCCGGTGGACTTCTGGATCGTCCAGCACCCAGACCTGTTTCAATTTTTTTTTAGTTTTTTTTTTCACTTCTTTGAACCAATAATTAAACATACAAACATGCAAACATCTTAAATCCAATCATACATATATAAGAATCTCTAACAACATTGAACAAAAATATAAAATAACAACATTCTATCGGTCAGACCGAAGAAGAAGGGAAGAAGAAGAAGACTGAAAAGGGAAGAAGACTCCGGATATTTTTTTGGCCTAAGAAAAAAACTCATTAATGAGTGATGAAGAATCGTAAAGAAGACAGTAAAGAAGAGAAGGATAGAGGGTTAGATTAAGTTGTAATTTTTTTTGATAAAAAAATATATTATATATATTTCGGGTCAGACCGGACCAGTCCATGGGGTCTTAGCCCCTAGACCGAAGTCCGGTCTGACCCGAACACACCAGTATGGTCTGCCTCAGATGGTCCAATACCATTTTTTTTCAGAGACCGGGCCTTACTCAATACTCAGACAATCACCATGGGGCGCGCGAGTCCCTCGCGTTACTATTATTTTATTATTTAAATAGGAGAAAAATTCGACAGTCTTATTTTCTCCCTTTTTACCAAAAAAATGGTCTTTTATTTCCACAAGTTTGTATGTTCTAATAATCAAATTTTATAATTAAAAGATGCCAAACTTATAATTAAATTTTACACCCAACTACATTTTGATTTTGAAATTTGACGTCATTACTTTTCATATTTTATAAGCTAATTTTAACAATAATATGTGAATATTGGTTTTTTTTTTTCTTGTCTTTTCCAAATCCTACTCAGTAGTCCCAACTCACAAGCAGAGTTGCGGTCCCCACACCAACGCCTTAGGTAGTGCAGTGATATGTTATCTGACCTTGTGCCAAGTGAATCAGGGTTCGAACCCTAGCTGCCTTAGGTAGCGCAGTGATATGTTATCTAGCCTTGTGTCAAGTAAATCAGGGTTCGAACCTAGCTGAGACACTCCAGTCCCCATTAAAAAAAAAGAGAGAGAGAGAGAGAGTTGCGGTCCCCACTATAAATGGTCACTTATCTTGGAATCCACATTACATGCTTAGACCTTAGGTGCTTATTAGGTGCTTATACCTCTAATTAGAGGTATAAGCATATTTTTTTTAATTTTTTTTAATTTTTTTATATATTGTATTTATTTAGATTTAAATTATATGCTACTTTCTGAGATGTTTTTTGCACCCAGTATCTCAAATTAATTAATTTTCACAATACTAGTGTTACAGACAAATGCAGAATTGGAAATTAATTAATTTGAGATACTGGGTGCAAAAAACATCTCAGAAAGCAGCATATAATTTAAATCTAAATAAATACAATATATAAAAAAAAATTAAAAAACAAATATGCTTATACCTCTAATTAGAGGTATAACTGTATAAACACCTAATAAGCACCTAAGTCTAAGCATGTAATGTGGACCCCTTATCTTGAGGGAAAAATTTGTGTTGTGTTTATCTGTATCAAGACTTTTCCCTTCCCACGTGTCTACCCATAAAAGGAGGACTTCCCTGCCCCGAGCAGTCTTGGGTCGGAGCTCAAGCACGATTCTTCAGGAGAACCTCACCCTCTTAAACTCCTCATTCTCACATCACCCAACCCTGACTTCACCACCCATGGCTCTCCTCAGTTTGATTCCACCAAAACTCACTCTCTCTCTGCCAATTCTCTTCTTACTCCACTTGTTCATCTCCTCCTCCGTTGCATCTACCTCCGGCGACGACTCCTTGAGTGCTTACCAGGTTCTTCAACAGTACAACTTCCCTGTCGGCCTTCTTCCCAAAGGTGTTTCAGGCTACGAATTAGACCGCTCCACTGGCAGATTCAAAGCCTTCTTAAACGGTACTTGTAGTTTCAAGATCAGTTCATACGACCTCAAGTACCAGTCTACCATCACCGGCATCATCTCCCAAGGCAGTCTCTCCGACTTGAGAGGTGTTAAGGTGAAGATCCTTTTTCTGTGGATTAACATTGTCTCCGTCACTCACGTCGACGGTGAGCTCCAGTTCTCCGTCGGCATCGCTTCTGCAGATTTCGACGTCAGTAACTTCTATGAGAGTCCCGCTTGCGGATGCGGCTTCGATTGTCTGTCTATGGTTTCCAATCAGAGCCATTCGCATCAAAGCTTTTAGGTTTTCTTCTTAATCGTAATCCACTGCGTCCTTTTATTTCAGAATTATGGTGTTGGCTAAAATAAGATCCATGGTTTTGAACTTGCTATGTATGCGAGGACAACATGTAGGAGTGTGGATATTTCTGGTTTAGAATTGGGACAAACTGGAATCAACTTGTCTTTAGTAGTTAGGCTGAGGAATAAATGTGATGGGCTCTCGAGTTCTCAGATCTGCTCACTATGATAGTAGTATTTATTAATAGTAGGAGTAATAAATTTAGTTTAATAGTTCTTTTTGGTTAATTGTTAATTGTTGCGATTTTCCTGACGTCTACTCCCCAACAAGAGTTGCTCGGCTCTTCCTCAGCTAGCATTAAAGCAGCAGCTAGTCTGAAAAATTTATGTTTTTGGGATAATTTTCAGGGAAAAATGGTGCACGGCTAAGTGCCTGTTTGGTTTGGTTTGGGGAGAGAGGAGAGAGAGTTTCTTTCCTAAATAACCTATAAAAAATTTCAGTACTTCAAAAATACACTTTCAACTAAAAAAATATATTCTTCTTATTAATAGTAATTTGGTTAATATACTCTATAGGATTTTTTCCCTCCCTTCAAATCAAACAGCCATAAGGGTATCTTTAAAGTTGAATCAATTTTTATTTCTTGCTTTTAACATTTAGCTTTCCCCCTACAATTTATTTTTTTTATAAAAATCTATCTAAATAAAAATCATATTCTATTAGTTAATTTTTATTCTAAAATTAATTGAGATAAAAGTTATTCCAAAACGATAATCCATACAAGTCCCAACAAAGATGTCTGAAAGGAGAAAATAAGTGCCTGCACAAGACAATATTCAAAGCCGAGAAAAAACTACTCATTGATGGATCCAAAATTCCAAGGAGATTAGAGTTTTTTTTTTTTTAGCAAACATGTTGCTAAAAAAAAATATCACCAACTCTTCTAGGTGGTAAAAATACTATCAACTCCCTCCATTTTCTCCATCTATTCCTAGCAGCCAGTACCGTGACTTTATTTATTTTATTTTTTTTTGTGGAAAGAGAATATTAGCCTTGGCTTTGACTTTTGTTGCGACGGGCGTCATTTGTTCAACCACCAAGGCTCACAAAAAAATAATAATAATAATAATACAATGTTTCCTTGGAGGGTTTTTTTCTTAGGAATTTTGATTAAAGAATCAAAGCCTGATTGAATTAGATTTTATGGAATCCGATCCGAATGATTTTCTTTCGGGCTTGGTTGATAATTACGTTTACAACCTGGAAACAACAACCTAGGGTACATCTAATGTTAGAAGCTGAGAGAATCAAAGTTTTCATGTGGATGGCTGCCTTAAATAAACTGTCAACTAATGTTATTGGGCTCAGTCTTCGACTCTTTGTACATCTTGCAATTCTGTTGCCGAGGATACCCTACATATCCTTAGAGATTGCCCCTTTGCCTCCCGGATGTGGTCTTTGTTAATTGCCCCGAGGTATGTGTCTTCCTTTTTCTCTGTTGGGCTTAGAGATTGGTTTGCTCTGAATCTCAAGAACAGTCTGGGCAGAGGTTTGGGATCTAGCTGGCATATTCTTTTTGGGGTGGGTGTTTGGAAACTTTGGAATTGGAGGAATTTATCTGTTTTTGAGTCTGGGTTTACCCGGCCCCCGGACCTGGCGGCTATTGTCTTGTCTTCTTGGAGGAGGTTTGCTATGAACCCCAATCTGACCCTTTCTGTGCCTGTCCCATCTCGATGGGTTAATCCGTCTATGTCTTGGTGTAGGCCCCCGGAGAACTGGACTAAATTAAACGTGGATGGTGCAGTTTCTTTAGGGTCTTCCCTAGCGGGATGTGGTGGTGTATTTCGTAATCATCTTGGGGAGTGGATTGCTGGATTTGCTAAAAGTATAGGTACTTGTAACTCTTACATGGCGGAAGAATGGGCGATTTATGAAGGGTTAAACTCTGCATGGGATTTGGGGCTCCGTAAGATTGTGGTAGAGTCTGATGCTAGTGAATTGGTTACTAGGCTTTTACATTTTGATTCTTCTACTGAGACTCTTTTGTCCATTCTTATTAAGGAGTTGCTTGATAGGGAGTGGTCAGTGGTTCTCTGTCATGTGAATAGAGAGTGTAACCGGATTGCAGATGCGCTTGCAAAGTTTGGCTTGTCCAAAACTGTGATTCTTGGGGAGTGCCCTTCGTTCTTAAGGGGTTGGGTAGATCAGGAGTGTTTGAGATTGATTTCCCAGTTTGTCTTGTTTTTTGGCTTTGCCTTCTTTAGTATCAAAAAAAAAAAAACAACCTAGGGTACATGTGGACCAACTCAGTTGCACCAGCCCATGACGAGCCATCATTCTGGAACGGCATCGTTTCACTTCACCTGACGAAGCCAGCCCATAAGTAGACCCTACCATGGTGACAATGTCCCCTGCGGCGCAGCTGGGAAATCAAGGTGCCCTTTCCAATGTCTATCACCGCCTTTCTCATCGTCTCGACCTTTCTACTCCTCTCACCGCCTCCGCCAGCATTCTCGACTGCGATCGGCGATGAGGCCGTCACGGCCTACGATATGCTCGAACACTATCACTTTCCCAAGGGTCTTCTTCCCGAAGGAGTTATTGACTACGAATTAAATCAATCCACTGGGAAATTCCGCGCTCGTCTCAACGGTCCATGCGGTTTCCCTCTAGAGGGTTCATATCAACTAAATTACAAATCCACCATCAGTGGTTACATATCCAGGGACAAGCTTACCCGCCTCGAGGGTGTGAAGGTGAAGGTGTTGCTGTTCTGGTTCGATATCGTCGAGTTGGTTCGCTATGGGGATGACATCGAATTCTCGGTTGGCATCGCATCCGCTTCTTTCCCTTTGGAGAACTTTTTCGTTTGCCCTAGATGTGGTTGTGGATTGAACTGTGATGACTCCTTATCCCCAATAAGGAAACTCAGATTAAAATCCCCTTTTTCTGTTTCCTCCCTGTAGTCTAATTTCAATTTGCTACAGTTCCCTGCTTCTTCTTCATGTTAGTTGTTACCCCACCCCCTTCCCTCCGATCGTTGTATCAATTGAATGGTTTCTCTCACTTTAAACAGGGTTCGAGGTTTTATTTATCTCAATTACTGAAATTTCTTGTCAGTGCCCTTTACTAGTGTTGGTGGTGATTCCGAGCATATTCCCGCGTTCATCTATGGGGAATATTGTTAGAGAAACGCCAAGTTTTGTATACATGAGTGTTTGCGTTTGGTGTGAGTAGGACCGACGAGTTAACAAATGATGTGTTCTTGCTTTTTCGGTTCGGAAATACGAAATATTCTGTTCATTGGAAACGTCGAAATTAGATGTATCGCTAATCAGGGTTTTCCCCTCTTCTGGAAGGATGGCGATGGCTCTTTGTTTTTTGTGTTCGTTATTCTCCGATGCTCTCGGTTTCTTAATCCCCCGTCATTTGGTACCAATTGTTCCTCATACTGCTAAAACGAGTTCATTAGTTGCGTGACTAAATTTGCTGGTCGTATAAATGTATGTGATTGGACTTGAATCTTAATATGTTGTTTGCTATTAACGGTTCCAATATCCAAAAAATTAGGGCGGAACATTTAAGGGGGAGAGGAACTGAAAAATGGGAAGGAAAGATTGAGAGGGAACATTAAAAAGTTGAGTTATTTGGTAGATATAGAAATATAAGTAAGTTGAGGGAAGATAAATTGCTTGGTAAAAATAATTGAGTGTTGGTTAAGTGGAAAGGGTAAGTGAAATTCTCACAATGCCCCCAAGAAAAAGGCAAAAACATACATTTTTTTTTGTTTTGTTTTGTGAATTGTACAGAAACATAGGCAAACCAAATCGCGTCTTGGTGGAGAAAGAAAACTGTTCAAGACCTCAGAGATCTGAAACCGCGACGATTATAACGGGCTTCTAGAGGTGAGAAGGATGACAGATATGGAAGGAAATTGAGGGGGACAACACCAAATGAAACAATCTAGTGCGGATATGAATATTACAAGAGGAATAGGGAAGAAAATCTATGAACATTGAACCCCAGCTGCTGCTTTGATAGGGAAAAAAAACAAGTTTGAACTTTACCAAGTGTTGCTTTAACAAGTGTAGTCTATCAATTATAGAAAATTGTCTTTATGATTTCAAAGTTTGAACTTTACCTTTAAGTTCGATCAAAACATCATTACCAGTCAACAAGTTCGAACGCATTATCTGACAGAAGGACATATCAGCAGCTGAAATGGGAAAATAATTGCACCCAATACCTAATTGATGAAGAGTTGAAATAATCATGGAAACATAAAATGAATGAAGTGGAGACAAGACATAAAGGAAACCACATCTTTATATTCAAAAACACCATTCACGAACATTGTTGTACATTTTACATTTGCCAACCAATGACAACAATAGAGGCATATCAGCAAATTGTCTCTGCCTAAAAGTTACATGTACAGAGGGAACAAGAAACAGGACATCGTCTCTGCTTGACTCCCCAATTGGAATAAACAGGGCATCGGCCATAAACAAAGCTCACGGAAAGAACAAATCCATTCAACTATTATCTCGATTCCACCTTCGTCGAGTCTTGCTTCGATTCCAACTTCAACTGTTGATGTTGCTTCGCGACCTCCTTCTTCAAGCTCATCGATGACATGTGGTTTATAACTTTTTAGAGGGCCTTTTTTGTCCCAAAAATTCAATCTCTCGGGAACATTCTCAGATCCCGCCAGTTTTGAAGGGATCTCAATTACCCATGTTTGTGGGAAGATTGAGCGAGATGGGAACTCACTCAGACAGGAACCTTTGGCGCCAAAGGTTTTTGGGGTGGGAACTGTGTTATATTCCCTGGAACTTATGTGAGTTCCATAAACTAAATGGGTCCTTACTCTTCCTGTGAAGCTTTCGGATAACTAATTCTCATTTTTTTTTTTTGGAAAAAAACAAGGAATCAGCTATGAAATTCTCGTGAAAATAATCATTGTTTATATTATGTTGTTCTAAAAGATTTTACGTTATACATAGCACTCACAATATAAAGAATACGTGACCTTGTAAAGTACAGGAACACTTATTTTAAGTAACACTCCAAGATCATTAGAAGAAACACTCGCTATGAAGTTAACTTTTTAGAAAGATCAATAAATTAAAATAAACAAATTGTATTATTTTAAAACAAGAAAAAACAAACTAAACAAGTTGTAGGCATCACGGGCTCCAAATGTAACGGGAAACGTAGTCATTTAAGATAAGAGTTGATTCCATACATATACATGGTAGCTTGTTTGTTTATTTTTATTTTTGCTGTATATGGAGGCATGGCCTATAAAATAAAAGAGTGGAGTTGAGGATGTGAATACCAATCAATCATGAAGTACGAAGGTCTGAGATGAGTAGGACACAAATCAAAGAAGAAATAATTGGAAAAAACTTCCTTCACAAGTTAATTTATCTGTCACCTGGTTTTGGCCTCAAACTATATATGAGTAATCTTTAAAATCCATCTAAGCTTCATAAACCTTTAATCGGAAAAACAACTCGACTTTATTTGTTGCAGCTTCCAACATCATTCAGTATATCAATCAGATTTTTTGAATCAGTTTCACTAATAACCTTCGTGAATACTATATTCCATGCAAGTTGCAAACCTTTTAAAAGTGCCCATTCCTTTGCTTCTTGAGGGCTGCACCAACTAAAAGGTGATGAGAAACCAGCAATCCAACTCGATCCCATAAGAATCTCTTAAGACTCTACCACAACTTGCTTTGTTCCTAGCTGAGGACACAACTCCATCTACATTAATTTTGACTCAATCATGGGAAGGTGCCAGCCAAACTCTGTTTCCTGTTGTTCTGGAATAATCAACTGATGTCCTCTGTACACAAAAGATGCCACAACTGTAAAATAACCAAATCTAGGTTATTTGGCCTATTGAAGTTGTCATCAAAGATTGATTGGTTCCTCCGAATCCATGATTTCTAGATTCCCACACCAAAAATCAGATTCCAGCTAGCGCTATTATTTCATTGGCAGCAGATTATGATACCACTCCTCTTGTGACATATTTAAGGAGTTAATTTTTGTCCTAAATATAAAACATACTCCTTTTGGTCCTAATTTTAGGAACACTTTTGTAGTGTAATTTTCACTTTATTATACTATAAAAATGTTCTTATAATTAGAATTAGAGGTAGTACTTATTATTGAAGCTTTCTCAATCAAAATTAAAGAAGGCGGGGAATGAGAGAATTAAAGAAGATAACTATAATGTTTTAGAAAATATATTCCATATTAACCAACTTAAATTGCTTTTTTGATCTAATCAAATTAAATAAATATGTCTTATATTAAGAACCATAGTGGACACTTTCTTTCTTTCATATAAGAGTTTGTTGAGTAATTTTGATGTGTTAGGAAGATTAGTTATATTAGTTATTTATAACAAATGTGCATTGATTTCCTTAAAATATCATTTTTCGTCACGATTATCTTTGGCTATAAATTCTTTGATGTGTGCAATTTAATTTAATTGATGTATTATTTTTAAGACTAAATCCAAATTCAATTAGCTATTGTGACAACATTAAATTATTTTCTATATAATACCATACCATATTTCAATAGTCGTTTCCTTTACTAATCCATCTTACAAGTAACAAGCACTCACGTCACTCAAAACAAATTATGAGTTAAAAATTAATTAAAAGCAATAAATACATAAGATATGTTTTTGTCAAATATAACCTTACTTATGAAGATGATGAGTATGGGTGAAAAAAGAATACAAGAGAGAACAATGGAAAAAAATAAAAGAGAAATATGTAACTAATCGAAAGTAAAAGTAGAAAAGTTGATTAAATTTTGAGGCAAAACTAAATTATTAATATTTTTTTATCTTAAATATAGGATAAAATTTAATGTGTAAATTAAACTATAAATTTCCACCTATATTTATCATATTTTAGATGGTAGTAGGATTTATATTTTGTTCCTTTCCGAGGAAGCCCGCGGAATCGTGCGGAGCACAATTTCAAAGCTCTTTTTTGTGCAGGCAACGGCGTCGTTTAAAACGATGCTCTCTATCATTTCACTCCCCAGTTCCTAAGGACTCTCGAATTTCGGAGGCGCACTCAGTACTCGATGGCTACTAAAATGAAGGTCGAAGAGTTGCGGACCGAGCTCGCTCAACGTGGCCTCAGCACCACCGGAATCAAGCCTACTCTGGTATTCAAGAAAGCTTCTTTCTTTCTGCTCTATCGCTTTTGCTCGGTTAGTTCTTATCACCCCTTGTCTGTGGGTTACTTCCTACAGGTCCGGAGGCTTGAAGCCGCTCTTCGCGGAGAAGGTGGACAGTTAACGGACAATGGTCGTCCTTTATCTCGTCAAAAGAGGGAACGGGAACCAGAAAACGAGGATTTGGACAACTCTGATAAGCTCACGGCAATCGAGAAGTTACGTGGAATGGGCGTTCAGCAACTGCGCGAAGAAGCTTCCCGGCGCGGAATTTCCGTGGTTGGGTCGAAGAAGCAGCTTCTGGATAGATTCTGTCAAGAATTAAGGAAGGGTTCGGAGAATGCTGATGAAGGTACGTGCTTTTCTCTTACCTTTTGTGACACCGAACTGAAAGATGCTCTCAAGACCATTACGGATGCCCATAATTATTCTCTAAAATTTCCTAGTAGAATTGGAGCATATACATAGAGAATTATGTTCTCACATATAATGTGGCCACGGCAGCTGCAGATGAAGCTACAGATTGTGAAGAGAAGGAAAAGATGGTTACAGCAACCATAAAAGGTGCGGCAGTTCTGGATCAGTGGCTTCCAGATTACGTTAAGACTCAGTACCATGTTCTGCAAGTGGCAAGTGTAATGGAATAATTATTTTGCCAAGTAATTGCATATGTTTTCAATGAGATGTTATTTTGAGGCTAAAAGCTTTTGTTTGGCTCGGTTTCAGACTGACATGACTATATAATGTAGGATGGTGACATCTACGATGCCATGTTGAACCAGACAAATGTTGGAGACAACAACAACAAATTCTATGTGATTCAAGTTCTTGGTTGTCTCTCTATCTCAGCTATATGTTGGTGATCATATAATATCAATTTATGGGATTTATAAGTCGTGGGAACATATTTCTTTATGGCCATTAGTTTTCACAAGATTGGGCCTCTAATATTTTTTATTTTTGTCAAATACAAGCTCCAAGAGAGCGAAATACAATGAAGATCGTTTTTTATTAAAAATGTTAGGTTTTATCAAGAAAAAGAAAAAATCTTTTCCACTGTCTATACTCACGGTCTATCTCCATTTTTTTTTTTTTTTTGCAGAATCGGATGATGGTGGTAAATTCCTTGTTTACAATAGATGGGGAAGGGTCGGTGTAAAGGGCCAAGACAAGATACATGGCCCTTACACTTCTCGTGAGAGTGCCATCCAGGAGTTTGAAAATAAGTTTTATGCCAAGACTAAGAATCATTGGTCAGACAGGAGGAGTTTTGTTTGCCATCCAAAGAGTTATGTTTGGTTGGAAATGGACTACAGTGGAAATGATAGAGAATCTACTGTGAGTGTGAGTTATAGCTATTCTTCTTTTCTTCATATGATCTAATGAGTATAATAGGATCGTACGTGCCTATTTGTTGTTTTTGGCCCGTGCTCTCTCAAGGATCAAATAGTTAACTGCCAAGAAGAAACTATTTTTATTTTTCATTCTGAACGATGTGCGATTGCTTTCAGGCCACAGAAAAGCATGCTTGTGCATTAGAAATGAAACCTTTGGAATCAAAACTTGAGTCACGTGTAGCGAAATTTATATCTCTCATTTGTAATGTGAGCATGATGAATCAGCAAATGATGGAAATAGGTTAGTTTTTCTTTCCAAATTTCCCTGTCAGGGATGACCCAAATCATATGATCATAAAACATGCCAAATATTTAATTGAATTCCCTTTAGATGATCATAACACAGATAACACAATCATAATCATTACTTTTTGACGTGCATTAAATCTCTCTTATTATATAGTAGCTTTGATTAACATCCTCTATATTGTTTAATCTTGGGATGCTTCTTTTAGGATACAATGCCAACAAGTTGCCTCTTGGAAAGCTGAGCAAATCAACAATTTTGAAGGTCAGTGTTTCTCTTAGTTATGCATGCCGTTTTGTCTCCTTTGGTGCTTTTTTGATATGATTTTTCTAGAAATTGCTTATAGTATTAGACTTCCCACTGTACCTTAACATGCTATTGATATAAATCAAGAATCTACAGTATAGCAGCATTTCACTTGTTAAAAATAACGTCACTTTGATATATCATGATTCAAACACCTTTTTTTATTTACTTATTCATCTTATAAAGATATTTGAGGTCATTACATCCTGATGATGGTGCACAGGTAGATTCCCTTATGTAATCACATCTCCTGTTTTTGTCTTGCTGGGCCCAACAGTTGTATGCTGCAATTTGCTTGCTATGCATATCCTCTCTCGTCTCATGGAGAAGTTGACTAATTATATTTCTAATTTCTAAACATATATAGGGTTATGATGTTCTCAAAAGAATTGCAGATGTGATTAATATTTCTGATCGGAAAACTCTAGAGCAGCTAAGTGGGTAAGATATTCCAAGTTTTTTTTTTTCAAAAATAAAAATATAAAGATCATGGAGCTGAGATTTATATTTTTGAAGTACATAACTTTATGTGTTTGCTTCTTATAATTGATTGCAGGGAATTCTACACTGTTATTCCTCATGACTTCGGATTTAAAAAAATGCGTACGCTCTCTTGTTCTCATTTTTAAACTTCCAAGTCATCAAATTTTCATGATATTGCTTTAGTGCATTATAGTGAGAGGATGCTAGCGGATTAACCTAGAAATGTAAATAATTGCAGGTGAGTTTGTGATTGACACACCCCAGAAGTTAAAACGCAAGTTGGAAATGGTACTCCCATTTTCCAGTTATACATCTGGTTATTCTAGTTGCTCTTCACTTCATGTTGTCCTTTTTTTTCTTTTGGGTGGTTGATACCTTTCTATGGGGAATTTCTTCTTTGTTTTCTCTTTTTTCTGTTCCAGCAGCTTCATCTTGATGAATTACACTGCATACTTTTATTCTCTATGACTCAAATTCCTCCAGTTCTTCTGCAATTTTTTGAGAAAGAAAAATATGTTTACCTGATGTTATTTAATAGTGACATTATTTGATTCCTTCAACAAATTATATATAGGTTGAAGCTCTTGGTGAAATTGAGGTTGCAACAAAACTATTGAACATCGATGCAGGAATGCAGGTACTCTTTGTTCTCCTTCCTCGTGGTTGATGGGTAATATCAGGACAGCTTCTTTATGTCATCTTGTTTACAATTACAAGTGTCGGTGTCGGTCGCCATGGTGTTCTCTTGAGCCTAAAAGTTAATGATGTAAATTTTAATTGTTGCATGTAAATTTTAATTATTTGTTCCATTTTAGTCGAAGCATTGTAATGGTGCAATGTTTTATTTTATACTTAATTCTTAAACAAGATGTGTTTTTTTGCTGTAGATTTCTTTACTGCTAATGAAGGTGTATTTCTTTTTTGTTTGTTGTGTTTATGTGTTTCCACTTGGTTTCCAGACTTATATTTAAATGATTTGGTTTTTAGTATGCATAAATGGGATAGTCTTTTTATATATTATTTTTTGTCACCATACCCTTCTAGTCTAAATTATGCTACTTCCGTTTCTGGTTAGGCTTATATTAATTTATCGTTTTGGAATTTTTGTAGGGTGACCCCCTGTATGCTCATTACCAACGCCTTCATTGTGAACTGGTGCCTGTTGAAGTTGATTCCGAGGAGTTCTCCATGGTAAGAAATTGTTTGTTGATTATGGCGTCTTTCAAATTTAGTAATGCATATTAAAATCAAATTTGGCGTCTCTTAATGAAAAGGAAATGAAAGAAAAGAGAAATAGAAATGGTGCTAATGTGTCTTATCGTTGGATTTGGGAGATCATTTTGTTTGAACATTAAGACCTGTTACTAGACCTTTAATTCTGATTCGAAACCCTGTTCTTTCATCACTATTTGATGTCACTAGATTGCTAAGTATATGCGGAACACTCATGCTGAAACACATTCAAACTATGCTGTGGATATAGTTCAAATATTCAGGGTATCAAGAGAAGGTGAGGCTGAACGCTATAGAAAGGTGAGTCGTGCATTATAATTTAAGGATATTGGTCTGTAAATTTATCCTGTGACGAAGTCCAGTTTTGTATGGTTTGATTTTTGGTATGGAATGTCTTTATCTGTAAATATGAACTCAATTGTTTTGCATTTCAACAAGCAGTTCTCTTGCACAAAGAATAGGATGCTTTTATGGCATGGTTCGAGGCTCACAAACTGGACTGGAATTTTATCTCAAGGTCATTCTTCTTCTTTCATTTGTTTGACTGCTGCTTTGTGTGCATGATGCTTAGTTTTATCTTGGCTAATGCAATAATAACTGAGATGAATGCATCATCAGGTCTCCGCATAGCTCCTCCCGAGGCACCAGTAACTGGTTACATGTTTGGCAAAGGGGTTTACTTTGCTGACATGTTCTCCAAAAGTGCAAATTATTGCTATGCTTCTCGCACAGCTAAGGATGGAGTGCTTCTTTTATGTGAGGTTGTTTTCTTACATTTCATGGTGGACGTTACAGTAACACTAAAGCCTAATCATTAATTTCACCACCTGGTATTGCATGTCACCCAGAATTTGATAACTAAAATTGCACAAGTTTGTAGTCATTCTGCATTCAGCATCGCATATATTACCACCAAGTTCTGAAAATATTTTGTCAATATCTTTTCCAAAGGATCCATTTAGAAGAATGGCTTGCTTTGCGTTTGTAATTGATCCTCCTGGAAGTACATGATTCATATTAAGTTATATATAGGTTGCACTGGGTGAGATGGCTGAGCTTCTAACTGCAAAGTATGATGCTGATAATCTGCCCGAAGGAAAGCTGAGGTTTGATTCTTTTGTCCATTGTAATTTGCTGTTGCCTTGCATGTGTTTACATAATGCAATGGCTAATATTTTTAGGTTTTGTGGGTGTGACTTGGTTACTCTTCATCAAACAGTTATATGTATTATATATATTCAATAAGTTCCTTTTCATTACTTTTCGTTGGAAAGCATAAAAAGAAATTTATTATTGCTAAGGTGTGTTTTATACTGCAGCACAAAAGGAGTAGGAGGAACTGCACCAGATATGTCAGAGGCTCAGGCACTTGAGGACGGACTCATTGTTCCCCTTGGCAAGCCCAAAAAGCGTAAGGGCATGAAGGTATGCACTAGAAGTATGATTTTCATCAACTTGGAAGTTATGAATACTTGACTTTACATAAAGATGCCATCACTTTGTTTTGCAGGGTGATTTATTGTACAATGAGTACATTGTTTATAATGTGGAGCAGGTTAGGATGCGCTATGTTGTTCATGTAAATTTCAATTTTGATCGAAGAACTTAGAAGCAAGATGTGATTGATCATGTATCTTTAGCCATTTTCTAGTTACAGCGGTTTACAACCTTTGGCCTTCTTGTAGTTCAGAAAATGGTAGTTGAGATGGTTTTAGCAGCCTTTTCCTGTGTTATGGGTGTATGTATATGCACAAGGAAAGGGGGAAACGGGGAACGGGGTTTTGGGAGTTCATACGTTTTATAATCATCTTCAAGTCTACAATCTATGAGAAACTATTGCGTCTTTAGCTTCTCCCGTAATCGCTATTTGGTGATAATTTATTTCCTCTTGTTCGTTGTGTAAATAGCGGGAAGTTGGTGATGTAGACAGCAGTTTGGATTGGGCGGCATGATTATTCTGGTTAAATATGTATCTGTTTAGCTGTGTTTTACATAAGTATTGGTTTACCCTAGGCGTATTAATTTAAAGTATTAAAATAAGATGTTTTCAAAATAAGGCCACACCTAATTCACGTCGTTGCAAAGATTACTTTTAGCATTATGTTCACAGACTTGGTGCTTGTTTGTATTGGTGGTAAAAACTGTTTTTTGCAACATAACTTTCGGAGTATAAGGGAAGTATGAAAGATGAGTTTTGTTTTGGTTTATGTGAAAGTATTTTTCTAACGTTAATTCAGACATACCTCAATGCCACAATATTGGAATATCTTCTGATGCAAATATAATAGATTATTTTTAACTTTGGCTAATTCGGTGTACGGTTGTTGGGCGTTGAAAAGACTTAACTCACTTGTTTCAAAGGAAGTTTATCATGGGTCTGTTCCATTTTTAAACCCAAATATTGTAACCTGAAGTGCAGGTTTAAAAGCGGTAAACAAGAAAAAGATAAGGCGATCTTAGTCCCATGCCTGCAATTGATGGCTACTGAATGACATTTGATTTCTTCATACAGCAAGGCGCACTGAAACAGAGGAATGGGGATATTTTTTTAAGTTCTCAAATGTAACGCACAAATAACAGAGTGTCTTTAGCTTGTATTACTGTTCTGTGTTCCGAGGCGTTGTCAAACTGATACATCGAGTGCTGTAGAAACTAGGAACTTAAAGGTGCTTGGGGCATGATTGAGGTTGAAAGTTGAAACGCCTTTGAAAAACATGGGGGTGTGACCAAATAAGGCATTTACTACTATATATCAAATGCAGGATGAACACGCCAATATTAAAGTCCTTAGATTTTGACAATGACATCATCCAGAATCTATGTTCTTCTCCCACAAGATAGAGCATGCCCATCTTAGAGTGATAACAGTTCCTACCTATATTAAATGGCCCTTTTAATGCTTGGCACGCTAGCCATTCTCATGAATTAGTAGGTTCCCATGGTGACTGTTTTGATTTTTGTTTTTGCCCTTTTAACCTTTGCCCCATATTTCAACTTGGGTGGCAGACCATAGCCACATGATGATGGGTTCTGTAAAGTGTGACATATGTAGAGACTCGTATTTAAGATTTGAGCCATTGTCGCACGCCACGGATTCTCGCATGCTACGCACTAGACTTCCCCGTGTTTGATTATTGCCCATCCTTTTCCACCAAAACATAAAAAGCCTCAAAAACAGGGCACGTAAAGAAAGACCCTGTTCTTGTGTTTAAATACTTCTTCTGGATCCTTGGTCCGGCCATGAAAGTTTCAATAAGATAGTTGTATTGTAGAATACGGGCAAAAATCCCAATTCTGATCTGAACGCGGGATGAAGGCATAAAAAGAAAATACAACAACAGAGAGAGATAAATGTGCATGTCTAAGTGTGGAGTGTAGCTAGTGTTATTTTCTGTGGAACTGGGAAGTTTAAAGAAACCCTACTCTGAAGTTCTTGAAATTAAAAGAGCCAAGAAAAAAAACTTAGGGGGAAGGGAATGGGTCTAGTGCATATAGGGAATGATATCTATGAAGGCTATGGAGGTTGCCAACTTTCTCAAAAACAGAGAGAGGCAAACAAGCGGAAGCCATACTCAAAAACTTGGGTTCAACACGCAAAGCCTACGTGCACTCATTCATTATTCTTCTCGCCCTGCTTGCACCATCCAATTCTTTGCAAGCGAAAAAGGCAACCCAGTTTAGAGGGGGCAGAGGGTCCCAATTTGCTGGTGGGCCCCAGTGAGTCTGCCATTTGTACGGAGGCAGAGGAGGGAGCTTCGTGTGTCTGCTGCAGTGAACCTCTCAGAGGAGCCTAGAGGGTGTGCGTGGCTTTTTGGTGAAATTAAGGCAAACATGACTCAGTTTTGGGTTTGCTCACCAGAGTTTTTCTCTCCACTCAATCCTCCTCTTTTCACTCATTGCTCCTGTCAGCTTCCTTACGTATCTCTCTCTCTCTCTCTGTCACTGTCTCCACCCCTACCTTCAGAATCGCACTTATAAATACTGACTTGTTACCTGCGTCCCGTTCAACTTGGTCTCCAGCTCTCAAAGTTTCAGGTGTGTCTACAGGGTGAGCCACTCCTTGTTGGAGAAGCAGGGCACGTGCAAATCTCTCGGCTCTCAAATGCCTCTTTGCGAATTGCACGTGTTCTCCTTCTCCAACACGGGTTCCTCCCCTTGCCTATCTCCTCCATGTCTCAGTCCCTCACTCATCTCATCTGGTAATGCTCCTTTTTATCCTTTGTTTCTATATATCATACGTTTTGTCATCTTTTCAACATGCAATTTCTTCCACAAGCACAAGGCAAACACATTTGTTTCCGAACAGGGGAAATTACATCGCTGATTGCCCCATTAACATGCTTTAATTTTTACTGCTTTGGCGTGTGTATGTGTGTGGGGACCATTTTTTGTAGCTGGAGAGGCGGAGCCAAGGCGTGTCTCATAATCTGTGTGAGCGCAGCTTGCGGAGTTGGAGTGGACTCAGTTCTTGAACTTTGAACTGCAAGTTAAATGGGATAATGTAACCACGGCACCAGACACAGAGCAGAAGAGCAGGGGAGGAGGTACGCTGGACTGCTGGAGTGTAACACAAGTGTGATATTGAAAAGCAACGTAGCGCTTCGCTTGTCGAGCAATTTGGGACGACATTTTGCTTGAGATAGACAACATAAGTCAGAAGATTTCGTGAGCACGGTTCCCCATGGAATTAGAAGATTTCTTTGTGTCAGTCTTTTCTTTCTCCGAAGAAAATGACAGACACAGAGCCTGACGTTGTAGCCGCTGGAGTGCAGTGCTCCATATAATCCACAACCCCTGAATTAAATCTTTGTGTCTATTATTAATGGTTCGTTTTTATTTCCCCTCTTCCAAGTCTTGTACAATGAAGTAAAGTTTAGTTCTTAAGGCAAGAAAATTGAAGCTTCATCCTAAACTTCCCTTCACTTCTACGCATTCAAGGATGTTGCCAGGAGGAAAACACATACATCCTCGGGAGTTCCAAAACAAAGACGTTTTATGTTTCAGTAACAGACAAGATACAGTCAAGAACTGATACTTGAGGGAAAATCATCTGAATTTAACATTTTAAAATTGACATATCCGTTGATGCTTCAAAATAGAACAAGAATTGTCTACCTTGACTCGTCGTTTAATTTTCTGGTAAACAGCACCAGAGGTAATGACCTGTTCATAGCTGTGAATCTTATTTATTCATGAGATAACCTAATGTGACAGAAGATAATCATCCAATGCATGGGCTGCGTAAAAATCAAGAGGCAAGGGGCTTATTGTGATTTTCCTGGGATAACCTCACTGCCAAGTTATATCTGGACTTCGCTCTCGCACTAAATCTTTGAATTTGTGATTGTATCTAATATACTAGTACAGGGGCAAGTACTGAATGGTTGTTATAACCATTATGATTGCGATGTTAGTACATGATAAATTATTTTCCGTCCTGATCATTTGATTGGTCTGGTTTTAATCATCTTTCTTCTTGATTCATTGGTGCCCTCATGTTTTATCGCATGTTGTTTTGAATCAAAGTGAAGAACTTGTGTTGATGCTTCCGTTTTCTTGATGGATATGAACATATGAGTATAAAATTGAAGTGAATGAAATGACATGTGATCAATATGCTAATTGTTCAATAATCAATTTATTTGGGCGCGTATTTATAAATCACAAGATATGATAATAAAACGAGCGTAAAATACAAGATATCGGCTGACATTTTGATGCATCACAAGTAGAGTAGAGTTTATAAGTTTGAGTTTTCCTTCTCAATAGACCAGTCTTTTAAAATTGGGCTATCCATTTGGGTTTGTAATCATCACACACTAACATTTCTAATTTATGCACTTTCAAGCTTTTCCCTTGATGACTATTTTATTGACCCAAGCTGCTAGGTTCGCCGCCAAGGATAAACATTCTATTTTGCAAGATACTTTTTTTATGCTGTATGCCTTCATCTTCTGTTTTGGTTGCTTGCCGAGGAAAAGCTTGTCTAACATAATTGTGATCAACACAATCTTTTTAGGAGTTGTTCATTATTGTAAACGCGAGACTACTCTTTTTTAAGATCTTTTGCTAGTTTAATTTCGAGTCTTAGCATATATAGGCACACACACTAAAGGTCCTTTTATCTTGAGAAATGTATGACTTCTTTGAACACACAAAAACTACAACAATGTATCAGAAGATATTGGATATTATAATGGAGCTTTGCCTGCAATTCTGCTGTAATATTGAGACCCAAGTAGCTGTTCTAATCCTTGTGAGCTGGAACAGCGGAGTGTCTCTGTGTTATGTTTGGTTTTGCCAGATGATCGATCATATTATTGGAACAGGCATATCAAATGCAGCCGTTGTTTTCCTTAGAGCTTGACATTTATTTGAATGGCATTTAATCATGTGAAAATACCTCAACAAGGATAAAAAGACATGCAATGGCCTTTATGGACAACATTTAACATGTGACCAAATGTTCGTAGGTGTGATCCTCAGTCACAGTAATTATCCATTTGAGTTTGGTTTAACATATTTCTTCAATGTTTTCTCTGAATTGTGTAGGAATCCAACAAGAAACTGAACTCCTTTTCTGCTGCGGCGGTTAAATCTTAATTCCATCTTTGAGGTAAATCAATCAGACAGCTCTCTGGTTTATTATTATTATTATTATCTGGCGAGGCCACCACGCCCTGCAGTTTCTTGTTTGAAAGAACAGTAGAATTAGGAATGTTAGGGAGAGTTCAAAGTGGGTGGCTTCATTATGTTGTGTGGGATATTGGCAAGTGACCTTCGGTTGAGTCAATTCCCGCGCCTTCACAAGCTTTGCAGTCATGTGTGCATCTACTTGTCATCATTTACTGATTTTGAAAATCACCCTCACATTTTTCTTTTCTTCTGAAATTCAGTTGCACTTTGTGCTTCTGGTTTTGTTGAAAAGTAGATTTATCTGTCCGTCCCCCCAAAAAATGGAGGAGATAGATATAGGTGGAAATTTAAAAAATGAGCAAGGGTGTTTTGGTAATAAAAAGTATTTTCTAAGGAAAATATCATCTATGTTCAGAAATTGTTCATAGCAAGAGACATCTTTCAAAAATTTTCAAGGGGGACTATAAAATAGGATATCAGACTCATGGCTAATTACTTTGATATTGTTTATATGCATATTGGTTCCATGTCCTTTTATAATTCTTGTTTTGATTCTTTTTTTTGTAATTCCAATATTGTAAGATTATAACTGCCTTTTTAATATATATTGTCTTTTTATTAAAAAAAAAATCAATGAAACGAATTTTCAAAATTTATTGAGAAATTGTTGATCAAACGATGAAAGGAAATGAGTATATTGTAAATAAACCAAATATAAGGAATTGTGGGTTTCATTTCCGTTTCTTGGATCTCATTTTCATCCAGCCAAGTGGGCCAAAGTTGTGTTGCTACTTGCTAGGAAAATTTGTCCTCACCATCTTACCCTCGGGTGTGGATCCCATCCTCTTCTCTTACCATCCTTTTCTCAATCTTAGCCGTTAGATTGAAATCTGAACGGTTCAAATTTAATCTTTTATAAAATATTATTTTTATATTAAAAAATATTAAATTATTAAAAAAAAATATAAAAATAATACTTTTATATAATATTAGATCTGAACGGTTAAGATTTCAATCCAACGGCTGAGATGAGGAAGAGGATGAGAAGTGGATGGGAAGGGAAGAGGACCGTAGCCAACCCCCTACCCTCCCCATCAGAAAAGGAGACACATACTCATCACATTACTTCCTCCTTTTTGGTGAGAGTGTCTGATACTTTTATCAGTTAAATCCAAAGATAAGGGGTAGGAGTTGTACAATTTGTCCATGTAAAATTCTTGTGATTTGATCATTTTTAGATTGAATAATCATTTCAAAACACTTAATGCCATGGACAATTCTTGATTGAGCTCAATGTATGTTTTTTTCAGTTGTCCCTTTAGATTATACATACATCCCTCCAACAAAAAAAAATAGGGTCAAAGGATAAGATTATCCAGAACTGAATCATCCTAATCATACTAGGGGTGTGTATGGTAACGCTCCCAGAATGAGTTTTTCCTTAATTTCTATTCCTAGGAACAAAATTGGATAGGAATTGTGTTTGGTAAATCCGGTTTTTTTTTTTTTTATTGTTCCGGGATGAACCGGTTTCTTTTTTGTGCTGGGGAATAAAAAAAAGAAGCAGAAAATTTCTGCTTTTTCTATTCCAGGGCATAAAGGCAGAATCTATTTTGCCCCTTCTCTCTTCCCCGCCACTATCGTCGCCGTCGCACCACCGCCACCGCCGCCACCACCGCCGCCGCCGCCGCCGTCGCACCACCACGACCGTCGCTGCCACCACCACCTCGCACCACCGCCGCCACCACCACCACCTAAATATTTTTTTGAAAATAAAAATTACATAAATAAAAAGTAAAATGTGTTAACAAACGTAATTTTGATTATTTGAGCAAAAATAAATTGAGTTAATAAACGTAATTTTGATTCTCAGAACTTTTCCTAAGCACAGAATCAGAAAAAAAACTGTTTCATCTCAGAATCAGTGCTGAGGAACAGAATGATTCCCATACACACCCTAGGAAGGATTAATACCACAAAGTTTTTTCTTTTTACCAGAATACCACAACGTTGACTGAAGGGTAATTTGAGTAAATTTTTAAAGCTAAAAACGAAAACAGAGAAGGGCGATGATTTATTTTTGGACCAAAACATACCTACTCTATAATTATCATTCTATTTATTTATTTATTTATGAGTCCCTACTAAATCACAAATATCAAAAAGCGATAATTCGTTTAATGAGTATAGGATAAATTTTTAATTTTACTCTAATTTATGAATAAATATTTTTCAACTCTTTCTTCACTTTCTCCTTTCATTTCATTCATTGATATAATTAATATAAATAAAATTATCATTTATCACCTAACTAAAAAAGAAGGCCAAAGTGGTATGCTTGATAGACCGAAAGCTTGGCATATGCGGGTTGACGTCAGAGTAGAAAGAGGTTAGGTGGAGCTGGTGAGTGGCGACTGGTAAGAACGTCGGAAGCTTAAATCAGAAAGCTCTCTGTTTTGGAGATGGAGCTCCCCAAAACCATTCCTTTCTTCAACCCCATCTATCTCAACCTCCGGCAAAAATGGATTCCGATCGCCAGATACGGGATAACGAAGACCCCAAATCCGCCCAACAGCAAAACCCACTCGCCATTGTGCCCTCCAAAGAAACCACCCTACTTCCATTTGCTACTGCTTCAATCTCTCATTCTCTCTCTACGATTCTCCCCTCTCACTTCTTTCTGCAACACAAATCCTCTGCTTTATTCTCGCCGCAACCCAACAAGGTCAAAGTCCCTACCCAGGCTTCCTCTCTCACTCACCTTTCTATTTCTTCCTCTTCTCCTTCCCCTTCCAAAATCTCCTTCAAGTCCACTCTTTCAGCCATTCCTCTCCACAATCCTCTCACTTTGGGTCCCCATCGTCCCTTAGATCCGTCTAATGTGGCTGCAATTCGTCGAGCTTCCATCGTTTGGTTCCGCAACGACTTACGTGTTCACGACAATGAATGTCTCAATTCCGCCAACAACGAATCCATGTCGGTCTTGCCAGTTTACTGTTTCGATCCTAGAGATCATGGGAAATCTTCGTCTGGGTTCAATAAGAGTGGATCTTGCCAAACCACATTTTTTATCGAAGCCGTCTCGGATCTCAGGAAGAACCTTCAGGCAAGAGGGTCTGATCTTGTGGTCAGAATTGGAAAGCCTGAGACTATATTGGTTGAGTTGGCGAAGGCAATTGGGGCTGATGCAGTGTATGCCCACAGAGAGGCTTCCGGTGACGAGGTGAAGGCCGAGGAGAGGGTTGAGGCGGCAATGAAGGAAGAGAACATAGAGTTTAAGTACTTCTGGGGCAGCACTTTGTACCATGTTGATGACTTACCTTTCAAGTTGGAGGATATGCCTTCCAACCATGGTGGATTTAAGGAGAAAGCTCAAAAGTTGGAGATAAGGAAGACAATCGAGGCATTGGATCAGTTAAAAGGACTTCCATCTCGAGGAGATGTGGAACCGGGGCAAATTCCCTCTTCGACGGACCTTGGTCTTAAGCCATCTGCAACAATGGCACAGGTTTGATTCTTGGTTTTGTTCAGTTTTGCAAAATGCTATTGTTACTCAAATTGTTAGTCAGATAACTACGTAAGTTCATGCTATTATCTTTTGGTTGCATCTGACACAAAAAAATGGGGATAATTTGTAGACAATTGGTAGAAAAATTGCTTCAATCATGCCGGTTAAAATAGATTATGTAAGTTTGTGGTGTTTTTCCTCCATCTCTTGCGTACGGTTTTCTTTTCTGTCATAAGGATGTTGTGTGAGAAAATATTATTTTTATGAAAAGATGGAGTAGTTCTGAGTAAGCCTGGATTAGTGCCTTTGTATTAATGACCATAGTGTTATGACAATGAGAGCTTCTTTGGCTCAAGGTGGAGTTTGGGGTATTAAGTTTTCTCTTCAGAAGACTTACTGTTGAGATTCTACATTAAGTGTTTCTATCAGAATGACTGCTAAGCTGGCTATTAGCCGGATTGTGGTGTAATTCTTGACATTGAGGTGTGATCATATTAATCTGTATCTATTAGGAGAACATAATAGTATAAGACTAGAACCTTACTGCCAACATCACATGTTGCTTGCTTCTGCTTCACATAATTACATGCTATCTGAGTTTTAATATCAAGCTTAAAATTTCTCCAAGTTGCACGAGAACAAGATATTCACACCGCCTTTTTTTGCCTTGCCATGTTCTTTAATTTCCAAAAATGTGGCCTTGACTAGACTTCTATGTTCCTATATATTTTAGCTGACTCTAGGGAAGGAGAATAGATTGTTGATGTCAAATTTAATTTAGTAATTAAAAAAGTTGAACTCCACATTTAGCTAATACATTGATTGGAATGCCATCGTCAACCTGTAGGATGGGAAGCAAGCTACCAACATTTCCATAATCGGAGGGGAGACTGAAGCACTACAGAGGCTCAAAAAACTTGCGGCTGAGTGTGAAGCTCAACCACACAAGGGGTTTAATAATGGCACCCAAGATAATATATATGGAGCTAACTTTTCCTGCAAAATTTCTCCATGGTTGTCGACAGGATGCGTCTCCCCTCGCACAATATTTGATGAGCTGAAGAAAACTGCCAGCAGGTGCGCCCTTCAATGATTTATCTTTCTTTCATTGGTATTATAATTTTAGTAACAAATAGATTATGCACTTGACTAATGAATTGTGCCAATGATAGGACTTTATCTGCTTCCTCAAACCAAAATGGCAATGGCGGTGGCGGTGGCTCAAATTGGTTGATGCATGAGTTTTTATGGAGGGATTTCTTTAGGTAACCTTATTTTCTTACAGGTTTTTCTTTTTTTACCTTGGATTTTCATTGCCACAGTTTTGTTTCCAAGAAAACCTATTGTAGGTATATTAGATATCATTTCTCATTTAACAGGGTAACAATTGGAATTAAATGATTTCTGATCCCCTTATAAATATTAGGGGCCTTGTGGTTTGTGTTCAGGAAAATAGTCTCTTAAGATCTCTCAACATTATAAAGTAAAACGGTTCTAATGAAGGTTCCAATAACAATTTGCATATTACAATCATTATAGAGTGGGATCTATTTATTAATAATCTATCTAGAGATCTAGTTTTTGATATAGTACAATGACGTCATATGATCCATATAGCCGACTCCACCTAGTGGGATAAAGCTTTGTTGTTGTTGCTGTGGTTTTTTTGGAATTGCATCATTGTGGTTCTTCCCTTCTTTTTGGTGGTCTTTTTTTCCCCCCAATTTGATTGAAATAAAATAAAAATGTTGCAAATTTCTTTTTCATTCTATAAAAGTTCTCAATGGGAAATGTTCAAGGCTAAAGTTGTGCTTTATATGGTGATTTTTTTGTTAATAATTGTGAGGGCAGGTTTATAACCAAGAAGTACAGTTCAGGAAAGAAACAGCTGGAAGCTGCACCAGCGCTTGCCTAACCTACTATATTTTCAAGTGCAAGTAATCTTGTAGATGCGAATTGGTTGTTGGAGTGGAGGGACGTAAGAGAGAGACTCGAATGAACCATTCCAACTTATAAATCCTCGGAACAGAGGAGCTTTGTATTATGCCAATGATGTTAAATGTGAGGCCTAATAATATTACTTGGTCGGGTGTCTGCTATGCATTAGTCCAAAGTTCATTTCTCTTCTTTTAGGTGACAAGTCCAAATTTCATTTCTCTTCCCTCGTATATTAGATGTTGAGCTGATTTTGTTTTTCGAGAATTCGTTGAGGGTTCTGTACTTCTGTTGTTGAAATGCGTAGAATTTCCTGTCTTGGTTGTTATGCGAAGTTCAGCTGATCCATCAATTCACCTACAGGTTGATTAAGGTCTGTTTGGATTTAGCTTTTATAGAATAATTTTTAGGATTTACGAGGTAAAAATAGTTTTTGAAGAATAACTTTTTTTGGTCATTTTTGGAGAATAGATTTTGGATAAAAATGATAGTATTTGGATATTGTTATCAAAATAGTTTTTTTAGGGTCAAATTTATAATAAAAAAAACATTAGCTTTTGGTATAATTTCATATAAAGGATATAAAGGATAAGGTTGTATTTTATACATTATAAATATTATATTTCATAATAATTGCCAAAATTTACATAAATTAATACTTAAGTGTACTAAAAAAAAATACTTCATGATCTTAAAAATTTATTTTAGGATCTTAAAAAGTTAAGATCTTAAAAAAATATTTCAGGGTAAGGACTAATCTTGAAAAAAAAAATTAGAGTACTCGCAGGTATTAAAAGATATTTAAGGATACTGAACAAATAATTCATGATCTTGAAAATTTAGTTTAGGATGTTAAAAAAATATTTCGATTTTGACAAAATATTTTAAGGTACTGACGAGTACTAAAAAGATATTTAATACTGATTTGTACTGAAAAATACTTCTCATGGTCTTAAAAATTTATTTTAGAATCTTGAAAAAATATTTCAGGGTAATGACTAATCTTGAAAACAAAATTTCAGGTACTAACGGATACTAAAAAGATATTGAGAAAATACTTTATGAGCTTGAATTTTTTTTTTTTTGGATATTGAAAAAATATTTAAGGGTATTGAAAGGTACTAAAAAAAACTTAAGGATACTGACTGGTACCGAAAAATACCGATAATGGTAAAGAAGAGACAAAAATCTGAAAAAAAAAACTTTTTTCAAACCATAGGTTTTGATTCAAAATAACTTCTGGACAATTTTGGAGTGTTTGACAAACTTTTGCCATAACTTAAGTTTTGTAGGTATCCAAACATGTTCTAAGAATGCCCAAAACCCTTACAAATTGGTCATCCCTCAACAAAGCAAAGACCCGCAGATATACGACAAATAATCAAATCCCTTTCATTTGAAGCTAATGGTAAACATCTTGTCCCCTTCTGACAACCCTTGAATTAGCAGATACCACCTAACTCCCAAATAAACCCAACTTTCTTAAACCAAGAGACCAACTCAACTCCCTCAACAATAATCAATAATTAAGAAAGAGAGAGGATAAAGAAGAACAAAAATTAAAGTGTTTTTTTTTGAAAAAAAAATGTGATATTAACTCACTTCTTTAATCAAATTAAATTAGATAATTATAGCTTATATTCACAAGATGAAGAAGTATATTTTCCCAAATATCAAACCATCATTTGACCCATTTCTTGGGATCTTCACGAGTTAGGACCCGTTTGTTACAAAGAAAACTTGGGGAGGGAAAAGAAGTTTAGAGGAGGGAAATGAATGGAAAGGAAGATTTGCAAGATGAGGGAAGATGACTTGAGTTGTTTGGTAGGAAGAAAATGAAGAGGTGGTAGTTGGTAAAGAATTAGGAAATGTCTATTTTACCCTCAAAAAATTAATTCAAAATAAAAAAAATATTCTTTTTGCTAAAATATATTTTAAAAAAATATATTATTGTTAAGTTCGAACTTTTGAAGAAAAAAAAATTCGCCAAGTTTGAACTTTCCCGCCAAGTTAGAACTTCTCGCCAAATTTGAATTTCAGGGGTAAATCTGTCAAAAAACCATTTTCCTGAAAAGATGACAGCTTTCCTTCCATTTTCGGATGGAAAGCATTTTCCCTTAAATGAGGGAAGATGGACCCTCACTGGAAGATGCTGATTGGACTTTCTGTGTAGCAAACACCCAAAATCCATGGGAAGATTGGGATCTTCCCTTTCCCTCCCCAAGCTTTCTTTGTAACAAACGGGTCCTTATTGCCTTAGAAACACAAGATGCTTATGATACATGCTAATGAAAAAAATAATATGAATATGTATAGTCAAACAATAATAGAAAGACTAAAACAAATATTACACATCTCCATTCGCAAATTCTGAAAAAAGAAAAAAAACTTTTCAATTGATTGGCTTATTTGAGTTAGCATTCAAGAGGACAAAACTCCTCTCAATCACGTTGAATAAACTACTTCTACCACTAATCCATACATTCAGATATAACAGTCCTAAAATTCCTAAATAATTGGTCAAAATCTCACCGTACATTTAATTACGCCAACAATCTGAAAAGTGAAAACCCAAGACCTAAAGATTAACGTCAAGCCTAGCCAGTAGTCATCATAAGCACCACGGCGACAGTCATAGTTCATACTGAGCACCACATAACTCACGCTGCGAAAAGCCGTAAAGCTTTTGTGAAACCTTTGCAAACATATATGCTCATTCAAAACCAGTTTTAATAATTAGAATGATCACTTGAGTATAAAACTTAAACGGCCGAAAAGTTGATCAACAAAAAAGAAACACAAGAATATTAATTAACCACTAAAAGTTAATATAATAAACAACTACGAAGGAAACTCCACAATAACACAGCCTAGTTGAGAGCGGCTTAATGCCCCGTGACAGAATCGGACCTCTAGTCTTCCTCCTCTCCCTCGTTCTCGGCGATGTTGAAGTATCTTAATTCATAGACATTGCGCTCCTTGTTGGACGCAATCACACGAAGCCAATCCCTCACATTATGCTTCTTCAGGTACTTCTTTGTCAAATATTTCAAATACCTGACCAAGGCGAAATTAAGGATCATCAATGAAGGAAATCTAAATCGTGGAGCAGGGCCGCATATTTTGGTTCCCAAAGAAAAAAAAAAACAGAGCAAGGCAGGATATTTTGAGTTATGAATTCATTAATTTTCTCCACTGTAAGCTTTTGTCTTGTTAATGAAAGTCTATCCTTTTGCTGCTGTTCCACCAGAGTTAAAGGAATAGGAGCAGTTACAGGATCACAATCGGGCGTCCTGCTTATTCAGGCAGATATCTTACTGGGATTGTTTTTGATAAATCATGTTGTGTCTCCACTAACAAAGTCACTATTTTAAACGTTTATGAGGTACATCGTACATATAAACCACCAGAGACAAATAAAAAATTTGCAATGTTGACATTGTATTTATACAAGAGGCAAGCTCTTCCTAGCTTGTTACCATCATTAGTTTCAAGTGTAAAGTGAGCTAGAAGACATAGTAAACAATCTGAAAGTATTACGACAAAAACATCAGTCTCAATCTACAATAATAATAAAGGGCAGGACAATTAGATTAAAAATATTCATTTTTCATTGCTTCAATTACACTTGATCCTCCTAAACAATCCGACTAAAAATGTATTGATACATTCAGATGACTTCCGCAAAACCAAAAGTAGATTTGAATCCCATCACGTTGACGAAAGGCTAAAAAATTTCATCAAAAAATGCAGGATCTGTCTTAGCATCTCAACAAATTACTATTTTGTGAATAAAGTTAAAACGAATGGGGAATAATAAAAGGTAGTAAAAATCCACAACAAATGAGAAAAAAAAACATCTTTTGCCAATAGTCGCAAGTCGCAACGGAAAAGCAGCATGAGAAACGAAAAGAAAAATAATAAGGGTACCTTTTAGAGAAATTGCTGTCGGAAGAAACTGTGATTTTGCTCTTGTCACGAGTGACGGTGACTGAATCACCGAGGGCACCGGTCTTGCCACCGACTTTAATCCTCTCCTGAAGGAACTTCTCAAGCGAGGCAACGTCCATGATCTTATCTTCGACCGGCTTCGCACAGTCGATCACGAAGCTGACTCCCTTCTTCTTGCCCTTGGCTCCAGTTGCTGCCCCGCGGCTCATTCTGGCGTCTCGGCGGAGTCACACAACCACACACTCGCAGAGGCCTCTTTCCAATATAGGTCTCTCCGCAGTCCGGATACAGTTATCTGTAGGGTTTCTCTGATCTAGGGTTTCCGTCAAACGACACCTATTGTTGCCGTCTTGGTTTCCCGGGCTTAATAGCTGTGGAAATGTGGTGGGTCGGTAAAAGCCTGCCTTCAAATGGGCTTGGTATGGTATTATGTGAGGTGCGATCAAGCCACTCCTCATCTTTTCTTTTTTTTATAAATATTTTCAAACATGTTTTATATATTAAATTGAGTTATAAAATGTTATAAATTAAATTCAAAATAATTTTATTTTTTATAAAATTATAAATATAAACGTATAATTTAATTACATGACTATTCTATATATTTAAAAAGGAAAATTCCATTTAAATATCAAATAAAATTTTAAAACTCTCAAATATTTGTTAAAATTTATAAATGACTTAAAGGTGACAGAGACTAATAT
The DNA here is from genome assembly GCA_025563575.1 of Acacia pycnantha. Classification (NCBI taxonomy): domain Eukaryota; kingdom Viridiplantae; phylum Streptophyta; class Magnoliopsida; order Fabales; family Fabaceae; genus Acacia; species Acacia pycnantha. Next base: position 255,434 of record JAMWYP010000218.1, read on the forward strand.
ATATATATAGGGTTTATCGTTTGTCATGTCACTTGACATAAGATTATGTCAAGTGAGCCCAAAACTACGTTATTTTGGGAGTTAAGGAAATTAATGAAGGGTGTTTTTGTATTTTTGTTTTAGAATTTATTATGAGTTTTACTAAAAGATCATTTATTAATTCACCTGACCCAAAACTACGTCGTTTTGAGAGTTCATCAATTCCTCTAATCCCAAAATGACGTAGTTTTGGAGTGACTTGATATAACATTATGTCAAGTGACATGACAAACGATAATCACACACACACATATATATATATATATATCAAAAGAGGCCACTTAGCCCTTATGAAGGTGGGGTGGGTTGGAATCCCATCCTCCCACTTTCATTCACGTTTTTTTTTTTATAAAAAAAAAGATTCAACCATACAAAAAAATAAAAAACAATCGCCGGATCTTATCCCGCCGGCTGTTGCAGGCCGTCCGATGGCAGGATCTCCGACGGTCGGCTGCAATGGCTCTCCAACGAGAGTCATTTTTAATTTATTTAAAAACTAAAGACAAAAAGTTAAATTCACCAATATTTTTAAATCTAAATTTGGTCTTTATCACCTTTAAGTCCTTTCTAAATTTTAACAGACACTTGGGGGTTTTAGAATATCATTTGGTATTTAAATGGAATTTTTTCATTTAAAAATTATAAATGAATAAAAAAATTAAACATAAAAATAAGTTTTTAACATAAAATAAATAAGGTTGAATTTAAACTATGCGAAATATATTTTTTATTATAATTAAATTAAAATATTTCAAAAAATGTATGTTGTTGGACCCATACAACACACGCAACACGGAATTTTGGACATTTCTTTTTTCTTTTTTTGGGTTCACCCAATTCTTGATTTAGGGCCGTTTGGATAGGCTTTTAAAAAAAGTTTTTTTTAAACTTCAAATTGGAGCTTTTAAAAAAAGCAGTATTTTGACTTCTTCTTTTTTTGTGACTTTTTCCTTTTAAAAAAAAATATAATCTAAACACATAAATTAATTAAAAATCATTTCTTTTTGCATTAAAAAAATGTTTTTTTAATAATAAAAAAACCCATCCAAACGGGCTTGATTAGATATCATCCACTTCCTTTCTTATCCTCTTTTTTATCTTAATCTTTGGATTAAGATCTGAACGGTTCAAATTTAATGTTTTATAAAAAATTTATTTTTAAATATTTTTAATAATTTAATATTTTTATAAAATAATAAATCTGTATAGTTCAGATTTCAATCCATGATTGAGATGAGGAAGATGATAGAAAGTGAAGTAGAATGTAGCCAAACCTGCAACGGATCGAGGGCTGAAGATCCGGGATGGGCTGGTCACACACCCACCGCTTTATTTATTTATTTTTATAATATCAATTTGCTTTTTCTTCGCAATCCTATTATAAATAATATCTTGTAGTTTCATTCATCCTCAGGGTTCTGTATATTTCTCGGCCATAAAAACCTCTCGTTGTCTCCTCCTTCCTACCTCCAAAACCCAACTTCGTGAATCAAAAGCAGCTGTTCATATTTGGTTTCCCCTCCCCTCGTCCTATTCTGTCATGGATTTAGAGTTTCAATATCAAGAAGTAAATCTCTCTCTCTCTCACTCACATAATATTCTCGTTCGAGTTCTGTGGTAAGCCAGAATGACTAACATATAAGTTACGTTAGGGATACAGAAGGAATTCGAGGGGAGTGCGTCTCTTCACCTGCAAATGGCTGCCACCTTCGTCTCCAAAGGCTCTTGTCTTCCTTTGCCACGGTCCACTCCTCTCTCTCTCTTCCTCTCTCAAGGTTCAAGTGGGTACGACCATATATATAAATATTTAACATGATTTTAATTACTTAATGGTTGCAGGGTATGGTATGGAATGCAGTCGCTACATGCGAGGTAATAAATGTTCTTCCTTCCTCTGCTATTCTTAATTCCAAAAAACCAAGCATATGTCGTTTTTATTGAGGATTGCACGATCCCTGAATTATTCAACGACCCAGAGGATAGGAATTCTAGAAGATAGGAAAGCAGGGCAAGCTTTTCCAAAAGAAAGAAAGCTTAGAGGAATGGAAAATGACAAGGTCTCACCTACCCCATTATATTCCACACAAATATTAGTTCACCTACATTTACGTCACCCCATATCGCTTTGCTAAATCTGTTTACCTGTTGCTCCTTTTTTAGTGTATTCCTCTCTGACTTTTATCAAAAACCAGATCTATAAAATGTCCTAAGTTTGTTTAGCTCGAACCAATCTCAGCTATAAAATGTATGGACAACTCACGCACGCACGCATATATATATACAAGTATACCACCTTTTTGCCAGCAGCAAAGGAGTGCCAAATCTGATATTGATGGCATGTAACTTCTCCCGTGCTTTTAGCACTTATCCCCCAACCCAACATTTATTGTTTTAAGGTACTCTTGCCACATGTGCCGTATATCACAAATCATCATGTAGATGTTATTTAAATAATTATATATATATTATAATTTTATGGGAAAGTCAATGGAAATAATTATATACGTACTACCATTCAAATGATCTTTCGATTGGTTTTAAAAGTTGGAAGTGACGTGAGTTCATATTTGGTACGCCTGTATACCTGGAGGAGGATAAACATGAGATGCAGCACGTTAGACCGCAGTGTGATGTAAATTATTATTTTCAAATTGAACTTCTTTCATATGTTTTTCATTCATCAACTTAAATTGTCCACGAAAAAGTGCTAGTTGGGTCCAGCTAATTCTTAGGTCCTAAGATTCTGACCTTCCCTGCTGAGTATAAGATAGATCCTTTTTGTTTATCTGAGTATAAATCAATATTACGCTCATAGGTTAAAATCGTTGGATATTGGTTGGCAAAAAAACAAAATCATTCGATATGGATCCGTGTGGGAGAAGATAAACATTAGGCACAGCGTCCGAATCTTCCCCCGATGGCGACACTCCATCTTATCTTTTTCACGCCTCTCAATTATATCATCTTATAGTACTCTATTATATTTCAATATGATATTATTCGATTCCTTCAACAATAAGAATTTACTATATCTTTCACAGACACATGATACCATGTTCGTACTTTAATATTTCAGCTTCTTACATATAGATAATTGCAACAATGTGGGAAGAGCACCGTAAACATGGTACATAGTTAAAAATGTAAAAAAAAAAAAAAAAAGTAAATGTAATTTTTTTTTGCCATCTGGTTGCCTTAACTATTCTGGATCTAACCCGGGTTGAAAAGTAATGTAATTTACTGCATGATTAAACACTTTGTTTTGATTGGGTGCACATGTTATAGCAAGTGGAGTGAGGCTAGCGAGAGCTGGGTATGCGGTGTTTGGAATGGATTACGAAGGACATGGACGCTCTGAAGGTTCGCGTTGTTACATCAGAAAATTTGACAACCTTGTTACCGATTGCTATGACTTTTTCAAGTCCGTCGCCGGTAGGCATATTTCCATTCCTTCCCTTCTTATATATATATGCTCATCAGTTCGTTGGTCGTCCTTGCTGCTTCAAATGAATGAATTCAGTTAATTTGGTATTATATATTAATTACTTCAGAGGTCAACGAATATAAAGGAAAGGGCAGGTTCTTGTACGGAGAGTCCATGGGTGGGGCAGTGGCCTTGCTCCTGCATAAAAAGGACCCTTACTTCTGGGACGGCGCCGTTCTCGTTGCCCCCATGTGTAAGGTACGTACGTGCGTATTCAAATCATATCTCTCTCTTGCACACACATTCATTCGAATCCGGTAGCTCGTAATGGAATGATCACGCTCGTGCTATTTGGCAGATATCAGAGGACGTGAAGCCACACCCCATGGTAATAAGCATTTTGACCAAAGTGGAAGATGTTATACCTGCATGGAAGATTGTCCCCACCAAAGATGTCATTGATTCCGCCTTCAAAGACCCTTCCAAGCGAGAAACGGTGACCTTTCACTAAATAATCAATTAATATATAACGTACCTTTCCCTCTCTCTGTTTTCTTTTAATAGCAACGAATTAATATTCAACATCTGAACAACGATTGCAGATAAGGAAAAACGACTTGATATATCAGGACAAGCCGAGGCTGAAAACAGCATTAGAAATGCTACGAACCAGCATGAATCTGGAAGAGAGCCTGCACAAGGTGACTCTGCCGTTCTTTGTGTTGCATGGAGAGGCGGACACGGTGACGGATCCAGAAGTAAGCAAGGCACTGTACGAGCGAGCCAGCAGTAAAGACAAGACCATGAAACTGTACCCAGACATGTGGCATTGCCTCACCTCTGGGGAGCCCGACGAAAACATCGACTTTGTCTTCTCAGACATCATAGATTGGCTCGACAAGCGTGCCCCTTATGCCGTCCAAAACCGAACCACTCTTGAACCAATTGATGATCAGAGTCAGACCATTGACTATGGCGTCGAGAAAGTCACCACTGCTGCTTCACCGTTGCCAGGCGACGAAACACGGCGTTTACGAAAAACACGATCGCGTCCAAGCTATTTTTGTGGGCTGAAAGGACGACGGTTGCTGCATCTCTCGTCAATGTAGAGTCTCTGTGTGTGTGACCTTGAAATTTCATTTTGTCAAACTTCTTGGAGTTGGACGCCACTGTTTTTTTTTTTTTTTCCTTCTTCATTTTTTTAATATTTAAGCGCCTTCTGGAGCCAGTGTTGTTTCTGTAACACTTAACTTGATGCTTAGAAGACCTGACCTTGAAACAGGTCGAAAGACTCGGCGATCTCATGATCTATATGGTGCCCCGGTAGATAGAATCAAGGTTGTAATAATTGGAGAGGGCAATAATCTTACCCGAGAAGAATGAAAAAGAAAAGGGAAAGAAGATAGAATAATAATACAAAGATTAGCGGAGGTACAAACTCGAGAATCTGATTCTACTAATCTTAATTTATGGAGAGGGTATATAATAACAAACACGATAACAATGAGCTAAAAAATTGAGAATGAACAAACGACTAGGGAAATATCACTAACTCTTGCAAGCAGCAGCCGCAAACTACACTAGGTTTAACGATTATGAATTAATTATGAACCATCCCTGGGGTCACCAAAAATTCGTTGACGGAAGTCAGCAACCATAACAGGGAGGCCCCTGCGCAAGTACCTAACAACTCCCTGGCCCTACTGATATCAGGCTTTCTCTTGTGGGGGTCCAAAATACCCTTATTATCAAAAAAGACAAAAAAACCATAGACGCCACTGCCACCCCTCTTGATGATTATCTCCCCAGAGCCACCGGCGACCACACTAACCACCACCGACCACTAGGGATGAGCATGGAATGGACTTAACCAGGTTTGACATGAATCCGAGCTCTGGTCTAGAAAGGACATCAGGTCGTACAGGGCAACCCAAGGTCTAGTCTAGTCCAGCCATGGAACAAAAAATCAAACCTAACTGGCCAGTCTGATCGGAAAACGGTAAACCAGACCTTGGTTTGGTCTGGTTCAATGTTTGGCTTGAGGGGAGGGTTGACTCGATCAATTTCGAGACGCAATCAACTCAAGCAACTTGCCTAACTAAGTTTTTTTTTTTCTTTCTTAAAGTGTCCCAGAACGACGTCATTTTGGGACATTTCAGAAGAAAAAAATGAACATCGAGTCAGATCAGGTTTACCCGATAACCCGACTTGAATTACTTGGCGAAGACGATTGATTCATTGACCATAATATCGTATCATCACTCATTCTAGAGTCTAGACAAAGACAAAGAACACGTGCCCTGGCCCTATTCTTCGATTCATTGATCTCTACTCGACAACATTGAAGTTGATGTGGCGAGCTCAGGCGAAGGCAAGATGTGACAACGAGCTCAAGAGACGGTAAGAGGCGACGACGAGCTGCTTCTGTGAGAGCGAGGTGACTATGATTTAGTGTTTTTGCAAATGTTAGAGTAACTGCTAGCCCCATTCTTTACTTCTCAGTCACCGGATGTTGCTCCTTCAATCTCGTGATAACGAAACTATTCTTCAATCTCAGTCACCAGCGTGTTGCTCTCTATTCAGTGTTTTCTTAGTTACCGGCATGTCACTACTACAAATAATGGATTTAACGTTCATTTTTTTTTGTTGGCCTTTTGACGTCCAAAATCAGAGGGACGCATATCTCGGAGATGTAGAAAAGTCAAAATACGGCATCCCAAATTATTTAGGATGCCATAAGAGAGATTTACGGCACCCCCAAATAATTTGGGACGCTGTATCATTTTTTAAAAAAAAAAAACAAACGGGAGATGGAGCCATTACTCATTGGACAATCAAGAGATTACAGATCAGAGCATGCAAGACGGATTCGAACAAACAACTCTGAGAGAAAATAGGTGAAGATCTACAAACACTCATAGCAAAAGGGAAGGAACTCTAGAGATCTACAAACACTTAGCAAAAATCACAAGCCAAAAATCAAAATAAAAAATCAGAGCAAAGATCTGAGACCTGAAACCGTAGATCGAAGAGCGATACTGTAGAAATTGTAGATCGAAGCTGGGATGATGAGAGAGCAACGCGGGCGAAACAATAAGCGAGCGATGCAAGTGAGATGGTGAGCGAGTGACGCGCGCAGACGACGTGGGAGAGCGAGCACCGTGGGCGACGCGGCAAGTGACAACAAGAAAGTTGGGAGAGAAGGTGAAGAGAGGCAGGCGAAACGAGTGAGCTCTGGAGAGTGGGTGAGTTTGAAAAATGAGGAAGCTTTGACTGTTGGGCCTTTTCTTTTTTCAGATCTTTAGGTGCTTGACGTCCTAAATGTATTTTAGGATTGTATAAAAAAATGTATTTTAGGACGCCAAAAATACTCCATTTCCCGTCAGTTGCCAAATTTCTCTTTTTTGATGTCCTAAATTTAATTTGGGACACCTAAAGCGTCCATTAAGACGTCCCAATTTAAAATAAGGATGCCAAAAGAACTTTTGATGTCCTCTTTTAAAATTAGGATGCCAAAATCCTTCACATAATTATGAAAATGTCACCGCCTTTATTTTTTACTTTTCTTTTTTAAAAATGGATATCTCCTAAGAAAGTAAAAGTCATTCTCTGTGGTAGTGTCACCGAACCTTTATTTATCTTTTATGCTCTTTGTGATTTTGTTTCAGTGTTTCTTACTTGCTTCACCGGTGTGTCACCGAACCTTTATTTATTCCCAGCTCTTTATATGATTATTTTCTGAGTTGAATAGTGAGAGATAAAACTTTGGGGGTTAAGATCTTCATGTCTCTGCTTTAACACCAAATATATAACCAGAAAGAAAGAATGAAAAATAAGGAAGATATGATGATGATAGATAAAGAAGATGTTGACTAATAATACCGTTGAAAACTTTAGTGAAAGAGACGGATTCAATGTAGAAGTGACCTCCTCCTCTTGGTTACGCCACTATTTGAATAATGATGTTACTACCGCTCATGCTTTCCCCAGTCTAACTCCTAATGTTTCATCTCCAATAGATCACCTTGATGGGTTGTAGAGTTTAGTGTCAATGAATATTAGTGAGAAGAACTAGCTAGGGATGCGTGATGAGTGATGATTAAAATTGATATCATTTGACTATTTTGATGTTAGTTCTAGGTTATGTGTTGATAAAGCCGATCCAATCCATTAATTGGTACATCCGTTCTTACTCCTCCTTCAGAATACCATAATTCACTGCCTCACATCCATGCTATGTGACGTTGCTTGACCTCGGGGTACGTAAACGAGGAGGGTGGAGTGAGTGAATTGGTATTCTGAAGGGGGAGTAAGAATGGATGTGGGAGGGGAAGGCACGTTCAGGAGAGAAGTAGAAAGAGGAGGGAAAGAATAGTGAACTGGTGTTTTGATTGTTCTCATATCTCTCGGCGGCACTATGTCTGCTCCGAACCTTATATACATCCGTGTACGTGTGCTGTGTGCATGATGTTTGTGAGACCCTTCTCCTACTGTCTACAAACATCATGCACACACGGATGTATCTGAGGTTCGGAGCAGACATAAAGCCGCCGAGAGATACGAGGACAATCAAGTTGTTCAAGAATAGGAGATATATATATATATATGTGGCGTTGCTTGACCTAGGGGTGAACGGGGAACCATACTGGGTCTTAATCCAAGGGAATTCGAAAGGTACAGGAAGAGAGGAGAAGAAGAGAATTGGTATTTTGAATCTAAACATTGAACTTGCAGAGAGAAAGAATTCAAAAAGGGATACAATAGTCTTCACAGGGTTGAACTTGTAATGGACAGGGGATGCAGTCTGATCCACCTCCAGCATGACAGGCTCGACGACGTCGTGGCGGATGAGCTCCAATCTGGTGCATCACTTTCTTTTTCCTGCCGGTAAAGAAAGACTCAAGTTCTTAAGGGTGTTCTGCATTCATTTCAATATCTACATCACCCATTAGGCCATTATAAATTTTATGAATGTCAATTTGCAGATTTCATATAAGATGTAATTAAGGCTCACCATCTGGCTTTGAGACACGCATCAAGTCGCCTTTCTTCGACTTCGTTTATAAGATAACAAACAAGTTATTTCAAGTCTGCACATTTCAATTAATTATAATGAGTAATGACACAATTCTATGTTTGGCTCAACAGAAGAGAGAAGAGGAGAAGGAGGAAATGAATTTTAATCTTGAACAAGTACTAGCTTTGGTGCCAATATGCCCACACACCCACACCAAGCACCTAACCCTTATTTATTATTATTATTATTTTGCCAATACCCAGACCTGACTTAGATAACAAGATATGGGTAATTAAACAGGTAGTACGAGCCAGTGATGCCTGCCAATCATTTCCATGCGTTTTATCATTTCAAACCAATGGGTGACTAGGGGTGAGCAAGTGACCCGCAACCTGCCCAACCGCCCGCAACCCGTGAAATTTTTCTCGGATTAAACCCGTCCAGATTGGGCCCGTCACGGGTAACGGGCTGCCCCATACCCGTTTATATTATACGGGTGGGTCACATGCACCCGTGCCCGCCTGTTACCCGTTTACATGTTTTTTTTTTGTGCTCTCAGACTTCAGAGACTCAGAGTCACGGCCCACAGGTGGAGTCTTAACCATTTGAGATTCATCTATCTCAAGGCTGTACATACCGGTCAAGTTTGAATCCTCAATACTCTGGGTTTAACAGGTTTGAATCACTAAGCTTGCAAATCAAACTGAATTAATTGCTTGAAGAAAATTCAAAATTGACCATTTTTTTGTACCAGAGTTGTTGAGCTGTTTTAAACTATCTGAAGTACTTATGAAATGGTTTCTCAGACGCCCTTAAGACTCAGTTTTTGTTAGAAGTTTTATTCTTCCTGGTGCTTATTTTGCTTTAGTGGTAAACTATATAATTTGGTGCTCCCCAGTGACTTCACTTCCTTTATTAAACGCATGCTATAGCAAAAGAACTTCTCAATTATCACTCCCAGACTCTTGCATTGATTATTGGCGGTAGGGGTGAGCAAGGAACCACAACCCGCCCAACAGCCCGCGCCCCGTGAAATTCTTCCTGGATTAAACCCGCCCAGATTGGGCCCGTCACGGGTAACAGGCTG